>VONZ01000142.1:400000-1000000 GCA_012976165.1 Labeo catla | reverse complement strand
AATGCAAAACCAATATTTATTTAGAATCATTAATTCATTATTCCAAACTTGTAGTGCATATATATATATATATATATATATATATATATATATATATATATCATTTTGCACAATTTGTGCACCAAAAAATTTACAATGAGATATATAATGATAATAATAATAACAGAAAAAAACAAATTCTTAATCAATATTTGTCTAATATAAATATCTAAATATCCATTAACCAAGTTAAATGTAATGCAAAAAAAGTAATAATTTCACAATATGTTCACTGTATTTTTGATCAAATAAATGCAAAATAATTATCTTTTACAAGCATAAAAAATTATTATTATATATATGCAGCCCTGCAAATACACACAGAGAAATTATTATTATTATTTTTTATTTTTATTTTTTTTACAAATTTGTAATTAATTTAATTAAAAATTAAAATGTTTGCAGCAAACACAAGTATTATGATAAGGTGTCCAGCTGGATTGTTTTGGGTAAATTCATTACAAGTTATAATAATACTTAATTTAATAATTTAATAATTTAATTCATAAATTAATAATTTAATATTTTAAAGTGTAAAAAAGACTTAACTGTCACCAAATAAGTAATGTTCCTCAAATAATACAATATAGGCATTGTGATGCACTTATGTGACTGAGAAAAAGATCAGAATGAAAGAAAGTGAGGGACACAAATATCAGGACGGGAAAGACTGTGCAGGACCGTGCATAAAAGCAAACAGGCGACCCTGACTATCTCAGAGGGCTGCTTGCTTAAAATACGAGTGCTGCGTTCTGATGCCGCATGCAATTGAAAGCAGCTGTTGAGCGAGTCGACTGCCTCCCCATGTGCTGTTTGCAGCTCGTCTCCCAGGGAGACCCAGTGATTTGCTCTGTTTAGAAGCAGAGCGCAGAGAGGAAAAATCTACTCACAAGACCCGAGGAAAAAAAAAAAAAACGGGCTGCTCTCTATGGAGAAATCCTCAGTGTTGGAAATCTGAATGCATGTATGAGCGTGCCTGGCCTTCAATGGAAAGACACGCACGTTGTCATTATCATAGAGCTCTTTTTATTCTCTAACAGACTGGGATAGAAACGGTTTTGTGCGTAAAAGGGAAAGTTTCCGTGAAAAGTGTTTTTGTGCATGTGTGTGTGACTGGCCTCCCTCTGTTGGGGAAGATTACTATCTCATTATCAGGCAGGCCTGCTCTATTTGATCGCCGCTCAAGAGGAAAAACAACAGAGGGAGTGCTGGGCATGAGCATGAGAGCTGGAGAGAGCGAGAGTGACAGAGCAAAGGAGAGACAGAGAATACTAACCAGGGAAGGACATGAGAGAAAATCTCCTTGTTTAACCACTCCAGTAACTTTCAATCTCTCAGCAAAGCAGAAGAAAACGAATCAAAGGGGGAAAGGAGAGAGAAAATCTCATTCTCTCTCTATCTATGGTTCAAAAACCTAGAGACTTTTCAGACTGAAAAAAAAAAAATCAATTTTCTTAATTCATATCTCTGTCTTATTTTCTAGCAAAAATATCTAAATATCCTTAAACCTAGATAAATGTAATGAAAACATAAATTTTATCAAATAAATGCAGCATGAATGCAAAAAAATTTAAAAAATGATTTATTCTAAACGAACAGTTAGTTAATAAATATTTTTCTTATTTTCTAGTATAATTATCTAAATATCCTTAAATATGATAAATGAACGACAGCATATAAATGATAAATGAATGACAACATATATTTTAAAATGTAATAATATTTTACATAAATTTATATATATTTTTTATATTACTATTTTCACTGTATTTTTATCACAAACATGCAGCATAGACGCAAAAGACATATTTTTAGAATCATTTAAAAATATATACTATTCCAAGTGGTGTTTATATATAAATTACACACAAACACACACACACACACACACACACAGAATTTCTTTAACAAATTTTGCTTAATTTATGTTCAAAAAACTGCCAATGAGATATATCATAATAATAATAATAATATAAAAAAACTATTTAATATTTTTGCATTATTGTTTAATATAAATATTCTAAACCTAGACAAATGTAATAAAAACATGTTTTAAATTGTAATAATATTTCACAATATTACTATTTTTAGTCTATTTTTGATCAAATAAATGCAGCATAAATGTAAAAGAATTTTTTTAATTTTCTCTATTTGTTTTAAAAATTGCCAATGAGATTATATAATAATATTTTTTTAAAAATCTTAATCAATATTTTTGTGTTATTGTCTAGTATAAATATCTAAATATTCTTAAATCAAGATAAATGTCATGAAAACATATTTTAAATTGTAATAACATTTCACAATATTACTATTTTCACTCTATTTTTGATCAAAAAAATGCAGCATAAATGCAAAAAGTCATTTTTAGAAACATAAAAAAAAACTTTTTACCATTAGTGTACACACACACTTTTTGTAATAAAATTAATTTAAATTTTGCTAAATTTATGCTAAAAGAAATTAACAATGAGATTTATATAACAAATTTAGAATAAATTTAGATAAATAATATTTAAATAAAAACAACTTCTTAATATTTTTTGTCTTTTTTTAGTATAAATAATGTAAATATCTATATAAATATATAAAAATAAATATTTTCAGTTTTTTAATCAAATAAAAGCAGCATAAATGCAAAAAGAATTGTTTTTAGAAACATATATATATATATGTGTGTGTGTTTGTGTGTGTGTATATATATATATATATATATATATACACACACACACAGTATATATATTTATATTTATATATATATATATATATACACACACACACACACACACAGTATATATATTTATATTTATATATACATATATATATATATATATATATATATATATATATACACACACACACACACACACAGTATATATATATTTATATTTATATTTATATATACATATATATATATATATATATATATATAGCCTTAAACCAAGATAAATGTAATGAAAGCATCTTTATCTGTAATAAAAACAATAAAATATTTTTTATGAATCATTTAAAATATTTAATTCTTAAACTTCTGACCAGTAGTGTACATATACACACCCACGCTCGAAAAAATTTGAGATTAAGTAAAATATTAATTAAACAATTAAAAAATATAAGCATAATTAGTAAAGCCTATTTATTAAAGATTAAGCCTATTTAACAAATTAATAAAACCTATTTAATAAAGAAAAAAATATAAAACGAACAATAAAAAAATCTAATTAAAATGCTATAATTGTAAGTAAAACTTCTATTATAAATATCTTTAATTGAATACATTAAATATTAATACAAATAAATCAAATTAAAATACACTAAATCTATTTCACATGGAAATCAATGACAGAAATCAATTTTGACTCAAATCTACCATGTCCTTCAAAAACGAGGTCCTGTCCTGGGCACCAAATCAGTCACTAATGAGGCTCTGTTTCTGTTGGGATGCCCCCTTAGAAGACAGCTGCCTATCTAGGCAGTAAACATCAAAACAGTTCACAATGTTCACATAATCACGGCCACATTCAACAGGACTGCAAATGTACAGTCTTGTTTTGACGTGACGCGCCATTAGAAACACAGAGTGACCACAGTCAACAGCTCAAAGGAAGCACCTTTGCCCCTGTCATAGAGAACCAGCTGTATAATGGAGCGGAGACCATTAAAACAAGCCCACAGCTCTGACACAAATCCATATTCACTTGCACATGTCAACCTCACCTTTGTATTCATAGTTGAGGTTCAGGTAATTGTTGTCCCGGTTGTTCTGGGAGAATGGCGGGCTGTGGAAACACAAGGAGAGAAGGAGGAGAGATGATGGGTTATTTTTGCTTGTTACTTCCCTTGTGTGCAGTGCTGAGGCTGGGCCGCACCGTCTGCCTGGCCTACATTCCTGCACTGCACAATCCCCCACGTGCCAATGTGACCGCCTGCCACCTGTCGTTACATTCAGGATGGAGACTTGAGATTTCCTTTACCTGATACATGACCCGAGATACTAACGTCTGACCATTCATCAGAGTTTTGTGAACTTTTGAATAGCGCAACGAAAGCGTTAAGCGTCAGTTAAATGTGGACAATGCACTGACCACAAAAAGCAAATATAGGCCAGCATCTAGAACACTCAAAAATAAATAAATAAAATAATGCAAACAAATAATAACACAACATTTTTTTTCATTTTATATGCCAGCTTTTATGTGGTGGTCACATTTGAAGAACACTTGAGGTCAGAAGTTTACATACACCTTGCAGAATCTGCAAAATGTTAATTATTTTGGCAAAATACAATGGACAATACAAAATGCATGGTATTTTTTATTTAGTACTGACCTGAATAAGATATTTCACAGAAAATACGTTTAGATATCGTTCTTTTTTAAAAGTTTACATACACTTGATTCTTAATACTGTGTTGTTACCTGAATGATTCACAGCTGTTTTTTTGTTTAGTTATAGATGTTCATGAGTCCCTTGTTTGTCCTGAACAGTTAAACTGCCTGCTGTTCCCACAAATTCTTTGGTTTTTCAGCATTTTTGTGTATTTGAACCCTTTCCAACAATGACTGTATGATTTCGAGATCTGAGTCTTTTCACAGTGAGGTCAACTGAGGGACTCATATGCAGCTATTACAGAAGGTTCAAACACTCACTGATGCTTCAGAAGGAAACACGATGCATTAAGAGCCAGGGGGTGAAAACTTTTGCATTTTAAGATCAGGGTAAATGTAACTTATTTTGTCTTCTGGGAAACATGTATCTTCTGTAGCTTCTAAAGGGCAGTACTAAAGGAAAAAGACGATATTTAGGCAAAACAAGAAAAATGTACACATCTTCATTCTGTTCAAAAGTTTTCACCCTCAGCTCTTAATATATAGTGTTTCCTTCTGGCGCATCAGTGAGTGTTTGAACCTTCTGTAATAGTTGCATATGAGTCCCTCAGTTGTCCACAGTGCGAAAAGATGGATCTCAAAATCATACAGTCACTGTTGGAAAGGGAATCATGAACAACTATCATTAAAAAGAAAAAAAAAAACAGTTGTGGATCATTCAGACAACTTGTGGACTATATGTAAACGTCTTTTATAAACAAGGGAAGTAACAAGCATGTATGATCCCTCGTATTTTGGTAAAATAATTAACATTTTACAGATTCTCTATGTATTTGAACCTGTATCTGTATTGTGCATGAACTGTATGTGAAAATATTTCAGACCCAAATATATATATATATATATATGTATATATATGGGTGAAGGATGAAGTCAAAATGCTATGGGGTTTCCTAAGTTTGGTGTCAGTAAGATTTTAACATTTTTTAATTCATCATTTTATTCTATGTCAAGCTGATCAAAAGTGACAGCAAAGAGATTTATAATGTTACCAAATACTTCTATTTCAAATAAATACTGTTCCTTTGAACATTCTATTCCTTAAAAGAATCACAGTTTTCACAAAAATATTTAACTATTTTCAACAATGATATTATGATGATGATAACAACATTTCTTGAGCAGAAAATCAGCTTATCAGAATGATTTCTGAAGGATCATGTGACACTAAACACTGGAGTAATGATGCTGAAAATTCAGCTTTGCATTACAGGATAAAATTAAATTTTAAAATATATTAACATAGAAAACTGTTATTTCAATTAGTAAAAAGGTTTTCACAATATTACTGATTTTACTGTATTTTTAATTAAATAACACAGCCTTAGCGAGCATTAAAGTCTGTTTTAAAAAAAATCTTACCAACCGAAACTTTTGAACAGCAGCATATGATAAATCATAAAGTATTAGGAACAAACCAACAGTTTCCAGCGACGCAGCCTGGAGTTAATCATACTTTAAATTTTAAATGCATGTACATCCGGTCTTCCGAACTCCTTTTTGTGCTTTTTTTTTTAAATGCCATTTCGTTTGATACTTCATTTAATTAAACTGCATAGCATATTTCAATTGCATAGCAAAGCATAAAATTCCTTTCATAAAAAGTACATTCCTGTGTTCTCGAGTTCTCAGTAATGCCTCAATTGGTTACGCAGAAAACAGATTCAGAAACAGATTAATCATATTTTCCAGGCAAACAAATGACTAAATCCAATCTGCCATCACTCGCTCAGCTGCGGGTAGTTAGACCGCAAAGGTTATTTTTTGTTTAAATCAATGCGAGCTGTAGCCGGCATTGATTCACAAAACAAAGAGGCTCTAGAACACGAGGACGATGTACAAAAATGCTGTTTTACCTTTTTTGTTAAGGGTGTTTGATCTCGTTTGCATGTTCACTTTGCAAAGACTTGGTCGGAACATCTGCAGTGATGTAGGATGATATTGAAATGATTTTTGAAGTTGAGGGAGAAAATACGATTGGAGTTTTTCGACATACCCTAACTGTCTTGAGTCAGAATACACAGAGTTCAGGGAGAGCAAGACAAGATGAGCATTTGAGATTAAGATTTTTAATAAAAAAAATAACCGATCGTTTCACTAGAAAAGACCCTTTTCCTTGGCTGGGATCATTTACAACCGCATTTGGGATCGTTTGAAGCCGCATTTAAACTACATTTTGGAAGTTCAAAATCAGGGCACCATTTCAGTCCATTATATGGAGAAAAATCCTGGAATGTTTTCCTCAAAATACAATTTCTTCACGGCTGAAGAAAAAATACATAAACATCTGGGATGACAAGGGGTGAGTACATTATCTGTCAATTTTTGGAAGTGGACTTCTCCTTTAATGCTGTTATGAGCTTCCAGTACAGAAAGTACAAAGAATTTATTTCACATTCCAGTGAATAAACACTGTACTCAGTAATGCTTACAACACCCTGTTTTGCTTCAAAATAGGAAAGGTAATACTTTTCTCAAAAGAAACAGGATTCCCCTGAATTATCATCATTGATATCGTTATCGCATCGTTATTAAAAATAAAACAAAAATGAAAAATGAATTCAAAATAAAACAATAAACCTGCCACCACTATAGACCTAAAAAAATTAAATGCTATCAGTTTACACAATAACTTTGGCAGCCAAATTATTTTAGTATTATTTATATACTGTTATACTGTTTATTCATATTTTAAATGAACTTTTATTTAAGTTTTACATTTTTATCGTTTTAGTCATGTTGTTATGTGCTTTTGGCATTTTTATAAGTTGTAGATTTTTTTTTTTTTTGAACGCTTCTATGTAGCTTTAATTTATGTTTTAGTCATTTCAATATTTCAACTTATTATATTTTAATTAGTTGCCACGGCAAGTTGTTTTTTTAAATTCAGGTTTTTATTTTAGTTCAGCTTTATTTCAATTAACGATTCCGATAATTATTTTTTAATACTTTTAGTTTTACTTCACAATAAAAAAATGGCTAAAAAATCTAAAACGGCAATAGTTTTATTGGGGGGGGGGAGACCAAAAAAAATAATAAAACAAACATAGTTCAACAAAATAAATGAAATTAAAAAAAAAAATCTAAATTTAAAAAATTAAAAAAAAAAAAATAATAAATAATAAACCTGCCATGACTATTTATATAATATCAGTTTACACAATAACTTTGGCAGCAAAATTATTTGAGTATTATTTATATACTATTACACTGTTTATTCATATTTTAAATTAACTTTTATTTTTAATTTTACATTTTTATCAAAATTTTGTTTATGTTTTAGTAATGTTATGTGCTTTTGGCATTTTTATAAGTTATCATGATAAATTTTTAAGCCCATATCGCCCATCCCTAGTCCTTACTACCTTTCTGGGCCTTGATCCTGTTGTGTTTCTGTCTATTTAAGGTCAGAAAGCTGTTGGATTTCATCAAAAATATCTTAATTTGTGTTCTGAAGATGAACGAAGGTCTTACAGTTTTAGAACGACACGTGGGCGAGTACTTAACGTCAGAATTTTCTTTTTTGGGTGAACTGTCCCTTTAAGATTTTACTCTTACAGGCAACGGCAGCAACAAATAAGTCACGAGTTAAAGTGCAGAGAGACATAAAGTGATTGTTATTGCCCCGACCCTGTTATCCCAGTCTGACGGTGACGTCAGTACGGAGCGGGGGGATCGGCGAGACCCCGGATAATGGGCACACACACACCCGTATGAGGGGAAAAATTTCCATGCACTTGTTTCCTGCCATTGTTCTGAGGGCTAAAAGCCAGATAAGGCTCGTGCAGGTAACATGGTTTTTCTTTCTCTTTCCCTCACTCTCTCTCTCTGGTTCTCACTTTCCTGTCTTTCATTCTCACTCTTTCTTTCCCCTGTGTTTTTTTTGTTTCACACTGCATTATTGACTGGCTCTTTTTATAACAATAGCACACAGGCAACAGAAAGCAGAATATATTGGTGTGATCAACCCACTCTCTCTCATTCGTTCACTTTCTCTGAGCAGAGCAGAGCAGAGCAGAGGCGGCGAGCGATAGCGCTGGAATCCAGGCGTCCAGATAAGCAAGCTGTCGCCATGGTGACATCAAGGGCTTCCTGGTTGGCCTTTGTGACGACCTGATTCCATTTCCTCTCTGGGCAGCTGCTACGTTTATCAGATATCCCTAGCTGTAATTATTATAATTTACTCATTAAAGGTGAAGTGAGTAACTGTTGGAACATTAAAAAAAAAACATTCTTCCATCTTCCATTCTTGCAACTATTAATAAGGCATTTTTAGTTTGATTTCAACTAACTACAAGTAGTGATAATACTAAATTTCAGTGATGTGACTGTAGTTCTGCCGCTTATAAAACAATGCCCAACAACAAGTTGATAAGTGAGGCTATTTTTTATTGTTTAGTTTTGACATTTTTAATGGATAAATACTGAAAATTTAAATTAAATTCAAAATAAATGAAATTTGAAAAAAAAAAAAAACTAAATTAAAATACATTTTCATGACTCCAGTACACTAAATTGAAATAAAAAAGCCCCTAAATAATTTTTTGCTTAGTATTAAAGAACGTTTTATATTACATAAAATTTCATAATATTATTTAATTAATGGCACCAGAAAACACTAGCAATTTAAAACCAATAAGAAAAGGCAAAAAATAAAATAAACATACACTACAACAAATTGAATTGAAAATAAAACAAAAATGAAAAATATATAGACCTAAAAAAATTAAATGCTATCAGTTTACACAATAACTTCGGCAGCAAAATTATTTTAGTATTATTTATATACTATTATACTGTTAACTTTTATTTTTAAGTTTTACATTTTTATCTTAATTTTGGTTTACATTTTAGTCATGTTGCTATGTGCTTTTGGCATTTTTATAAGTTGTAGATTTTCTTAAACACTTCTGTGTAGCTTTAATTTATTTTTATTTATGTTTTAGTCATTTCAATACTTCAGTTTATTATATTTTAATTAGTTGCCATGGCAACATATATATATTTTTTTCATTTAGGTTTTTATTTTATTTCAATTCAGATAATTATTTTTAATAGTTTTAGTTTTATTTAACAATAAAAAAATTGTCTGGCAGTCAAAAAAAAATCTAAACCAGCAATAGTTTTATTGGGGAAAAAAAAAAGACCAAAAAATATTAATAAAATAAACATAGATCAACAAAATAAATGAAATAAAAAAAAAACTAAATAAAAAAATTAAAAAATTAAAAAATAATAAACCCGCCATGACTATTTAAATAATATCAGTTTACACAATTACTTTGGCAGCAAAATTATTTTAGTATTATTTATATACTATTATACTGTTTATTTAAATTTTGAATTAACTTTTATTTTTTTAATGTTTTTTTACTTTCTTTTTTTTTTTATACTTCTATGTAGCTTTAATTTATTTTATTTTTTAGCCATTTCAGTATTTCAGCTTATTACATTTCAATTAGTTGCCATGAAAACATTTTAATTTCTTTTTAAATTTAGGTTTTAAATCTAATATGCATCTTTTATTTTATTTCAGCTTTATTCAGTTAAACATTTAGATAATTATTTTCAATAGTTATAGCTTTACTTAACAATAACAACAGTCAAAAAATCTAAAACGGCAATAGTTTTAATCAAAAACATTAAAAAACAAAATTAATTGAAAATAAAACAAAATCTAAATTCAAAATAAAAAAATATAATAAACCTCCCATCACTACAGCAATTTGTTCAGAGAGATGTCATGATTTTGACAGTTTGTGTATTGTTTTAAGATGTTTCAAGTTAATAAAAATTAAACTTCCCAACACATCCCATTTTCTGTTTCAATCTGCTATGCACCAACTGTTTCTGAAATGTGCCACCGCAGTATTGCATCGCTGGCTCTTGTATGATAAATTACTTTTGATGTGTCTCATTTGTGTGTCACTTTGAATAAAAACATCTGCAGAATGTAAATACCAGGCTTCCTTAAAACCCAATTAGCAGGCTGGTCTTTTTAAAAACAGTGCTGTACATCCCTCATACACACAAGTTCATAAAAAGATGTTTGGCCCACCTGTCCAACGCTTGGTCCAGTGACTGACAGCTACTGGAAAGCGACCCATTCGCACTCCCGAATGGCTCCAGAATCTACAGGCAAAAAATAAATGAGATCATTTCATTGCATTACATTTTTCATTATGGCTTCTGCATCTGAACCTTAGCCCTCAACAAGACTGACATAAGATTTTCCATGAACCAATGCCCATAATATGTCCGAGCTTCCTTTTGCCCAGACTGTTATAAAGTGCACAGTTACACAGAACAGTGACATCTTGTACACTTTATACAAGTCAAAGTACAGGGCGAAAGAACATGAGACCATAAAAACTCAGTATTGTTTCTTTTAATGGGACTTTTCACACTTTGCTCACCCAGGAACTGATTACTAAATTAAATTATTGAAGAAATTGTTAAATAAAGTTGTTATTTTTGTTTTCTCAGAGCTTTATAAAATTAGGCTTGAACCACTGATGTCACATGGACTATTTTATTGACATCCTTACTACGTTTCTGGGTCAGAAAGCTCTCGGATTTCATCAAAAATATCTTAATTTGTGCTCTGAAGATGAACGAAGGTCTTACGGGTTTGGAACGACATAAGGGTGAGTAATTAATGACAGATTTTTCATTTTTGGGTGAACTTTTCGGGGTTAAAAAGCATGTAACTTTAATCTCCAGCTCCAAACCAAGGCTTACATTGGAGTCGAGCGTTTCTGGGATGAACTCTCCTTCGCTGTGGATGCTGGTGTAGGACCCCTGCCGAGCGATCTGCTGTTGTTCTTCTGGTACACTGCCCGGAGGGGGTGAGGTGCGGCCCGTGTTGAGAGATCCTGCAGACAGACGGAAGGAGGTTAGCATGACACATCGCGCAGTCTGATGCAAAAGAAAAAAATCTTGAATAGTGATACTTCCACGGCAACTAATAACAGAGTGCAGGATGCCAGAAACAAAAAGAAAGTCGAGCAGACTGAAGTGAATAATGACTGGGATGGAAGCGTGGTGTGAGTGACAGGTACATGTGAGCAGAATGTGAGAGGAAGAGACAAAACAGAGCTGATGGAGAGAACTGAAGAAAAGGAGATTTGACAGTGCTAATGGAGGACGAATACAGAGAGAGGAGTTTAATGAAAAAGGCAATATCAAATATAGCTGCAAGTAGTGATTACTGGGGTTCAAGCACTTATTTAGCCAGCCTTTAACCACCTAAAAACTTGGCAAATCAAGATAATTCGCCATAGTAAAATTATGTTTTTTAAAAGAGAAGTCCACTTTCAGAACAAAAATTTACAGATAATGGACTCACCCCCTAGTCATCCAAGATGTTCATGTTTTTCTTTGTTCAGTCGTAAAGAAATTGTTTTTTGAGGAAAACATTTTAGTATTTTTCTCCATATAATGGACTGATAAAAATGCAGTTTAAATGTGGCTTCAAACGATCCCAAATGCAGTTGTAAACGATCCCAGCCAAGGAAGAAGGGTCTTATCTAGCAAAATGATTTTAATAAAAATAATACAATTTATATACTTTTTAATGTCAAACGCTCATCTGGTCTCACTCTGCCTGAACTCTGTTTTTTTCCGGTTCATGACAGTTAGGGTATGTCGAAAAACTCCCATCTCATGTTCTCCCTCAACTTCAAAATCGTCCTATATCGTTGTTTTACCTTTTTTGTTAAGGGTGTTTGATCTTCTTTGCATGTTCACTTTGCAAAGACTGGGTCTGTACTTCTGCAGCAATGTAGGATGATTTTGAAATGATTTTTGAAGTTGAGGGAGAAAATACGATTGGAGTTTTTCGACATACCCTAACTGTCTTGAGTCAGAATACACTGAGTTCAGGGAGAGCAAGACAAGATGAGCATTTAAGATTAAAAAGTATTTAAATTGTACTATTTTTATGAAAATAACAGATTGCTTCACTAGATAGACCGTTCTTCCTTGCCTGGGATCATTTATAACTGCATTTGGGATCGTTTGAAGCTGCATTTAAACTGCATTTTGGAAGTTCAAACTCAGGGCACCACAGCAGTCCATTATATGGAGAAAAATGCTGAAATGTTTTCCTTAAAAAAACAATTTCTTTACGACTTACGAAACAAAGACACGAATATCTTGGATGACAAAGGGGTGAGTACATTATCTTTACATTTTTGTTCTGGAAGTGAACTTCTCCTTTAACGTGTACGCCTGCTATAGCACCCGCTGTGAAATCGTTGCATGCTTGTTTAGAATCAAGTTTTGAGATTTCTTTTAGGCTTTATAGGATTTGGGGTAAATCTATACAGTCCTCTTTTCTAAACGACCCCGTTATAGCTTCCCAAAGGGTAAATTTTGAGCATTTTTCAATAACTATTGACCTAGAGAGTCCAGAGAATTGTACTGCAGTGTTTTTTACAGACTGAGTGAAAAAACTAGGACTAGTTTACAAAAGTAGGCTTTTTACATCTTCTCAATCATTTAACAAACGAATTGATTGACAGCAGTGGTTTTAGATTGAGCTCTTCATAAGTGTTCTGAGTTTGACAAAGATATCTCATTCTGTTCAGGAGTTTTTTTTTACCAAAATTTTACCAAAAAAGGCCCTACCCTTTTTGAACGTTTTAGCGTCCCTTTGCAACGGTGAGTTGAAAGTAATTTTTTTTTGATAATTATTGATATTCACTCTCCAGAGAATCCTTCTGGACTGGTTTGGTTATGATCTGGCAAAAAACCTAGGAGTAGTTCGCAAAAGTAGATTTTTCAAAAAATCCAAAATTTCCACTTGGCTCACGATCGAATCTGATGTATCGTCATTTGTCCAGCATGAGCCAAGGTTTCCAACAACATAAGACACTTGAGTCTGACGGTTTAGGAGTTATGAGCGATTTCGTACTTTTGATCGCT
The DNA here is from genome assembly GCA_012976165.1 of Labeo catla. Classification (NCBI taxonomy): domain Eukaryota; kingdom Metazoa; phylum Chordata; class Actinopteri; order Cypriniformes; family Cyprinidae; genus Labeo; species Labeo catla. The sequence goes on along the minus strand of VONZ01000142.1, from coordinate 986,645 downwards.
GTAGTGCCCCCATCAGGCCGATTGGGGTGAGCCTTGGTAACATTGTTGGCAGTGTGAGTACTACAATCACTCCAAGTTTCAAGTCTCTACAACTTATGGTTTGGTTTGCATGATCAGTTTTATGTGGAGATCTCTGATCCTTGGCCATTCTAAAAATTACAATAGGGTTTCAGCGCTATGCGCTTGAACCCCTTATTAAAAAAAATATGGAAGGATATGGAAGAAAGCATGAGGGGATTATTGCTCTCATTTCTATATCCATTAACATTTTCTTTTACCTGTACACAGCTGCTTAACATCACACAAACCAACTGCTAAACATCATACAAAACTACAAAGCTATGTATGTAGGCAGTGCACAAGTATTTCTCCCCCAACCCATTATAATGACAAATGCTGACTGCTCTGACATACTGAAATCTGTAAAAATACATCCTTGACATTCAGCCAGCAAAAACCTACAACTGCCATCATTCAGTATGCAACGGGAAGCGAGCTATCTCCTCTCTCTCGTCTCATCCTCAGGTGTGAAAACAAAGCGATGGTGCCAAACAACTGAAAAAAATGTGAGATGGTGAGAAAGAGAGTGTGTCACTGAGCTCTCTATCTCTGAAAAATGCTCTATACTCGCTCTATTTGGAGACGACACTCGTTCTTGTTTCGCATAACATTCATGTTATTTTACTCTTTATTGGCTGTTGAATAATGTGTTAATGACCTGATCAGACCTACATCTAATTAATATTACCTGTAAAAACCATGCCATACTGCCAGATTCAAAACACTTAACATAGGAAACTGAAGATAAACAAACACGTTTTATGTCACTGGTGTGTGTTTGACATGACAAACGGTTGTACGCATGTGAATTCACACTTTTCTACTGCTGACAGAGCAAAAAGCTTTGAGAGATGCCTTTTCAAACTCGTTCCACTAGTCTTTGCTCTACGATCTGAGACTGACAATGAAATAACTTTACAAAAGTGGCTCCTAACAGAGCTTGAATCAAACTCAAGATGCCCTTGATTGTCCTCACGGTGTCCTAAAAGCTACATCAGTCAAATACTTCTGACAGACCTCTGTCATCAGTTTCCTGCATGAATTTGCATGAAGGTGCATTTTATAGAATTCATTTATAGGACCCTATGATTTCTGCAATGCGGAAAACACGGACAGAATCATGGAGTCCAACTAAAGATATATTTAAGCATGTTTGATTGTGCTAAAGTAAACCTATTCCATGTATACTTTAGGACACTTTAAATAATATCGTTCTTTAAATGCAAAAAAGATCATACAATCCTCATCAATAGTGACATTATAACATATTTTAGGCTTAAATATTAAAGGATAAATTCACTTCCAAAACAAAAATTTACAGATAATGTACTCACCCCCTTGTCATCCAAGATGTTCATGTCTTTCTTTCTTTAGTCATAAAGAAATTATGTTTTTTGAGGAAAACATTTCAGGATTTCTCTATCCTGTAATGGACTTCTATGGTTCCCCCAAATCTGAACTTCCAAAATGCAGTTTAAACGCAGCTTCAAACGATCCCAGCCGAGGAAGAAGGGTCTTATCTAGCAAAACGTTCGGTTATTTTCTAAAAAATAATTACAATTTATATACTTTTTAACCTCAAATGCTCATCTTGTCTAGCTCTGTGTGAACTGTTTTTTTTTCCAGTCATAACAGGTAAGGTAAGGGTACATCTAAAAACTCCCGTCTTATTTTCTCCTCCAACTTCAAAATCGTCCTATATAACTGTTTAACTTTTTTTGTAAATGGTGTTTGATCTTCTTTCCATGTTCACTTTGTAAACTCAGTCGGTACTTCTGCAGCGATGTAGGATGATTTTGAAGTTGGAGGAGAAAATGAGACGGGAGTTTGTAGACGTACCCTAACTGCCATGACCGAAAAAAAAAAAAAAAGTTCACACAGAGCTAGACGAAACAAGCATTTGAGGTTAAAAAGTATATATATTGTAAAAATTGTAAAAAAACAAAAACAATTGTTCTGCTAGATAAGACTGTTTTTCCTTGGCTGGGATCATTTAGAGCCCTTTGAAGCCGCATTTAAACTACATTTTGGAAGTTCAAATTTGGGGGAACCATAGAAGTCCATTACAGGATAGAGAAATCCTGAAATGTTTTCCTCAAAAAACATAATTTCTTTACGAACGAAGAAAGATAGACATGAACATCTTAGATGACAAGGGGGTGAGTACATTATCTGTAAATTTTTGCTCTGGACGTGAACTAATCATTTAAGAAATGTGCATTGTGCACAAGTAGTACTCCAAATAAAGTTTAATTACAATTTTTACATATATTTTTATCTCTTGAGCAATGTGTTAGAGCTGAAGATCTTTGCCCGAACCTGATGAAACCCGACAGGACCCAATGGGTTCAGTCGGGCTCGGACTTAATTTATATCATTTTACACAGGCTCGGGCCGGGCTCGAATCTTAATTTCGTTATTGCCAAAAACCCATCTTAATTTAGAACTTATCTTAATTTAATTTGTTAAGAAAGAAATTTGTTCTTTTTTTAAAAAATTGGTGCGTTGGCCTATTTATAGGCTGAGTGTATGCCTATTTAGAGTGCTAAGATGTTACGATGTTACAGAGGACTTATTATATTTATTTGTTCTAACTTCCAAGTGGCCTATAGCCTACGTTAGTCATTAATAAATTATGTTAAAACATGTATAAATGACTCATTCTTGACAAAAGGCAAAAGAGCTGTGTGTTTACGCACATTTGAATAATGTCGGGCTGTAAACGGGTTCGGGCTTTTAAAAAGCTGTCAATCAAAATATACTTGTCGGGCTCGGGCCGAATTCTGTCGGGCTCGGGCACTGTCGGGCCTAACTTTTAAGGCCCGATTACAGCTCTACATTGTGTCAGTAAAAATGTTAATAGACTTGAACTATACTTAGTATAAAATAAATGCATTTTAAATATATTACTTTTGTGCCAGTGTTTTAATTAATATTTTTAAATTGAACTATTAAAAGAGAACCTAGAAAAATTTAAAGGGGTCATCGGATGCCCATTTTCGTTGAAGTTGATATGATTCTTTAGGATTTTAATAAAATCCATAATATACTTTGGTTAAAAATTCTCAATGGTTTTGTAAAACACCACACTTTTTATCTTGTCAAAATAAGCTCTGCAAAAATCATCTCATTCTGAGGGGTTGTTCCTTTAATTGCAAATGAGCTCTGTTCGCCCCGCCCCTCTCTTCTCTCTGTGGAGTGACGAGCCTGTTTACTTTAGCCACGTTTAGCCGTTAAACTTGCTAACTAGCACATTATTAGGAAAGGCGATCGCAAAGATTCACAAAAAACCCTTATACTCACTTCTGCTGTAAGTGAAGCTGGATCACGAATGATTCGCGCGAACATAGACGCTTTTATGTAGATCGGGAGCCACATTCCCTTCACAAACAAACGTAATCCACTGCATCTTCAGCTGCTCAGATGTCAGGAGTAAATGACGACCACTATGTTCATTATTACATCCAGCAACACAGCACAATCGCTCAATCGGAGATATTCTTGTCTAACTTACATCCCTGTTCCAGCATCAAAACAATGGAGGTCGGTCTGTTACAGCTGATCTGAGGTAAAACGCTCATGTCAATCAACTATCGTGGGAGCGGTGTGATGCCACACCGACAGGCATCTGAGAATGACTCGATTTGAAAAAGGGGATGTTATTTTTACAGATTAATTAAAAACCACTGCATGGATTTTTATCATTATAGGGTAGATTTGTACATACACTGCCAACACACATTAATGTTCAAACAATATAAAAAAGTGAACTTTGCATCCGATGACCCCTTTAAACGGAAAAAAGGGCATACAGAAAAATGTAATTTATAAAACAGATTTCATAGGACCCTACATTTACTAATACTAATACCAGAGTAATACTCCATTATTATGTTGAAATAGAAAGATATTTCTCAGTCTAGATCAGTACTAAATCCACTAGGAGGCACAAAACTACAAATGTAATGTCTTTGAGAAAAGCATTCTACCTGATTGACATGTAAACAAGCAGCTATAATATTCCTGAATGTTTGTTCAAGTAAACTGTTTATTTGGTACAAGCATGTCAAGCAAACGGATTCCTGCTAGCCAAATATTATGTAAATGCAGTCGCACAGGAAAGCGGTATCAAACCAATGATTTTAATCCACTCCTCTGCCATTCAAAACATCCTAAATGATTTTTCCAGGCTTTCTCTAACAGGCCTGACGTCACTGCGCGCTTTGATGCCATTCTCCAGGGCTGATGGAGAAAGTGCAAACAACGCATATGATAAAGCCATTATACACTGCCGTTTTGACTGCTGTGCGTGTGTTAGGGGTGTGTGTGTGAGCCAAGTGACGCACCTGTAGAGTGTTTGCGCACTCGTTCGGAGCCTTTGAGAACCGAGGCTTTGAGATCTCCCAGGGACCTGGATGACCTCATCTCGCTCTGCTTGTCTTGGCCGCTCACCTGAAGGAACTGTGAAGAGGTGGACATATATGAGGAAATCTGCAAAACCTGAAAATGTTGTACCGGTAGTTTGTTTTCCAATACAAATCTGAATGTAAACTTAAAATTATGTAACACGTTAAGAAATGAATAATCCTGAATTAAGGCTGTTCTATCATTCATATTTAAAAAAAAGGAACTTAGTTATTAAAATTAATATTATTAATAAATTATAATGTAATATAACAAACTATATTTAAAAATATTATAATTAATTTATAAAAAATTAAATTTAACAAAATTCTTTATTTTATCTGAATACAAAGGTACAGTAATCCCAACAGTAATGTGTGGTTGCACTCTTGTGGTCTGAGAACCAGCTCATGCACGGGTTAGGGTTTCCTTTTGGGTTTACGTGTTGTTTTGGTTATGGCTTTGGTTTGGGTTTAGTTTGGGTCGCTTTGCTTTGTTTTGGCTTGGACTCACTTGGTTGTTGGGAGGTGTTTTCAGAATCACTCGCAGCAGGTTGTTCATTACAGAGCTGGAGTTCAATCCCTGAACCACTCGGTCCAAATCCTCCTGACACTTCAGAGCCACCAACATCTAAGACAACACATTTTATTAATAAAATGGAGAGTTTAAAAACAAGACATATATGAAATGCACAGATCCTTACTGCAAAATATAAACGCTTATCTGATTACAAGTAACTAAAGAGTAACTGATATGTAGATGTAAATTCTTTTATAATTTAACTCATTTTCATTACACTATCATTTTTTGAAGGTTTGAAGTCTCTTCTGCTCACCAAGTCTGCATTTATTTGATAAAAAAATACAGTAAAATAGTAATATTGTGAAGTATTATTATGATTTGAAATATCAGTTTCCTATTTCAGTTTTTTATGTTATTTATTCCCAGTTTTCAGTATCAGATGTTTCAGAAATCATTGCAATATGCTGATTTGGTGCTGAAGAAATATTTCTTATTATCAAGGTTGAAAACTGTTGTTTTGCTTAATTTTGTGGAAACACTGATACATTTTTTCTGAATTGTTGGATGAATAGAAAGTTCAAAATTACATTATACATTTTCTTGCAGTCTTACATATAAATTCATTGTAAATTTGTCATGCTCTTAAAATTGCATATAATAAAATGCAATTATAATGAAAAATAGTTTTAAAATTAATTAATTAATTTACTTATTTTCTTTTTTTTAAATTGTCATTCTCCTAAAATTGTATATAATAAAATGCAATAATAAGGAAAATTATTTTTTTAATTAATTAATTAATTAATTAATTAATTATTATTATATATATTTTTTACAAATATTTATAATATTTACTCAAAATTCACTAAAAAGAAATAGGAAAAACAGAAGTTTTATTCATTGACAAATTAGTGAATGAATTCATCATAAATTCACTGTAAATTTGTTATGCTCGTAATATTTGAATATAATAAAATGCAATGATAAAATTGTTTTTGAATTAATTAATTAATTAATTTAGTTATTACTGTTTTATTTTAGATTTTTATTAATTTTTATATTATTTATTTATTTTTACAAATATTTACTCAAAATTCACTAAACAGAAAATTATCTGTATTATTTACCGACAAATTAGTGAATAAATTCATAATTTTTTTTTGGTAAATTTGTTATGCTCCTAAAATTGTTTATAATAAAATGCAACGATAATGAAAAATAGTTTTTAAATTAATTAATTAATTAATTAATTTAGCTATTACTGTTTTATTTTATATTTATTTATTTTTACAAATATTTACTCAAAATTCACTAAACAGAAATTGGAAAAACAGAAAATGATCTGTATTATTCACTGACAAATTAGTGAATAAATTCATCAATTTTTTTGTAAATTTGCATCCTCCTAAAATTGTACATAATAAAATGCAATGATAATGAAAAATTGTTTTTAAATTAATTAATTGATTAGTTTAGTTATTACGGTTTTATTTTAGATTTATTTATTTTTACAAATATTTACTCAAAATTCACTAAACAGAAATCGGAAAAACAGAAAATTATCTGTTTTATTTACTGACAAATTAGTGAATAAATTCATCATAAATTCATTGTAAATTTGTCATTTTCCTAAAATTCTATATAATAAAATGCAATGATACTTAAAAAGTTTTTTAATTAATTAGTTTATTTATTACTTTTTTTTTTTTTTTTACTTAAAATTCACTAAACAGAAACTGGAAAAACAGAAATTTATCAGTATTAATCACTGACAAATTAGCAAATTTTGGAAGTGAAACAAACTACCATTTTTGTTAACAAGCCCAACAGACACAATTACTGTCTGATGCAGTAATAACTCAATATGGGCTAATTAATTGTCCTGGCTGATATATACTGACCTATCACTACGAAAAGTTACAATACAAGCTAAAGTTACAATAAGCTACTAGGATCAATGCAGCACCTCTTTATCAGTGTAGTATAGGTCCATTTGCTGGCCGAAGGCCTCCGTCACTTTCTGAAGCAGATCTTTGAACTTCAGCGGCCTTTGGAATGGAATGATTCTAAAGCAAGAGAAAAAAAATCTCTGGTCAAACTAAAACAACTTTAAGACACCTACAAATTCAAAGTACAACGACATTCCTTTCGTTTAGTTACACTGTCCATACGTAAGCGGTATGTAAACATGGCGATGTGGACGTGCATGATGGCACCCTTCCAATCACGGGCCACATCCTGACATTGGGGGTCGCTGCCATAGCAACAGAGGTGATGAAGAACAGGTCAGTTGAACACGTGTTGCAAAATCATTTATCAGCATACGGAAAGGCGTCACCGCAGATGTGTGTGAGTCTACTTCTACAACCATTTATGGTGTATTCATGCATGGGACAGACTACAAATTGTGTTATCTTTTTACTGAACAAGCGTGGCTATGTTTAGAGTGTGCGTCAACATGTGGGGCGAGAGAAAAAAGGAACTGAGAGTGTAAATTGGTTTGTGTATGCATGATGATGATAATGCAAGGCAAGCATGATGAGTTTGAATGTGCATAAGTGTGTGTTTGGCCTAATCAAGCGAAGCGGACCACTGTTTCAACACCGGGGCCCACATCACAACGCACACAAAGGCAGATGGAGCGCTTCCTGAGAGGAAAGAGGAAAAAAAGTGGAGCAGCGCTGGAAGTAGCAGGAAGCATGTTTTCCCCTCCTCCCCCAAAGCCAAATTTTGCCCCGCACACACACAGCACTTCATATCAATAACTTTTGAAGGAGCATTATCATGTCTTTCTTTCTTCATTCGAAAAGAAATAAAGGTTTTTGAGGGAAACATTCCAGGTTTTTTCTCCATACAGTGGACTTCAATGGGTATCAGTGGGTTGAAGGTCCAAATTGCAGTTTCAATGCAGCTTCAAAGGGCTCTGCACGATCCCAGCCGAGGAATCTTATCTAGCCAAATGATCAGTTTTTTAAAAAATAAATAAATAAAAATTGATATACACGTTCGCTTTGTAAACACTGGGTTAGGTACTTCTGCCTATGTCACATGTGACCTTTCTAACATGACGTTATGTGTGAAGTCGAACTAGTGCGTGATAAGCATTTGTGGTTAAAAAAAAAAAATGACTGATCGAATTCAAATTCTTTGGTTTTTTAGCATTTTTGTGTATTTGAACCCTTTCCAACAATGACTGTATGATTTTGAGATTCATCTTTTCACACTGAGGACAACTGAGGGACTCATATGTAACTATTACAGAAGATTCAAACGTTCACTGAGGCTTCAGAAGGAAACACGGTGCATTAACCCTCAAAGACCGAGACAGCTGCCCCGCGGCTAAAAATAACTATTGTTATTAAATATCTAATAACCTCTGAACCGCTTATCCAATGTGAATGATTTAAAAAGTACCGCAAAGCTCAGATCCTCCGCTTTTTCAGTGGAAATCAATGCAAACTTCAAGTTCTCCTGTTTACAATGATATATAGCACTTGATGCTGACTACTAGAATAGGTCTGAAAAAATAAAGAAAAGTGCAGGCATGTCAGGTGCCCCGAAAATGTCCTAGGTCTTTAAGCGTTAAGAGCTGAGGGTGAAAACTTTTGGCCAGAATGAATATATGTACATTTTTCTTATTTTGCCTAAATATCATATTTTTTTCATTTAGTACTGCCCTTCAGAAGCTACATGTTTTTACCCTGATCTTCAAATTCAAAAGTTTTCACCCCTGGCTCTTAATGCATTGTGTTTCCTTCTGGAGCATCAGTGAGCATTTAAACCTTCTGTAATAGTTGCATATGAGTCCCTCAGTTGTCCTCAGTGTGAAAAGATGGATCATAAAATCATACAGTCATTGTTGGAAAGGGTTCAAATACACAAAAATGCTGAAAAGCCAAAGAATTTGAAGGACCTAAAGGATTTTTCTGAAGAACAGCAGAGAGTTTAACTGCTCAGGACAAACAAGGGACTCATGAACAACTATCACTAAACAAAAAAAACACAGCAGTGGATCATCAGGTAACAACACAGTATTAAAAATCAAGTGTATGTAAACTTTTGAACCGAGTCATTTTTATAAATTAAACTATTTTCTAGTGGACTACTGTATATGTAAACGTCTTATGTGAATTATCTTACTCAGGTCAGTACTAAATAAAAAAAATAACATGCCTTTTTATTTTGTAAAATACTTAACATTTTGCAGATTTTGCAAGCTGTATGTAAACTTTTAATCCCAACTGTAAGATCGTGTAGAGCCCTTTAAAGATGCATTGAAACTGCAATTTGGACTTTCGACCCGCTGATCCCCACTGAAGTCCACTATATGGAGAAAACTACTGAAACGTTTTCCCTTAAAACCTTAATTTCTTTTCGACTGAAGAAAGAAAGACATGAACATCTTGGATGACAAGGGGGTGAGTAAATTATCAGGAAATGTAGCTTTTTGTATCTCCAACTTAATGACAGCTGCTTCTCTAAATCTAAAGAAGTTTATGGGAAATAACAACAACTAGGATCATCCGTCATGGGTGAACTCAAGCTAAGATCAGCTGTATGTTGTTTAACAGTCAGATCTGTAGATGAAGCTGCTTGTTGGGTTTTGAGTGATGGCAGTGTTTACACTGGCCGATCAGTGAGATAGTAATGGAAGGAAAATCATAGCGGAAGACTGGAGAAATGGAGGATGTAGAGTACGAGATGATTTTCCTTCCTCGGCGCGCACAGATAAGCGCCTCGGTTTGGCCGCGTCTCTCCACGCTTGGCATGGTGTGCGGCGCTCTCCTCCTTCCTGTCTCGGTGTTGCAGCCGCTGCCAGAGGAAGAGAGTTTTGAGTGTGTCCAACTAGGCTGGTCTGTTAACTAATGCCTGTTCTGATGAGTTTTTTATTACTGTAGACGCAAAAGTGATGATTTATGATGTGTGCTGTGAGATATGGAGTTGCACGCATGTTTAACACATGTTACATTTTACAACTTTCTGATGTAATGCAATGGAAACAAACTCAAACTGATATTACAATATTGCTGTGAAAATAGGTCGAATGGATTTTGCTGTTAATACACTATTGTTCAAAAGTTTGGCGTTGTAAAAACAATATATTGTATTATGGAAAGTACAGTATTATGGTTTAAAGTAGCTGTTTTTATTAATATATTTTAAAACATATTTTTTCCTGTAATGCAAAGCTGAATTTTCAGCATCATTACTCCAGTCGATCATTGTAATATGCGTTGTGTTTTTTAATATTTTTGTTAAAACTGATGTTTTTTCCAGACTTTTTTATGATTAAAAAGTAAAAAAGAACAGAATTTATTTTAAATAAAAAGTCTCTACTGTCACTTTTGATTGATTGGATTAGTCCCTCCTAAATAAAAGCATTAATTAAAAAATGTTGAAAAACTTTCTGACTGTTCAACTTTTGAACAGTAGTGTTCCTATTAAACACTTCATTTTTTTTAGCTGCACAGTGCAATTTGCATAGAGGAAAAAAACTGTTATGCATATTTATGAGAGTGGATGGAAGTCCCACCATCTGGCCAGGCTTGTTTATTAAGATTTAGTGATATCATTGTTTACCCAAACAATAATATACAGATAGAGTTTAATACTAATTTTGTCCCTCATTTTAATTTTTTCTCGTTGTGAAGAAATACTGTGCAGGAGAGAAGAGACATATACAGAGTCCTGGCCAGTAAAGGAAATGCCAAGATGTTAGGCTTCCTTAAAAACAAAGTCCATTTAAGGAAAGTCAAGGGGGGCTGTGAGGGGATGCTGGGGGTTTACGGAAAACTGGAGAGAAAAAAATAACATTTTACCAGTAACAAATTAAAAAAAAATGTTTTATACAAAAAAAGCAACCAGAATGTTAGCGTTTAGCTCTTCAGACGAATTTGGAATGATATTGAGAATAATGCAATACAAATAAATTGAACAGAAAATGTTTTATAGTATTATAATAATAGATGCATGCTAAAATTACATAACAATAACAATTTGCTTAAAGGGATAGTTCACCCAAATTTGAAAATGACCCCATGATTTACCCTCAAGCCATCCTAGATGTATATGACTTTCTTCTTTCAGACGGATACAATTAGAGATATTAAAAAAATATCCTGGCTCTTTCAAGCTTTATAATGGCTGTTGAGTTTTGAAGCCCAAAAATGTGCATCCATCATAATAAGTACTTTTACTAAAAAAAGTTTTTTGTTTTTTTTTCCAGAAGGCATTTATTAACACCCCAGATCTTTTTAATGCTGGTTGGATGCTCTATATTGGACTTCAAAATCTCAACACCCATTCACTGCCATTATAAAGAGCCAGGACATTTTTCAGTACAGCTCTGACTGTATTTATCTGAAAGAACTAAGTCATATACACCTAGCATTGCTTGAGGTTGAGTAAATCATGAGTTAAATTTCGTTTTTGAGTGAAATGTCCCTTTAAGAAGCTTTAATGCTTTAATGCAATTACAAATTTTGTACATCTTTAATATTTAATATATTTCAGGGTTTATTGGAATTAAAAACTTTTTTAGAGCAAAAAAAACGTGACATGAAGGTGAATAGCTATTCTGATTGAAGGTGGGGTGTCGTTTTCAATAGCCTCCCAATTACTTTCATTGATTTATCCACTAGCGGTCCGTCACCTCTTTCTCATACATCTCTGCTTAAAGCAGAGGCAGAACAGAAGAGAGTTAAACACAAAGATTTTGTGCCACAGCAGCCAATTAGAGCTGTGAAAGCAGCACATCCCGGCTGCCTGTCACCTCAAATGCAGCGTGTGACGCTGCGCCGACTTCCTGTGACATAACCCACTGAGGCATTTCACACAAACGGCGGACCTCTAGGGATCTTTAAGAAGAAAGTGTGACTTCTCTCAGGACGCTGACTGACAATAACGTTACTTTACTTTCTTCCTGTAAACAAAGCTTTGTCAGATTATTTCTACACAGAAACACTGGCTTGATATGAGGGAAAATACTGACTTTTTATGAGTACCTTAGTAGGACGTTAGGTTTGCTAAACCACATATGGATATACTTTGCAAAGACTCACGTGGTGGCATTTGGCAGTCTTGAGATGGGGAAAAAATGACATGTTCTGTGGGTGTATGGATGACCTACAGGACATTGAAAATTAATATTGGGTGTGCCATTGAGCTCAAACACTTGGCTTCACCTTCTCTTTCCCCTGCCTGCGTCTGCCAAACTGTACCAGAGTGTGTGTGAAACGCGGCGTCGAAATGTCAAAATACTTTTATAGGAACGTTCCGGTTCTTTTGGGCAGCTTGGCGTATTTTCCGCTCTTCGACGTGCCGAGAGATCTTAGAAATGGCGTAACGAGAGCTGGGATAAGACGAGAGGAATGCGATCAGGGACGGGACATAGAGCTGCAGAAATAATGAGAACGTTCCGACTCACCGTTTCTCTCGCTCATGCTCCAGCTTCACCCGCAAATCCTGAGAGAAGAAAACAACAACATGAATTAATTTAGTGGATCAAATACACAAATGAATTCTGATAATCTGCTCTTGTGTGCAAACTATAAGTAAAATCAGTACTGCGAACAAACAAGAAAATAGCATTCAGAAACCTTACACGACATATAGTATATTCAATAAAAACCAGATTAAATCAATAAAACTTATTAAATGTGTGATACTTTTCTTGGCTGCTTAAAGGGTTAGTTTACACAAAAATGAAAATTCTGTTATTAATTACTCACCCTCATGTCATTTCAAACCCGTAAGACCTTTGTTCATCTTGGGAACACAAATTAAGATATTTTTAATGAAATCCGAGATCTTTCTGACCCTGCGTCGACAGCAAAACACGTTCAAGGCTTAGAAAGGTAGTAAGGACATCGATAAAACAGTCCCGAAATTGTTGAATAAAGTTAATATTTTTGTTTTCTGTGCACACAAAGCTTCATGAAATTACGGTTGAAGCACTGACGTTACATGGACTATTTTATTGATGTTCTTACTACCTTTCTGGGCCTTACTTGCTTTGCATTCAAACACCACAAGATGTGATACTGAATAAATATGACAAACAATATGTTCTTGTCTCCTGAAATATCTATAGGACACCCACAGTGTTTCTTCCTGTCTGTCTGTCATCAGTGCCTCACACAGTTTATCCAGTCCTACAACTGCAGTCCAGCAGATCTGAAAGCATGTATGGCATGTACATAATAACAGGATGAGGCTTCTACTCTTGAGTGGGTGGTCAGAGTGAAACCTTGTATGCCCAAAATGAGCACACATGAAGAAAATTATTAGATTATTGCTTATAACTGAATAGTTTTTAAGTAAGTAAATAATGTGTTTAAAGCAAAAGTATAAAAAATCTGTCAATAAATTCTTAGGACACAAAAGAAAAATAGTGACATCCAAAACATATTTTACACTTGTTTGTTAATAATTTGTTAAAAATTTAAATAATGACAGTTGCAGGTAGGCAGAAAGAGAATGTATTAAAAATATATAGTTGAAGTCAAAAGTTTACATACCCCTTGCAGAACCAAAATAAGAGGGATCACACAAAATGCATGTTATTTTTTAACTTTAATAAGATATTTTACATAAAAGACATTTACATATTGTCCACAAGAGAAAATAATAGTTGAATTTATAAAAAATGACCCTGTTCAAAAGTTTAAATACACTTGATTCTTAATACTGTGTTGTTACCTCAATGATCCACAGCTGTTTTTTGTTTTTTTTTGTTTAGTCATAGTTGTTCATGAATCCCTCGTTTGTCCTGAACAGTTAAACTGCCTGCTGTTCTTCAGAAAAATTCTTCAGGTCCCACGAATTCTTTGGTATTTCAGCATTTTTGTGTATTTGAACCCTTTCCAGCAATGACTGTATGATTTTAAGATCCATCTTTTCACACTGAGGGACTCATATGCAACTATTACAGAAGGTTAAGACGCTCACTGATGCTTCAGAAGGAAGAACGATGCATTAAGAGCTGGGGGGTAAATTTAACTTATTTTGTTTTCTAGGAAACATTTAACTGTCTTCTGTAGCTTTTAAAGCACAGTACTAAATGTAAAAAACATTTAGGCAAAATAAGAAAAATGTACACATCTTCATTCTGTTCAAAAGTTTTCACCCCGGCTCTTAATGCATCGTTTCCTTCTGAAGCATCAGTGAGTGTTTGAATCTTCTGTAATAGCTGCATATGAGTCCCTCAGTTGTCCTCAGTGTGAAAAGGTGCATCTCAAAATCCTACAGTCATTGGTGAAACGGTTCAAACACATAAAAATGCTGAAAAAAAAAAATTGGGACCTTAAGGATTATTCTAAAGAACAGCAGGCAGTTTAACTGTTCAGGACAAACAACAGACTCGAAAACACACACACACACACACACACACACACACACACACACACACAAAGCAGTGGATCATTCAGCTAACAACACAATATTTAGAATCAAGTGTATGTAAACTTTTGAACAGGGTCATTTTTATAACTTCAACTATTATTTTCTCTTGTGGACTATATTTAAAAGTCTTTTATGTGAAATATCTTATTCAGGTCAGTACTAAACAAAAAATAACACGCATTTTGTATAATCCCTCATATTTTGGTTCTGCAAGGTGTATGTAAACTTTTGACTTCAACTGTAAGTGTCATCTTTCTAGGTCAGCGGTCACATTTAAAAAATGTGACACTTGCTGAAAAAAAAAAAACAAACATTTACATATTATTCAAAATGTTTTCCATAATACGTGGTCTCCTGCATTTCCTCTAGGACTTATAGGAACATTTCCACAGTAAGATGGTAAAAGGCTGCTAAAAATTATTCTAAAAACTTTTAGACCAACAAAACAAAAAACAGAAAGAACAGAAAAGAGGCCGCAAGCGTGAATAAAACCTACACTGTGGATGGACAAAATTGCAAGAGCAGAATAAAATAAAAACATCTTTTTAAAACTGAAAGAGCTCTTGCTGGTTTTTTGTCGTATCACTGTCACATTAAGTACCAAGCATTACGATATTTTACTGACAGATACAAATACAGCATGATGGAAAACGTACCACCCAGCTCATAAAAGTCCCGGATAATGATTTGCAGTGCAAGTTCTGCTCTAACTTGTTTGTCATTGAAAAGAAAAACTGCCCCCGGTCTCCCCTACTGTTCTGAAATCAGCAGCGCTCTGAATTTCACTGTTTGGTTGAAGCATTAACTGCACCGTCTCCCCTGAGACGACACAGCGCCTTCCACTGCTGAAGATAATGAACAGTCTGAATACTGTTTACACCGATACTGTTGACACTGTGACGTCATCTCCATTATGAATGCAGCAAGAGAGGCTGAAATAAGAAGTAATCTGCAAGTTTATGTGCTTCACGTGCGTCTTCATTATGCATGTGTTTTAACCTGTCAAGACTCCCCGTGAGTTGCTGGGGTTTTTCCTTTTTTGGATGGCTGTTGTTGTGTTACTATAATGACGTTTGGTTAGTTGGGAAAGTTGCTTCTGGCATTTTGTGCAAGAGAAAAAAAAGAAGTGAAAGTGTGAGAAAGAGCAACCAAGAGCGAGTTAGACAGAAACAAAAAGAGTGTGTGTGTGTGTGTACAGAATGCATGCCAGCCATTTATCTTGAGGTCTGACTGGTGTCCGGTGTGGACTGACAGCATTGTAGTGAGAATTCAGGCAATGAAAGAAAACTACAAGGATACTGGTGTTTTATGCCGTGCAGTACATAGGGAGCGGATGTTAAATGTTAACAGTAGTTCCTCTCTCAGCTGTATCCTGTTTAAAACTGTATCTTACAATGCAGCTCTGGCTGGGATTATATCAGGCCAGGTTGAAGGTTACCTTAAAAGTCTAGTGAGCAATGCACAAGTGCTATTGAAAACACTCAAAAAGCATTCTCATTGCTTTATAACAATGCGGTCGAACCACTGATTTTGAACCACACAATTTGTTGAGTCAACTTAAAATAAGTTGTTACCCTGCTGCCTTAAAATGTTAAGCTCAGTCAACTCAAATAAGTTTAGTCAACTTGAAATTAGTTGTACTAAGTGACAACTTAGATATTTGAGTTGACTAAACAAAACAATTGGTTTGTTAAACTTAAAAGCTAGGCTTGTTACCTAGCTGCCTTAAAATTTGAAGTTGAATCAACTCAAATATCTAAGTTGTCACTTAGTACAACTAATTTCAAGTTGACTAAACTTTTTTAAGTTGACTGAACTTGAAATTTTAAGGCAGCCAGGTAACAAATTATTTAAAGTTGACTCAACAAATTGTTTTTTACAGTGTGGGCCTTGAATGGGTCAGTTGCATTGCTGTCTATGCAGGGTCAAAAAGCACTCGGAATTCATCAAAAATAACTTAATTTGTGTTCTAAAGATGAACAAAGGTCTTACGGGTTTGGAACGTCATGAGGGTGAGAAATTATGACAGAATTTTCATTTTTGGGTGAACTATCTCTTTAATTCCACTTTTAGAAACAGTGCACATTGTCTTTTTGTTCAACTTTTCGAAAACACAGCTTCCACATTGCACATAGTTGCTGCTGAGTGTTGTACTGTGGGTAATTACCTGTCTGTAGGATGGGGTTCTGCTCTTGGGTTTGTTGCTGTTGTTGCTACTCTTGAGCTGGTAACAGAAGCGTAAAGCTGCCAGGTCCTTCATTATGGAGGTGAGCGCCTCTTCGTCATCTGGAACAAACAAACAAACGCAAGTTTATGCTATGCTGTGAGTGGATCTTTAGAGATGCATCACCGAAGCAGCTGAATGACTCTTATGTCATCAAATGACCTGATGAGAATGAAAGTAAAACAAAACATTCACTTTTTCCAGCTATTTTGTTTCAGCGGCATCACCAACCTTGACCAGACCTTGACATTTTATAAAGAAAACGTGAGTGGTGTTTACTGTGCGCAAAGATGGGGTGTTGTGCATGGTTGCCAGCTTGTTGCTGGCAAGTGGTTCTGAGTGGTTTTAGTAATGTGTGTTGTTAGGGTATTCTGGGTGTTCTTTTAGCTTGTTTGACCAATGTCAAAATATCCCGAACTCAAGCTAAGTGATATTGTGGTCTCTAGATTACTCCATAAAGGAGACTTCCACTTCCAGAACAACAATTTAGAAATAATTTACTCATCCCCTTGTCATCCAAGATGTTCATGTCTTTCTGTCTTCAGTCGTAAAGAAACACTCTGCGCATTGCAGAGCTAGTGCAAGATGAGCATTTGTGGTTAAACAGTAAATGCATTTTCTTTTTTTTTTTTTTCTTTTTTTTTTAGAAAATGTGATTGTTACGCTAAATAAGACCTTTATTTCTCGGCTGGAATTGTGTAGAACCTGCACTGAAACTGCAGTTTGGACCTTCAACCCGTCTATCCCCATTGAAGTCCACTATATGGAGAAAAATCCATATAGTGTTTTCCTCAAAAACCTTAATTTCTTTTCACCTGAAGAAAGAAAAACTGAACATCTTGGATGACATGGGGGTGAGTAAATTATCAGGAAATTTTAATTCAAGAGTGAACTGATCCTTTAAATGCATTGCAAGCCTAAGATTTTTTTTGCCAGTCTGATAAGTCTGATCACTTAGAAACATAACAGCACACAGACTGTTCAGATGACCAAGTATGAGCAAAAATATTGATGCTTGCCTTACAAAAACATCACAAAAACAGGATTTAAATAGAATGTTGCTTGATTAGATTGACTCAAAATTCCAAAAATCAAAAAAAGTTCTAGGAAAGTTGAAATCATCATCATCTATTTTAGAACCAAGTGCAAATGAGGTGTCTTTCACACAGTCATCTCAAGCAACTTTTGTTGTTTTGAACGACTATAATAGAAAGGTCCTGTTTGGTTCATATTGCTTATTTAATCTGAATACCAAGATGTCATTCAAAACAACAGAATGGCACTCAGTGTTCACAGTGTCACTCACGGTGTTGTACACAAACCGGCCCACTATTTCCTTTTAAGATTCTATCAGGGGTTTTTCCATCACTGCAGACACAGACACACCCCTGACATATTTCCATAAAAGTACTGATGTGCTCCTCTTTCTGTAGTGCGGCCCTTGATGTAAACCAACAGGCGACGGAGAGAAAAAGAGCATATAGGGACTCGTGGCCCGACACTTTATATTAGCACTAAAGGTTTGGTCCCATTGATGGGCTTGTTCTGCTTCAATGCATTAAACTCTCTGCATGTCAAGCGCAGCGTTGGTGCAAGAAAGAATTTTAATAATGCAACATACACTAAACAAGATGAGCATTACAGCAAGTCTGAGCTTCAAAGAGCCACTCAACTAAAAAAAAACTAAGCACTGAATCAACCACGAAATTTGGAAAACAAAGAGGTTTTGTTTTAACATGCCCTTTGCGAAGCAAAGCTAATAGGCTTTCTTTTTTCCCCCCAACAATTAACGGGAAACTTTTATTCCAGTATGTCGGATAAAAGCCTCAATTCTTTATCAGAAGGACACGGGAAGGTTTTTGCAAAGACCGTATTGGTGCAGCTCATGTGTGTCTTGAATTCATAACCGGATCACATGAAGAACGACTGCGGCAATCTCTGTGCAAGAAAAACACGAGAATACGAACACCAGCGGCAGCCTGTGAAACATTAAAATAGTCCACAAACTCAGCCATCATCGAAAGGGAAATGGGGAGCAATCATGCAAATGAGCCTGTCAGACATTAACATATCAAGGGGCCCTAATGGGGCCAATTAAGCGTGTCTTGTAATTACAGTCTGAGTGGAAGGTCATTCACCTCTGCTATCATGGGGAGGAGATAGCGGGAAAGAGAAGAGAGCTCTTGTTAATCTCAGGTGCCTATGTGCCAATTTATTTGCTCTATTTATCCACAGATCTTAGAAATGAAGCCATTTCGGAGTCGTTTTTAAATATGAAAAGTCTGTTTGCATTCATCCCACAATATGATGATGAGTAAACGCTGAATGTGTTGGTTTTTTAAATTAGTTGTTAACTGCACTGTTTTTAAAAGGATAGTTCATGTAAAAATGAAAAGTATGTCATTAATTACTCATCCTAATGTCGTTCCAAACCCGTAAGACCTTTGTTCATCTTCAGAATAAAAATGAAGATATTCTGGATGAAATCAAAAAGCTTTCTGACCCTGCATAGACAGCAATGCAACTGACACGTTCAAGCCCCAGAAAGGTAGTAAAGAAATTGTTAAAATAGTCCATGTGACATCTGTAGTACAATTGTAATTTTATGAAGCTACAAGAATATTTTTGTGTGTGCAAAGAAAACAAAAATAACAACAATTTCTTCTTAACCATGTCAGTCTCCACCTATGCAGGGTCAGAAAGCTCTTGGATTTTATCCAAAATATCGAAATTTGTGTTTGGAACGACATGAGGGTAAGTAATTAATGACAGAATTTTCATTTTTGGGTGAACTATCCCTTTAGGTAAGCTAATAAGGTCAATCAGTTTCATGTTGAAGAACACAAAAGAAGATAATTTGCAGAATTTTGCTATTGGGAAAAATCAAGCTGCAAATAAGCAGTGATTACCACGGTTCAAGCGCTTTAAGGTATTTAAGCACTTATGAAAAAAGATATTTTAGCAAGCTTGTAACCACTTAAATCAATGATTTAAAAAGCATTTTGGCAAATCTAGGAAATTTACCATAAAAATATGTTTTTTTAACGGTTTTGACTGGTCCGATCTCCTTAAAACTTTGCTTGCTTGTTTAGAATCACCTGTCTCATGTGCTCACCAGGTTTCGTGAAGTTTTGAGTTTTCCTTTAGGCTTTATATGATTTCGGGTCAATTTGGACAGGCCCCTTTTCTAAACAACTCCATTATCACCTCCCAAAGTGTAAATTTCAACATTATTTTGATAATTATTGACCTAGAGACTGCAGTGTTTTTTTCCCAGAGTGAGCAAAAAAACCTAGGACTAGCTCACAAAAGTACGTTTTTGACATCTTCTCAATCATTTAACAAACGATTTGATTGACAGCGGTGGTTCTAGAGGCATTGTTGTCGGGGAAGAAGAATTCTATTGTATGATATGAATATTGCTCGAATGTTCGGAAACCGTTCTTTGGACAATCGTTTACGCCCTTGAAAAATGCTATATATCCACCCCAGTGGCTGATTTTGTTCAAATTTCTCTCAGACCTTTGGAGCTGTGAGTCAGACAAGCCCACAGAGTTTCGTTTGGCCTCCATTAACCTTGTCTAACAGGTGCTCAAACTTCGTTGACCAATGGCGGCCAAGTTTTTTGAGATACGCAAATGTCCTCGTACATGTTCCATGTTGAAATCGCAAATGGTTGAGCAGTTATAGCCATTTTCTCCTCTAACAGCACCACCAAGTTCTTTCGAACGTTTTGGTTTCCCTTTGCGACGGTGACTCAAAAGTTAAACATTTTTGGATAATTATTGATATTCACTCTCCAAAGAATCTTTCTGCACTGGTTCAAATCCAGCAAAAAACCTAGGATTAGTTCACAAAAGCAGGTTTTTCAAAAAATGCGAAATAACTGAAAATTTCACCAGGCTCCCGATTGAATCTGAGACATGTGTTTTGTCCACCATGAGCATACTTTTGTTCACTGTAGCGCCCCCGTCAGGCCATTTGGGGCGAGAATTGGTCACGTTGTAGGCGATGTAAGTACTACCATCCCTCCAAGTTTCAAGTCTTTACGACTTACCATTAGGTCTGCATGATCAGTTTTACATGGAGATCGCTGATCCATGAGCATTCCAACAATGACAAAAAACACCTAAAATATATCAAAAATAGTCCATATGACTTAATCTTAAGAACTAATATGAAAGTTTCAAGTGATAAGTGGACAGAAAAACAGCACATGAGTTCTTTGGACCACTTGTATGATACTTCAATGGTCCGTTTTTATCATTTTCAGAGCCATTCATTTTTAGTGCAGAACAATTTTTATGTCTGGCCAAACTATTCCATTAAACAAGCTAACAACATTATTACTGTCTGGTGCTGGACCAGATTTCAAGCAGCAAGGGTGGGTCACGTGCAGCTAACGACAGTGGTGTATTTGAGAGGTTTTATTGCATCCCAGGGGAGGCAGAGGGGCATTGTGGGGCAGATGAGTGCTGGGCGAGGCAGAGGCGACGCTGCTGAGGCAGATGGAGTCTGGGGGCGATCTTTGATTCTGACACCAGCGCAAGTCTCACTACGCAGCTGTTCTTCCACAGTGGCATCCACCATTAGACAGGGTTCAGAACGGGTTCACAACACACACACTTTCTTTCTCCATCTGACCTCATTTCTATTTTAATACTGCCACAGTAAAGTGCTTCAGTTTCTGCAAAACAACCTCAGAAAAATACTTTTTCAGAAGCTATTGATCTTGAAACACCGAGGGGGGAATTCACCAAACAGTCGTGCCACTTTTGCATGCAGCGTTTCAGTGCAAAACGCAATGTTTTATCTACTAAACACCCACAGTACAACTTAGGTTGACACTTAATGGTTCCATTTGTTAACATTAGGTTAACTACATTAGATAACATATAACAACCAATGGCACATTCAGGAGGCGTAATTAATTCTTAGTGAATCTGCCTCATTCATTTCACAATTGAACCCAAAGAGCCACTGTGGCACCTCTGCCGACCCCTGTTAGTCATGACAGAGCACTACCAACTTTTCCACCTGCTGAGCACCTACAGAAGCGTCCTCAGTCGATATCTGCCGTGCATTTCACACTGAGGTTAGAAACACCAAGTCATGCGTAAATGTCAAACCCTCAGCGGCGTATTACACAATGGTATGCTCACTTCATTCAGTACACGGAAGAGTGATAAGCTAGCCGCTCTGACTTTGCTCAGCCACACCTGCGGGTACAAAAGAAAAAAAAAAATTGGCCAGATGTCTTTCTAAGAGTCTGGCCACTCTTTTGCATGTGGACTATTTTTAGAGTATGATGCAAGTCACTTAAAAGAGAAAGCTTAAACACAGTGGAGTTGAGGTAAGGTAATTTGTGCCATTATGTTATGGTTTATTAATCACTGAGATAGGATTTTATTTTATAATTTAATGGAACAAATATAACAAGAATGCAGAACACCTCCATCTGCTGTGAGCTTCAGATCTGGTGAGTCTACCATCTGCCCTGTGCAGGAGAAATGAGAAGCTATACACAAACTGCATAACGCACCATTGACAATGTCAGTTTCAGGCTGTATATGCAAAAGGATCGCATAGAATAGAACAGGATGTACCTAAATACATTAAAACCAAATTAGATTATTAATTTACGGTCATTCTTAACCCTAGATGACATAATCCTGGATTATCTTGATTCATGTGTCACACTGAATATACATTATGCTGGGTTAATTATTAGTCCTTAATTAATCAAATCAAATAGAAAACACTAGAGTAGACTAGACTGGACCAGAATAGAATGGAATAGTATGGGCTTTTTCTTTAAATTGTTAACCTATGTTTAAATTTTACCCAGAAAACATAATCCTACATTATCTGGGGATTTCTGACTGTGCTTTTGTGGTTAATAACTTAATTAAATTAATCTAATAGAATAGAAAATAATAAAATGTAATCCAAATAGAAAATAACCAAAATAAAAAGAATCTTAATTAAACAGAATAGAATCCAAGCAAATAAAACAGAACAGTAGAATAAATAGAATCTTAGCAAATTTTTAAAAGCTGAATAGATTTTTAAATAAAATGCACAGAATCTAATAAACTAAAACAGAAAAGTTTTTACAAAACGGAATATAATCGTATCAAATCAACTGTCTTGAAAAGAAAGTGCTTGAATAAAATGTAACTGAAAATAATGTGAATTTATCAAATGGAATCTTTAATGAACTGAACAGAATCTTTAAATAGAATTGTCTTGAATGCAATGTATTTGACTAGAATTTAAAATAACGGAACAGAATCTTTACTAAATGGATAGGAATTTTAATTAAATAGCATAGAATCTAATAAAATAAAACAAAACAGAACAGTCTTTATTAGATTGTGCTTGAATAGAATGTGAATTTATCAAACAGAATCTTGAATGAACTGAATAGAATCTTTAAATACAATTGTCTTGAATAGAATGTAACTGACTACAATGTAAAATAATTTAACAGAATCTTTACTAAACTGAATAGAACTTTAATTAAATTACATAGAATCTAACCAAATAAAACATCAGTCTTTACTAAACCGAATAGAATCTTATCAATCGACTGTCTTGGATGTAACTGAATATAAAGAGAATTTATCAAACAGAATTTTAATGAACCGAATAGAATCTTTAAACAGAATTGTCTTGAACAGAATGTTGGAGAATTGGCTAGAATGTAAATTAATTTAAAACAATCTTACCAAACCGAATAGAATTTTAATTAAATTGTAAATTAAAAAGTCTTTACTAAACTGAATGAAATCTTATTAAAATCAAATGTCTTGAAAAGAATGTACTTGAATAGGATGTATTTGAATAGAATGTGAATTTATCAAACAGAATCTTTAATGAACTGAGTAGAATCTTTAAACAGAATTGTCTAATTGACTAGAATGTAAATTTCCTAAACAGAATATTTACTAAACAGAATAGAATTTTAATTGAATAGAACCTAATCAAACAAAACAAGTCTTTACTAAACTGAATAGAATCTTATCAAATCTTGAATAGAATGTGAATTTATCAAAAAGAACATTTAATGAATTGAATAGAATCTTTAAATAGAATTGTCTTGAATAGAATGTAATTGACAAAAATGTAAATTAATTGAACAGAATATTTACTAAACGGAATGGAATTTTAATCAAATTGCATAGATTCTAACCAAATAAAACAATAGTGTTCACTAAACTGAACAGAATCTTATCAAATCAGTTGTCTTGAATGTACTTGAACAGAATGAACTGAATAGAATGCAAATTGATCAAATCTTTAATGAACTGAACAGAATTGTCTTGAATTAAATACAATTGACTGGAATGTAAATTAACTGAATAGAATCTTTACTACACTGAATAGAATCCAATAAAATAAAATAGAGCAGCCTTAAACTGAGTATAAAATGAATTTATCAAGTAGAATCTTTAATGAACTAAATAGAATCTTTAAATAGAATTGTCCTGAATAGAATGTAACTGCCTAAAATGTAAATTAATTTTACAGAATCCTATTAAACTGAATAGAATTTACATTGAATGTAACTGAATATAATGTGAATTTATTAAAAAAGAATCTTTAATGAACTGAATAGAATCTTTAAACTGAATTGTCTTAAATAGAATGTAATTGACTAGAATGTAAATTTAATGAACATAATTTTTACTAAACTGAATAGAATCTTATCAAATCAGTTGTCTTGAATAGAATGTAACTGAATATAATGTGAATTTATCAAACAGAATCTTTACTGAATATTTAAACAGAATTGTCTTGAATACAATGCAATTGACTAGAATGTAAATTAACTGAACAGAATCTTCACTAAACAGAACAGAAAAATTATATTTTATTCCATTTAATTCTATTCCGTTTAGCGAAGATTCACACCGAATAGAATTTGATCAAATAAAACAGAACAGACTTTACTAAAATGATAGAATCTTATCATATCAGTTGTCTAGAACAGCATGTACTTGAACAGAATGTAACTGAATCAAACAGTTAAAGAGTTTTGATTAAACTGAATAGAATCTGTTCAAATAAAAATGTAACAGAATATAAAAAGAGACACAAAAACTCTGTCAGCGCTTATGTGTTTGCGGTCTGAGCTTTTGTATCATCTGTAAACAGTGTAAAGTGGTGCTCCGGAGGGAATGACGCAATTGTAAGAGGATCGTCGTCCCTCTATTACTTCATACTGATGTGCGGATAAGATGATTTACTGCGATAACACTATGGCAGTCAAGGAAATCCTTGAGCCTGGTTGAGTGACAATGTTTCCATTATATTTCTCAAAGAACACTGACTTGACATGATGACAGATGATCATGACAAGAATATGAAAAGGAACAAAAGCACAAAGTTTAAAGGAAGTAAGCTAAAAAAAAAAAAAACGTAATGTGAAGCTAGCTGTGAGAGAAAAACACATCTATCTAAACATTTGATACAGGAATACAACAAAACCCAGAAGTGCGAATCAATGACATCACTCATTCCCAAACCAGCCTTCCACTGATGTACACACACACACGCACGTACACAGACCACAGATGCTAAATCCAGCCAGGGTCTCTTTACCAAATTTTCCCATGAAGTACTAAACCTCAGACTGTAAATATAAACTTAATCTAAGCTCACAATCTTTTGTTTTTATTGATAGTGACAGGCTTTAATGCAGCGTTACTTCTTCTGTCTTTGACACCATGAATCAAGAGCTCCGCATGTGGAAAAGGTTTCTCAGGGCTGTTGCGTGATCGTGTGTTCGTACTGATGTTCTGCTGGCAGGGCGAGCTGGAAGAAGCCTCTGATGTGATCAGAGCTGAAGTTAGTGAAGACATAGAGGGGATTTCCCCAGCGCTGCACCACACATCACCACTAAAGCATTCAACGAGATTAGAGCAACACACGCTCTCCGTCTCTACTACCAAAATATCTCATGTGTCTCTGCCTGTTTTGTACAAATGCATTGAAACAAAAATCAAATAAGCAGGCGGAATCTCTTAAAGCTGGGCCGTATTTCAGCCCAAAATAAAGAGGAAAAATTTACTCTTTGGCTTTAGGGTCATTTTCTTTTTATTGTGCTATCATTTTCATGACAGTTAAAGGGATAACCAAACAGTTGCTGGTAGCCATTGACTTCCAATGTATTTTGTTTAACGGTGTTAAAAATATTTTAAAATTAATTTGTAAGGGTGGTGAGGGAGCTTCAGTAGAACAACAGTGAACTTGCTGAAGGGTACAGGTAAATAATAGGTTTATGTGAAGATTGTTAAAATTGATAGCTCCCAATTATACTGTAATGTTGAATGGCTGTAATTAATGGTTAAATATTAGGGGGGAAAAACAATTTCCTAGAGACATCAGTAATCTTGGTAATAGTGATACTCACCTCAGTCATAAAAAAAATATATTTAATAAATACTAAAAATATCCTGGTTTTATGTTGTTTCTATATTCATTTAAAAATTGCAATATATTATTGCAATATAAAATTTAAAACGTTAAGTGTTAAGAGTTAATCGCGACTAATTTCATCACTCATTTTCTCCTTACTATGGAAGGGTCCACCAACTGTTTGGTTACTGACGTTCTTCAAAATGTCATCTACATTCCAAATAAAATTGAGGAAGAAAAAATGATGACAGTATTTTAATTTTTTAATTTAAAAACAAAATCCACCCCATTTTTATCATAATATGTATACATCTTTCAGTTTATGTTTGCCTGTAATTCTCATTATTATTATTTTTTATCATAATTCTTATTATTTTTACCAAAAATTATTTACCAGAATTTTATTTTCCAGAAAAATGTAAATACACAACACAGTATTTTTGGGAAAATAAATAAATAAATATACTAGTGCTGTCAAACGATTATTCTCGATTAATCACATCCAAAATAACAGTTTTTGTTCACATAATATATGTGTGTATTTTATAATATATGTCTGTATATTTATTATGGATATATAAATACACACACATGCATGTATATATTTAAGAAAAATATGTTGTTTATATATTAAATATATATATAATATAATATAAATTATATTAATATAAATATATACATGTAAATACATTATTTAATAATGTATTCTGTATGTGTGTGTGTTTATATTTACATAATAAATATCCACGGTACACACAAATATATTATGTAAACAACACTTTTATTTTGGATTATTTTTGTCAAACAGTTAATCGCAAACAAAACAAAAAATTTAATGTATTTCATAGGGCCTTAAAATGTAATTTTTGTTCACCTTTTAATAAACTGCTGTAAAATTGTTAAATTTGTTGTTATTAAGTTGCTGTTAAACTGTGTAAGTTTCATTATTTCAATTAATCAGACATGCTTTTTGATTAATATTTTTAATTTACCATTACATCAGAGCCTAGAAAAATTAAAACTGAAAAAAAAATGGAATTTGGGAAAACATAAAACCGTCCCTGTGTACATTACAGCAACACGAATTGGTGGTGAAATGTGCTTAGCTGACATGAAAATGATGCCACAATGCAAAACATCCTTCATTTCCTTTATGCAAATATAATTTCTTTTTCATTTTAAGGTGAAATATGACCACACGTTTTTTCACAGGCTTTGTGAGACTCACCTCGTACCGTTGTATCCTATTGTGCCACACAGAGTTAATGTTCAACAAGAGAATAATGCAGATGATGAAACAGTTTCAGAGGTGTGTTTGTGTTTGCTGTGGTAACTGTGCCATGATCCATTATTGTGGCCTTTGTAGACAAGGACACGGCACACTTGACATTGACATTGACGCCTGTTTGGAATTCACAGTCTTCAGTAGTAATTATTGACGAGACTAAAAAAATTACAAACCTTGTGAGTTCTTGTGCTGTCCAGGTCCATTTTGGAGACCGCCATCTGTCAAAATAGCCACAAAGTCAAAAGTATTAAAATGACAGGAGTACATTTAAATTAATCACACAGTGACAACCTGGCAAACAGTTTGTAAGAAATTTTTATCACAAAGATGTGTTATGAAATGTGACGTGACCACAGTGAGAAGCTTGCAGTAAGTTGTCGTGAACTGTTATGCCATTGAAAACAAACTACACTTTATCTGAATGAAATCCTCAATAATAAATGACGCCATAGCCAGTGTTGTCATAAAACAACAATAACAATGTAACATTTCCTCAGGATTTAGTTGCGCTTCTGTTTTTTTTTTTTATAATGCAGAGTGTATTAATAATGCTCTAGAGTCAATTATGCGGAACTAAGCGACACAATCACCTTTGATGATGTAAGTTTTAGCTCTGCCAGGTTAGTATAACCCTGTCAGTTTCTACCACAGGTAACTTTGACTATGCAGTGCTGTAGTTTTTAATTTACCCATTAGGCCTGTAATGATTCCTCGTTTCAATTCAAGTACTCGATTTAAAGGAGAGGTCCATTCCAAAACAAAGATTTACATATAATGTACTCACCCAATTGTCATCCAAGATATTTGTGTCTTTTTTTCTTCAGTCGTAAAGAAATTATGTTTTTTGAGGAAAACGTTTCTGCATTTTTCTCCACATAATGGACTGGTATGGTGCCCGGCTTCAAACGATCCCAAATGCAGTTGTAAACGATTCCAGCCGAGGAAAAAGGGTCTTATCTAGAGAAACGATCAGTTATTTTCATTTAAAAAAATTACAATTTAAATACTTTTTATTCTCAAACGCTCGTCTTGCCTTGCTCTCATTGAACTCTGTGTATTCTGGTTCAAGACAGTTAGGGTATGTTGAAAAACTCCAATTGTATTTTCTCCCTCAACTTCAAAAATCACTTCAAAATCATCCTACATCGCTGCTGAAGTACCAACCCAGTCTTTGCAAAGTAAACATGCAAAGAAGATCAAACAAAAAAGGTAAAACAGCGATATAGGGCGATTTTGAAGTTAAGGGAGAACATGAGATGGGAGTTTTTCGACATACCCTAACTGTCATGAACTGGAACGAAAACAGTCCAGGCAGAGTCAGGCAACACGAGCGTTTGACATTAAAAAGTATATAAATTGTATTATTTATTTATGAAAATAACTGATGGTTTTGCTAGATAAGACCCTTCTTTCTCAGCTGGGATCACATCTGGGATCGTTTGAAGCCACATTTAAACTGCATTTTGGAAGTTCAAAATCAGGCCACCATAGCAATTTAAAATTTTTTCCTCAAAAAACAATTTCTTTACGACTGAAGAAAGAAAGACATGAACACCTTGGATGACAGTGGGGTCAGTACATTATATGTGAAACTTTGTTTTGGAAGTAGACTTCTCCTTTAAAAAAATCCCTGACTGCATTTTTCTCATGTCAAGAAGTGGCGCATTTCACAGACGAGAATCCATGAAACGCATTATTAGACCCTTGTCTAGGGTGCATGATATGTTAAACCCATTTAAAAATCATAATAAAGCATAAAGCTATTGTGAATTCACAAACGTTTTTTTTTTTTTTTTTTAAGAAATTAATACTTTTATTCACCAAGGATGTATTAAGTTAATAATTAAAAGTTTATTAAAAGTTAATAATAAATAATTCACATTGTTATAAAATATTTATATTTTGAATAAACACTGTACTTTTTAAACTTGTTATTCATGAAAGAATCCTGAAAAAAAAATCACAGGTTCCAAAAAATATTTGGCAGCACAACTGTTGATATTATCCAACATTGATCATTCTAATAATAAATCCGCATATTAGAATGATTTCTGAAGGATCATGTGACACTTAAGACTGGAGTAACAGCTGATAAAAATTCAGCTTTTCATCACAGGAATAAATTCTATTTTAAAGTATGTTAAAATAAAAACATTATTTTATATTGTAAAAACATTTTGCAATATTACTGTTTTTTTTCTATATTTTTAATCAAATAAATGCAGCCTTGATGAGCATAAGAGACTTCTTTAAAGACTATTACAAGTCTTACTGACCCCAAACTTTTGAACGGTAGTGTACGTGCGTCTCAAAGCAGCTCCATTCACAGTAAATGCTGCTCCACACAAACTACACATCATTTACATGTGTGGAGCATCTCAAACTTCATCTCTGCAGATTGCTATGAGTTTGGGTTTATTATAATGTTCATCTGGAAACGCAATATGTGCCATTTCATCAGATTTGTATGGTAAATTATAACAATTATAACAATTTACCAGACAAAATCACATTTTTTAAAGGTGAAAATGATATTACTTAGCTCCCTTTATCACAATGTTACAATTAAATGAACACACAGGGGAATCTTTCAATAATTTCACTACAACGGTTAAAGCAGATGTTGAATTTTTACCATGTCCCCTGGTGCAATGCACTAACTTTCAAAAAGAAAAGCAGACAATTTATGTAGAAATATTCTTTTGATGTTTATGTATTGATGTTTAACGTCTGTAAGAGCTGCTGAGGCGTTTTTTCACAACAGAGCTTTAAAAACAAATGATCCCAAGACGGGCCAAGTTAGGAATATGTTTAAACATGTTTCTGTAGCTGTGTCTCTCTTTTTTTTTTTTGCTGTTCTCTGAGGAACTGTTTACAGGAAGTGTGTACGCTATGAGGGGGAAGAAGCCTGTGTGTGAGAACAGGAGAGAGAGAGAGGACAGCTTACCCATGTTTACTGTCATCATCCGGAAGTGACCCTAGTGAACTCGAGCTGAACGCTCGACTCCTTTCATCAGGGAAAATCTGCACTCTGCAAACACAACATAAACAGTGAATTAGTAAATTAGAGACATAATTAACTTGAAATACTAACAAACAGACCAAAATTGTAATAATAGGGACGCAAAAACTCAACGCTGCAACATCACTGAGGATTTACATAACATTCATGGTTCAGTGTGTCTCCACCCGAATTGCGAAATTTACAGAAAATTACTGTCAAGTTCAGTGACGATAATGATGCTTGTTTGTTGTGCTATATATTACATTTGTTCAAAAATACACTAAGAATGCAATTCTTACTGTACATACAATTACTTGAACACACCTCTTCTACTATGAGCATGTTTTTTTATTTCTGTAAGAAAATTAATTTTGGTGCAAGTTAAAATGAAATGACAGGTAAAACATTATTATAAAGAAAATAGCCTCAAAAAGTTCAGAAATAATTAAGAAATATTGTTTAGCCTAATATATTATTAATTCGTCTATTATTATTTTTATAATCTCATCAAGTCAAAATGATGAGTAAAATATTATTATAAAGAAAAAAGCCTCAAAAAAGCAGTTTTTAAAGAAATATTGTTTAGCATAATATATTATTACTTCCTCTATTATTATCATTTTATATTTCTTATATATTTTTCCAATAAAATATTATTATAAAGAAAAGAGCCTCAAAAGTATTAAAAAAAGATTTATTGTTTAGCATAATATATATTATTACTCTCTCTTCTACTACTCTAATATTTTTCATTTCTGTAATATTTTAGCACAAGTCAAAATGAAAGGTAAAATATTATTATAAAGATAAAAGCCTCAGTTTTTTAAAGAAATATTGTTTAGCATAATATATATTATTTATTTTATTATTCTTATAATCGTAAATATAAATATTATTATTTTAAATTAGAATTATAATAATTTCTAATATTATTTATTCAAATATATTTTTCCAATAAAATATTATTATAAACAAAATAGCCTAAACAAGCTTCTTTCTTTAATAAATATTGTTTAGCAGAATATATTATTTCTTCTATTATTATTCTTATAATCTTATCAAGTCAATGTCAAAATGATGGGTAAAATATATTATTATTTAAATATATTTTTCTAGACTGTGAGATGATGGCTGTGATTGCTGTTGGCAGTCAGACACAATATTATTATTATTAATCTTAAATTTTAAATTATATTTATTGTTATTTTAAATGATACATCACCTGCCTCAGTTATTTAAAAAAAATAATAATTTGGGATAATTTCATAGTACATTAAATTTTTTCTTCTGAAAAAATTCAAAGAAAATTTGAGTATTAGTCACATGACCCCTTTAAGTGACACATTGTCGCATTATGTCACTTTGCAGTTATATTCATAACATTCCACTGTAAGTAAATCCTAGCTGACCACAGACAGCATGTCTGACTGCCAACACAGCCATCATCTCCCAGTCTTATTCTGTGTCATTCTTCAGATGAGAGAGACACTCATGGTGTTGTCTTTGAAGACAGAAAGTGCCCTCTTGCCCTTGAGACATTGTTAAGCCACATCGAGCGGGATAAAAGTGGAGGGAACGCTAAAGGTAGCGACCACGGAGCTCTTCAAAGACAAGTCTGAGAGCTTTTAATACCAGACAGCGAATATGTCACAAGCAGCCACAGGCTGATCTGAGAGCAGTTTTTCATATTCTGACACATGAAAGGCAAGACAATGAGCTCTATTTTTTTCTCCATTTATAATTGTCAGCTTCACGCAACAATATCGTCGAGTCGCCCGGAGACACCGCAGAAAAGAAGAGCAATTACAGTCGTCGACAAAGCACGAAAGAGCCCTGAACTCAACAGGGTCAAAGTACAAAGTGGCAGCGAAAAGGTTACGAACATTTGCACGGAAAATAGCTATACAAATTGGAGCAATCTGTGTCTGCCTGTACAAAAAAATGAGCCAAATATAGCGCCGCTGCTGCGGAGAGGCTGTTTCTCTCTCTCTAGATGGCTCTTGTAGTGATTATGTCAAATTACCTAGCTGGAAAAGATGAGTCTTGAGTAAACAGCACTTTCTGCAGCTGATGGGATGTGATTTCAAAAGCAGCTGAAGTTAAAAGCCGTTGACATGACAAGCTTTTTGTCAAGCTGTCTTAAATGATATGATTTCATTCATCGTTACGTTAATCGCTATTTACCGTCACTACTGATTCATTAACAATTATGTATAGACGACAACTTGCGGTTGAGTGATATACCAGTAGACAGGATTAACCGGTAGAAATCTGTCAACCGGTAGAGATTTTACTAGTGTGGTAACGCTCATTGGACACTGCTGTGTGACGTGGTCATGAAAACTCAATCAGCTGTGAAAGAAAACCTATTTCGCTATGAGTGAGTGCTGTCAGAGAGACACATGCACATGCAGAGAGTGGGAGTATTAAACCAAGTTATTTTTTCTGACTTACAGGCCTTGAAAAGTTAAATACACAGACTAGTATGTGTCAAAATACCTGTCTTTGCAAACACCCTTGTAGGCACAGTAATTTAGGTCTTAAGTAAAAGCAAACAGATGAGAAAGAAAAATGTGTAACGGTATATTGGATCCGGGCAGCTCTTAGAGTGACAGCAGTCTAATATTCCCACTGCGTGTCATTCATGTTAATCAAACAATAAAAGAGAGAAAATCTCTCACTGCTCTTGACTAAATCACTTTTATAACTTTAATAAGAAGAAATGTACATTTAATTTACAGAGTGAAGAATACTGTAGCAGGGCTGCAACAAATCTTTGATTCTATTCAAGTACTCGATTTAAAAAATCCTTGATTGCATTTTTCCCGTGTTGAGTAATTCGCAAAATTCCACAAGTGGTGCATTCCACATATTAAACCCATTTTAAAATCATAAAGCACAATGCTAATAAGAATTCACAAACATTATAATTAAATTAAATAAACATATGCGATACAGGTGTAATATATGCACTTTAATTATTTACATGCATGTAGTGTAGGTTATGTATGTGCATGTCAGAGCGTCTCCATTCAAAGTAAATGCTGCTACACAAGCTGTTATCATTTACATGTGTGGAGCGTCTCAAACTCCATCTCTGCTATATGTTGCGAGTTTGGGTTTATTATAACGTTCATCTGGGAATGCAACGTGTGCCATTTCATCAGATTTGCAAGGTAAATCATTTATAAACCTATGCAAACACATGAGAATACATCATTATCTTTCTCAATATGCTAACTGTTCATTGCGATTTCAAAATAAAAGCTCACTCTAAGCATTTCTGTGGTAAAGAAATGGCCAAATATTAAAGATTAAGTGGACATTTGAATTAAAAAGTTGTTGAGTCAATATTATACAAGGATTAGATCACACAGTAAAGTGTAAAAACAATCGTCAGGCTGTTGGCGCCCCTCTGCAGTCATTTGATTTAATACACAATGTATATAAGTTTTGTTCAATAAAACCATATGATTACTTGCTTTTGATACTTTATTTGAATTATTATTGCCTCATTGCTATTATATATGTATTTTAAGTCATTTTAAAGGCTATTCACTTAGGTCTATTTTTATTACTACAATTAATTAAAATATTCAGATTACTCGATTAATCTTCAGAATAATCAGCAGATTACTGGATTACCAAAATAATTGTTAGTAACAGCCCTGATATGTAGTGCTTTTATACATTTAATTACTTCATACAATGTATGTAGCATTTTTTATTTATTTGTTCTACTGTAGGTTTTATTGTCCTATTGTTTGTAATTAATTTCTTATACTTATTTAATCGCTGACTGTTTACTTGTCTTCAGTAAGATTAAGGTTGTTGTTTTTACTTAAGCTAGTATTCATTTTTTGTGATATTGACACCGGTGACAAGAATTGTGAAATTTCTATGGTATCAAAATGATTTGATGTCATAAATACCTTATTTAAAGCAAAAATAAGTATATTGTGATATATATTGTCACTGTGAAATAAAATGACTCGTATCATGATATAAGATTTTGGTCATATCGCTCACTCCTAATACATTGCTGCCAATATAAAATTAAGCAACCCTTAAGATCATTTTAGTTTCTTTTTTATTTGGCAATTTAAACCATGTCAGTCAATACAAATAAATTTAATTTTTATCTTTTCAAATAAAGATTTTAAAGAAAAAATATATATTTTAACAGCAACTCTAAAGTGTAATAGTAATAAAATAGTAATAGTTAAAGCGGTCCGTTAATCGATTCAACTAATCGATTCAAACTCACTGATTCAATGATTAATTTGACTCACTACTCAAAAAAAACATTCACTGAAATGCCATTTTTCAAAACTTGAACATTTTAGTGAAACATATATAGGTAAATACTGCCATTTATCACTATGTGTTCTTATAATGGTGCATATAATTGATGAATATTAAATATTTTTAAATGGATCCCGGGTATTAAGGCTGGTATGGCTTAATATAACGTAAATGATGTTTCTTACTTAAATATGTAGTAGAAAACCCATGAAAGATTTATGTTATTTAAATAATCCACATTGTTTTATACATATTTTGGACTATGGGGGGCACCATTAAGACCATTATGATGATACCCAGGCTTCCCTTTAATTTTGTGTAGCCAAATGCAACAATGTGAGGACATGTCACTGTACTGACGATTTTCGCCTGGCTAATGATAAAACACCCTAGCCCTCACGATGGCAAGTTCACTTACATTTACTTCAGAAAACAGCTGTCATTCTGTGAGTACATCTTCTTTTCTACGATTTTTGTTTTTTAATTGTGGCTGTCCATATCTGACTGTCACATATGTTTATTTCAATAATGAAAAACTGATGCTGAAGACACTGTCTTGTATCACGAAGAAGCAAAAAGACTGCAAACGACTAAATAGCAGAGGAATGCAGGGTGAACTTCTGCCCTATTTGTTTAATTACAGAAAGTCTCTGATAAAAGACGCTTTTGATAGTGCAAAATAAAAGGAAGTAATCGCTTCAGAGACATTCCTTTATGATGATACAAACAGTTACCAGTTACTACTGGAGTTCGGCTCAGTGGGAATCTAAACTCAGCCACACCTCCTCTGCCTGGCATATCTTAAAGCGTCTTTTTCTGTCTCTAAGCCTCATTCAATGCTCTTTATTTTTCCCTCTTTGTTTCTAAAGCTCGCATGGTCCCTGAGTTTCTGCAGAAACAGTCAGCGCAAAAAAATGTCCTGGGCTCCTGACAGAAACACAAAAGGGTTTGCTGTAAGTTTCCAGAGCTCAAGCCAAGGCGTATGCTTAGTGCACACTAGCAGGGCAGAACAGCACACAGTGTACAGCACACAAAACACACAAGATCCCAAAGATCCCAGAGAACATTTGAGGAAGGATATTTGGGGGGAAAACACAAAACCAACAACATTATTGTAAAAAGTATCATGAGATGATTGCAAACTATTTGCTTTGCACTTGATGATCATATAAATACTGCAAAAAAATGCACTAAAATACTTTTTAAGCTGAAGACGAATATCTAAAGAAAATATCTCTCAATTAGAAATGCACATTAAAATTGCACACTATCTTCTCAAAATTAATAAAAATGAATAGGCATCACAACATTATCAATGTACAGAATGAATAATTGAGATTTGCCAAAAATTACATTTAACACATATTACATTATGAGTGCTTTTAAAGATCGACTTAGGGAATGTTTGATCATTTAAATAGAAAAATGGAAAAATGAGCATGCACAAACTATTATAGGCTGAAATAAATATCACATTTAAAAAAAAAGCCAATGTTTGGTAAAAAGGGGAAAAGGGGAAAATGAGCATGCACAAATAAATACAACTAACTAACTAACTAACTAACTAAATAATTATAAATAAATAAAAATATAAATATATGTATATATATTTATTAGTATTTTTTTTTTCTTTACAAAAACTGTATCATGTGCTGAAATAAATATCACATTTTCATATTTTTTTAAATACTACTGAAAAATAAACAAACCAAGAATGTAAATAAAGAAAGTAAAAAAGCCCATTTTAAATTATAATATACAGTATGAAAAACGGATATTCATTTTGCGATTATGATTTTTTAATTATTAGTGTTTTTAAAGATCAACTTTAAATGAGCATTAGAAACTCTAATTTGGGCTGATTCTAATAATAAATTATGTCATTAATAAATAATTAAATTTTAACTATCTATCTATATATACCTATACCTATATCTATATCTATCTATCTATCTATCTATCTATATATATATATATATATATATATATATATATACACATACTTTTCATATATACGTGTATATATATATATATATATATATATAAATACATACAAGACGTGACTTTAAGAAGTACTGCTTGGCAATCAAATGCATAAATGTCTTTATTAATTAAGATCATTTTTAATCACTGTGCCAGCATCTGAAAGTATCAACTGCACCTTTTTTTAATGTTCAAGCATTGCAGTGTGGGCATCTCTTTAGATTTGAGGAATACATACTGTCACGTCTCCAACTTGGCTGCTCAAAATCCATTTAAAAAGGAACACACGCAAACACGCTGACCTTGCGGCTGCTATAAACACATTTAAGCACCGAGGGACTGACGTGCTGCCAAAAAGCAGGTGGCCCTCCAACATGGCGGCGAGCATCGCGCTAAACCCCTCTGCCCTCGCTGCGTCTGGCACCAACCGCCAGCTCTCCAGCCCATCTGCTCGGTCACTCCACGCAGCACGAGAGCGGCCCGCTTACCCATGCACCCACCGCACAACCTGCCATTCATGCCACACACGCCTGACGCCAACTCTCGAGATCGCTCTGACGTTCTGTCAAACCGCCGTTTGCTGAAGCCTGTGCAGCTTGGCTCGACTTAACAACGATCCCAGGATTTTAAAAAAAAGCCACAGCATGTGGGAATCCAATGAAAGAGCAAATGGGAAACTGGGCGTTTAGTTAAATGTAGTTCAATTAGTTCAGTTTAGTGACGCTGTTACAGATTCAGTTTGTCTGACATTCAAGGGTGGATATTTGGCACAAATGAAGTCGATTTTCATGGTACATTCACTTCAATGCATTACATCACCCCTCCAAATAAAGTCAAGTCAAGGTGAGCTGGATTGTAGGGTATTTCCTGCTTTTCCATGAATTTTGAGGACGGCTCACCAGCTGCAGCTCCTAATGGCTTGTGAAAAGCTTTTCCCCTTTCAGAGTGTTGAGGAGAAAAAACTCATCGATTGTAATTGAACACATGAGCAGCACTAATGTGAAACTGCATCTATTTGTAAAAGGGTTAGGAATGGCATGGTCCATTGCATCGAAACTCAATACTAGCTATTTTGTGGACCATGTAACATTGTCAACAGCAATATCACATACATATCTTCTTACAGTGTTAATCTTTGATCAAAAATATAGTAAAAACAGTCATATGTGATCCTGAACCACAAACCAGTCATAAGGGTCCATTTTTTGTATCTTAAAGCTGAATAAATAAGCTTTCCATTAATTTGTTAGGATAGGACAATATTTGGCTGAGATACAACTATTTGAAAATCTCAAATCTGAGGGTGCAAAAAAAAATCAAAATCTTGAGAAAATCGCCTATAAATGTGTCCAAAAGTTCTTAGCAATGCATATCACTAATCAAAAATAACTTTCCATGTATTTATGGTAGTTGGAAAAATATCTTAATGGAACATGATCTTAACTTAATATCCAAATGATTTTTGGCATAAATGAAAAATCAATAATTTTGACCTATACAATGTATTGTTGGCTATTGCTACAAATATACCCGTGCTACTTATGACTGGTTTTGTTATCCAGGGTCACATATTGTGATATATTATTACCATTAAAAATAACTATTTTCTATTTTACTTTTTAAAATCTATTCCTGTGATGAAAAAGCTGAATTTTCAGCATCATTACTCCAGTCTTTAGTGTCACATGATCCTTCAGAAATCATTCTAATATGTTTACTTGATGCTCAAGGAATATTTTAAATAATCAATGTTGATATTTTTTCAAAATTCTTTGATTAATAGAAAGTTCAGAACTACTTTTACTGTCAGTTTTGTTCAAATTAATTTATCCTTGCGGAGCAAAAGTAGTTTCCAAATGTTTGGTTCAAATTCACTCAACTTTGTTGCTTCTATACTAAATAATCATACTAAATGGATAGTTCACCCAAAAATGACAATTACATGATTTACTTGCCCTCAAGCTATCCTAGGTGTATATGGCTTTCTTCTTTCAGACGAATACAATCAGAGTTATATAAAAAAAAATGTCCTGGTTCTTCCCAGCTTCATAATGGCAGTGAATGGGTGCTGAGATTTTGAAGTCCAATAAATGCATCCATCTATCATAAAAAGTACTCCAGATGGCTCTGGGGTTAAAGGAGAAGTTCACTTCCAGAACAAAAATTTTGAGAAAATTTACTCACCCCCTTGTCATCCAAGATGCTCATCACTGCAGAAGTACCGACCCCAGTGTTTACAAAGTAAACATGGAAAGAAGGTCAAACGTGCTTATAAAAAATGGCAAAACAGCGACGTAGGATGATTTTAAAGTTGGAGGTGAAAATGAGATGGGAGTTTTTCGACATACCCTAACTGTGTTGACCCGGATTGCACAGAGTTCGTATGTGCATCACAGAGCTAGACAAGACGAGCATTTGAGGTTAAAAAGTAAATAAATTGTACATTTTTTTAGAAAATAACCAATCGCTTCGCTTGATAAGACCTTTGTTCCTCGTCTGGAATAGTTTAGAGCCCTTTGAAGCTGCATTTAAACTGCATTTGGCACATTTAAACTCGCAATGGTGTGCACCATAGAAGTCCACTATATGGAGAACATTCCTAAAAAGTTTTCCTTAAGAAACATAATTTCTTTATTACTGAAGAAAGAAAGACATGAGCATCTTGGATGACAAGGGGGTGAGTAAATTGTGTACATTTTTGTTCTGGAAGTGAACTTCTCCTTTAATAATGGCCTTCTGAAGCAAATCGATGCATTTGTGTAAGAAAAATTTCCCTATTTAATACTTTAGAAATCGTAATCTCTAGTTTTCACTTACTGTCGTACGCATGTTCGCGGGAGAAGATGACATAGGACGTAGCTGTAATGTAAGCTCTGGCGAGAATATGCTAGTCTTGCGAGAACCAAGTTTTGTTTACATTAAAGGAAAACCAGTCTCCTCTGAAATCCTCTGACGTTTTTCTGTACAAATCCTCGTTTTTTACCTCCAATTTGTGACTGGTGTTATGTTCTGCTCTCTCCTCTGTGCTTCCGCGTTAGTCACCGCATTTGCCAACGTTATACGTTATACATTGAACGCCACTCATGGACGCACGTAGGACAGTTAGCAGAAGTTAGAAGTTATGCTTAATTAAGTTTTTAAATATGGACATTTTTCTTACACAAATGCATCGATTTACTTCATAAGGCCTTTATTAACCCCCTGGAGCTGTGTGGAGTACTTTTTATAATAGATGGATGCACTTTATTGGACTTCAAAATCTCAACACCCATTCACTGCCATTATAAAGCTTGGAAGAGCCAGGACATTTTTTAATATAACTCCAATTGTATTCATCTGAAAGAAGAAAGTCATATACATCTACAATGGCTTGAGGAAGAGTAAACCATGGGGTAATTTTCAATTTTGGGTGAACTATCCCTTTAATATACCAGAGATCATACCACATTTAGGAATGCACGATATATTGAAGATTGGATTTTTAATTTTGCATGCGTATTTATTTATTTTTACAATTAGATTTGCCATCAAAAAAACACTTAAAGTTTATCTTTAAATATCACTGTTCAATGTGATATAAGACAGCCTCAAAATGAGTATGCATTTTAAATACTGTACATTACAATGCCTAAATTAGTTAATTAGTATGGTCCAGACTTTTGATATTAATGCACCATATGAATTACGATAAGAAAATTAAGAGTGTGGCTAAAGAGATCCTGTTTCGTGGCTCCTGAGCTTCCCAAAGTTGAGCTTGCAGTTCTGCATTAAACTAGGAAATAGAACATGTGACATCAACATTTCTTTGCCAAAGAATGATGTAATGCACCTGCGTGCAACAGAGTGAAAAATGTAAATGATGAGGAAACCACATGGGCAACAGAATGAAATGTTGACTCATAATGTAGTTAAACATGATCTTTAGGTAAACAGCATAAACTATGCAATATACATTGTAGTGCTACGATGCCTTAGTTTATTTTAGGTTTTATTTTTAATTAATTTAGACAAAATGTTCCATTTATCCATTTATCATATTATGTATTGGTTCAATACACCTTATCTGCACGGTCCAGACTTTTTTTTTTATATATTAGCGCACTCCTGTGCATTACACAATAAGTAAATGAAGAGTGTGACTAAAGAGATCCTGTTTTGTGGCCTCTGAGCGTCTTAAAATTGTGCATGCAATTCTGCATTAAACGTGACATCAATGTTTCTTAGTCAAAGCATGATGTAATGCATCTGCGTTTGAGACAAAACAATGTGGGCAGTAAAACAAAAATGATGTTGACTCATATTAAGCACCTTATCAAAAATAAAATATAACCTTTAAGATCAAAACCCCTATGTCAATAGGTCAACAGGTGCCAAACCTTTCCTACCAAATCTACCATCTAAACGCCCACACACATTATCTAAATGACAAAAGCTGGAGTTTTCCTCTTTCATTTGTTGCCCCCGCAAGTGTGGTCAGATTCACGGTTCCTGCGATGAGTAAACCCAACAGGTCAGCGCTCACCGATAAGGACAACCCTCTTCCTTTGTCAGCAACTCGGTGACTCACAGGTTGTGGCAGCAGCTCTTCTGGGAAATGACACAACATCAGCTTTGCTAAAGCCAATTCCTTCTTGGGACCACCGAGGAGAGCCTTACTTGTACAATGCCAAGCCAATCTCACACCCTGAGCACATAATCTACTTTTCTGCATTGGGTTTTTTTAACGGGTGAGGTGACACACACAGGCGCGTATAAACACACTGACGCGCAAACTTCGACAGCACACTCCCTTAGCAGACAATCCATTCTGCAGTATAGATTCCTTGCCAGTGTACACACCTTGGTCTGGAACCATATCTGGAGGGCACAAAAAAAACAGGCAGACCCAAGGAAGATACAAAGTTTACATCCTTTTCAAAGCAAAAAGACTGTCATGCAGCTAAAGGAAGAGACAAACAAAATACACGTGTCGATAATAAACTGGAACATCTATGATAATGATCATTTAAAAACTTTGTTAAATCTGCCTTAGAAGTTCTTAGAGGAGTATTATTTGTATTCATGTCGAGTTGATGAGTTTGAGTTACAATTAGGGCTGTCAATCAATTAATCGCGATTAATCGTATCCAAGATAAAAGTTTATGTTTACATACTATATATGTGTGTACTGTGTATATTTATTATGCATATATAAATGTATATATGTTAGGTTTCTATATAAAATGTTTATATTTATATACAATATAAATTATAAATAAATACACATACATTTTTCTAAATATATACATGTATGTTTGTGTATTTATATACACATAATAGATATACACAGTACACACACATTTGGTATGTAAGCAAACTTTTATTTTGGATGTGATTAATCACTATTAATCATTTGACAGGCCTAGTTACAATTAATAATTCAAAAAATGTCAGGTAATATAACCAAGCAAAGCAAAAATAAAAAGTACAATTGTATTTTCCTTAAACAATAAATACATCTTAATCGCTATATTAATTTTTAAAATATATTTTAAAAGGTAAAAAGTTTTTTTTTTAATGTTTAGTTCATAAATTAAATACATAAAGACATTTTACAGTTTGAACTAAACTTTAATTACTTTAAAGACGTATTGATCTTGACAGTCATTTTTGGATGCTTTCGATGATATAATTTCCCGTTTTTTCTTCAAATGTTGGTTGTTTGTACTTGACCTTGATTTTAGCGTGCAAAACATTTCAAATATTACTAAGCAGTTTCGTTAAAACAACAACATACACATACATGTATCTCAGTGGTTTGCAGTGGTGTTCTAAAATGAGGACGCAAAGCCCCAAAGTTTTTTTTTTAATTCAATCAAATGTAAATTCATTTCATAGTCACATTTTCTTGGTTAAATAAACATTACTTATAAAAAATGTATTTTAAATTTTTAAATGTATGAATTAAAAAAAATGTGTATTTAAGCATTTTAATTTAGTCCAAAATAATTAACTCAAGGTAGTAACAATTTAAACAATATATTTTATTTGTGAACTTTGTTCAGCCATTCTTTTTAATAGTTAACTTTTAACTATTTTTGAATTTTTCGGATCATCAGTCTTCAAAGTTCAGGTAATATTGGTCACAGACATGAGATTTACTTAAAATTTCACCAAGCTGATTACTCACTAAAAACTCCCACACATCATGTTTCCATGCCATTTAAAGTCTTATTTAGATATAAAGTGGTTATATCAAAGTGTGTGAGTTGTTTGTTTACTTTTTTAATTAGTCTTTCCAATAAAGCTATTATATTGTTCACTCAGAGCGTTTCGCAAATGTGGAAGGTGCACAAACACAAGAGGCGGGATTTATTGCATGAACCAATCACAGCCGATCATAACCAGTCATATCCAATCACATCGCGATGGAGGCACTGCCTCCTCCCACGTGACATTCGTTCTCAATTACGCTCCCACCAAACTGCACGCTTTAAGGGTCTGTTAAAACTCAATGGGCTCAGGGGAGGCGAGAGAGACTAGGACCCCTGGTGTAGCTTTACCTGCTGGTGTCGCTGTTGGACGCTGTTGTTTCTTTAGAAAAACGAGTGATTTATACAATTATTAATGTTATATTTTGTAATATTGTTGTTGTTTTATTTTTGTACACACACACACACACGATTGTTTTTGTGAATTGTGGGGACTTTCCATAGACTTCTATAGTTTTTATACTGACCAAACAATATTGTCTATCCCCTAACCCAACCCTAACCCTAAACCTAGCCCTCACAGAAATCATGTTTGCATTGTTACATTTTCAGATAAACATTTACTATTTTTAATAATTTCTTTTACATTGTGGGGACCACCCCAACATGTCAAAAATTTCAGGCTTTACTGTTCTTGTGGGGACATTTGGTCCCCACAATGTAGCAAGAACAAGTACACACACACACACAC
Organism: Labeo catla; assembly: GCA_012976165.1. Classification (NCBI taxonomy): domain Eukaryota; kingdom Metazoa; phylum Chordata; class Actinopteri; order Cypriniformes; family Cyprinidae; genus Labeo; species Labeo catla. Next base: position 943,088 of record VONZ01000142.1, on the reverse strand, counting down.
ACATAAAACTACTACTTAATAAGGTTCTTTTTCAAGAACTGTATTCTTTTAATTTGGCTTTTTTCTTCATTATGGCATCTCATAATTTGAATATTACACCCCCAAAAACATCCCTCACTTCATTATATCCATAAATGGAGGACTGACCAGCTGCATGTAATATAGGCCGACCTAAACAATTAAATTAGACGCAGCTCACCTCACAAAATGGCATCATGATGGAATTGTTGTCTTATGGCAATCATTGATTATTTTCACACAAGGAATACATTTGCGACAGAAAACAAGCACCATCTGCACAATAATATGCTGCTATCATTGTATAACGTCCTTCACTCACAAACACCCGCATGCACATGCACACAATTTCTTTGTTTTTCTGCTCATTTGTGCTAATATATGGTAGCAGATGTCTCCAGGGCAGCTGAAATCATTACAACGGCAGAAATCTGCTCTGAACGTCAGTGGAATTTCAATGATTACCCTTCACTGTGCCTGCAGAGAGACCACTTTAGGTTTGAGCACCGCTCATGACAGGTTAAAAAGGCGATCTGACACATATCACTCGCTTTTGGAGGTGATTGATGCTTTCGCAAGTAGAGGTTTTCACTAAGAGTCAATAACAATTCGACATGTAACTGAGTACATCCAGCTTTCACAACAATGCTGTTAGATGAAATTAACCTGTCTCAGTAACACCTGACACTGGTAAACGAGAACAAGCCACAACATCCAGAGTGATCACAGAGATCTCTCTTAGACACGGTGGTAACTTTATTAGTCATGTTTGTGAGCAAGTGTCACTATTACTATTATATTTACTTGGTGTTAGGGGTTTGAGCTTGGATTCATTAGGGAATAGGAAACAGTTCACCAAAAAATGAAAATTCTGTCATTAAATAATAGGGCTGGCCCCTTATAGTTGACTAACCGTTAGTCGACAAAAAAAGGCTTGGTTGACCACAATTTTATTAGTTGCAGAAAAAAAAAAATTCCACAGGAAGTGGCGAAGTTAGCAGTCTGTGACGGAAAGATTTTTAATGGCTGCTCTATGTGGTACAGCTCACCTATCATTCATTGATCTCAAATATGGCTTTTCATCTGAAAGATGTAACGGCCACTCAATCTAACGTTAACCTAGAAAAATGTGCGCTATTGAAGTGTCTATGCAGAGCGTGGAAGCTGAATAGTAGCGTGCTTACTGCATGACAGATGGGGGCGCCGGTGCGGTCACTTGCACTTAAAATACTCCGTCATTTTTGGCTTTACAGATAAAAGTAATACATCTTTCGAATCTGTAAAGACTCTCTGTTTATTTGTGTGCGCTCAAAATAACAACGAAACGTTGCACTTTTGTAAAATAATCTAAGCAAACAGGATGCGCTTTCTGCTGTCTCAGTCTCGCAAAACTTTAAAACTCTGTGTATACTTGTCTTACAGAATATACGCTGTATATCTATATAGAGCAAAATGTCTACTTTTAAATGAGCCAATTAAAATAGAAAACAAATATTTTCCGATTATGTAATCCGTATGAAACATGCATACAGGAGCATCACTACTACGGAGATGAGTCAGTGTCGCTGACTTCATCTCTTAAGCCAAAAAGAAAGCACTAGTTTAGCACTAGTGATTGAAATATTAATGCAGTCTTTTCTGTTTTTTCCTGACATATTCATAATTATTATATCTGCCGGTGGCTTTTTTTTTGCATGCTCTTTTGCGCTTATTACGCTATGTTGGCAATTATTATGATGTGGCTTATTAATAAACGTGCGACTAACAGTCGACTAATTATGTAAATATCAATATTTTAATATTTTTGCTGTTATATTTAAGAAATATAATGCTTTTATTGTTGTGGTCTAATGATCATTGAGTAATTTTGTTAAAAGGCAAAAAAAAAAATTTAATTAAAAAGGTCACTGGACACAGTAAAATAATACAAAAAAAGTAATCTGTATTATGTTGGTCATAAAAAGGCAATATCACCATCTTGTTAAGTGTTTCTCCCAGTCTTTGTAATAAGTGCAATACACCTCACACACAGGACCTAATTACAGGGCTTCCTTTCGTCTCATTAAAACAGGGAACTACCAAAGTGCTTAACGGGATGAATTAGATAAGAAACCCTCGAATGCAACTTGTGTTATCGCAATCCAAGAAAAAGCTTTCTAATTAACGCACGAGTGGATGGTATCTTCGATGAACGCTTTACGGATAACAGACCAGTTCTGGAACTGGAGAACTCTGACCCAAATTTAGACACTTTGATGTCTTACACTCAAACCCTTTATCAAACCCAAACTCGAGGCGAAGCACCACCCCTGTTCTTTCCGCAGCTTTAGAGAAAGAGCCTGCAGGAGCCACTCAAATCACACACTGACCGCTGGCCCTCGGCTCTTTGGTGTGTGCGTGTCCAATCACTCAAGCGAGCGATAAGACCGCTGTGATTTCCTCTGCGTCTAGTCGACTGAGATCAGGCCCAAAATTAATGATCCATCATGAAGATCTGTGCCTGAACAGACAACACTTTGACTTACAGCCACGAGAAAAGACGCTCTCTGAGGCAACAGGATAAAATACCACATTTCCCCGACATCCTAATCTTCGGTGGTCATTCATCACAGATTTCAACCTCTCTCTCCCAAAATAGTCCTTTAGGGATTCCCGAAAATATGAGTCAACATATCTTCCATCGGACATGAGGAAGACTTGTGTGTGATGGCAAGCGATCAAATTTTAAGAATACTTAAATCTTTAGGGGTCTAATGATCAAACTGACAGACTAATAATTTTTCCTTCCATTACTAGGGAGGAGGAATTCAGGAATTCGATTTCCTGTCAAGATGCTCCTAATCTGAGCATATATAAACACGGACCCTGTGAATTTGGCTCCACGAGTGTGTCTAAAGATGATAAACTTTAAGGTCAGGTGACTCACTCGATCCAACTCATTTCTTCTATGAGTCTGCTTGGATGTTTTGAGCAAAATGAGGCTGTTTATGCATAAACATCCCTGCACCTGAGTCTAAGGTGAGCATTATGACTCAGTAAGGCTTGGTTGGAGTCTTCAGTTCAATGCAAAACAAGAAATAACTGGAATGAAGGTATAAAGTTCATCTAGATTCCTTTCTCGTGTCGTAAGAAACATTCTTGGCACAGGGTTTGGCTGAGACAGAATGTACACATTGCAAAAACACTAACCTATATTCAATGACTCATTAAGCAGAGGGATCTTCAGGAAACAGAAATAAACTCAAGATACATCAATTAAAGTGTCTGAAGAACAAGTGCAAGAAAAAGCAGGACATTCCAGCAGATCTCATCAAGCTCCTTTTTTATTATAGTGGCTGTATGTCTATATTAGTATCCCTATTAATATCAGTATTATATAGGCTTTATCTATAGTATAACTTTATATAGGTCATTCCATGAAAAGCCTACCATTTGTCCCTGACTAATATCTAATTGACACTAGTTGTGATGCAATTAATTTTTACTATTAGACATTTTGTATAAAAAAGTATGTATAATATGTATAAAGTAATGTTGCATTTATATATATTTTAAATGTGACCCTAGACCACAAAACCAGTCATAAGGGTCCGTTTTTTGAAACTGTAATTTATACATCATCTGAAAGCTGAATAAATATGATTTGTTTGACCAGGACAAAATTTGGCTAAGAAACAACTATTTGAGAATTTAGAATCTGAGGGTGCAAAAAAATTTAAAATTGAGAAAATCATCTTTAAAGTCGTCCAAATGAAGTTCTTGGCAATGCAAGTTACCAATTAAGTTTTGATATATTTACAGTAGGAAATTTACAAAAATATCTTCACGGAACATGATCTTTACTTAATATCCTAATGATTTTTTGCATAAAAGAAAAATCGATCATTTTGACTTATACAATGTATTATTGGCTACTGCTACAAATATACCCGTGCGACTTATGACTGGTTTTGTGGTCCAGGGTCACAATATAAATGCTATATATTCAGCCTATAAATACTTCTAGGCTTCACTGGACATAGTTTATTAAAACAAAAAGTGTACTCAACCCTGTTACCATTTCTAATTCCACCTTGATAAAACAATACATTATCTGTTTTTAGCTCTTCAAGAATGCGACTTTTTGAAAATCACTTTAGCTTTAATCTTTTCTAATCAGTCAACCCTGTTATCAACCCTGTTATTAACCCTCTTATCATCATAATTTATACAACATACAATATCATCAGTGTACAACTCCATAAATTAGAAAATTATTATTTTATTTTATTATAGTTTATCAGTAAAGAGCGATACTAATCTTTCAATCCTCTTACCGTAATATCTACACATGGATATGGAAATATTAGCATTAAATTATCTTTCTAATAAGCATCTTGTGGCTAAATGCGAAGTAAAATATCAACCCTGTTACATTTTAAAAGTTTCTTAGCTATATACTAAGCTTTCATTTAACTTGAGATGGCATTGTGCAACGTATAAACACTTCAAAAACAACATTTAGCTGATAGAATGTTTAAAATCTTAAAGAAATTTAGACACCCATTTCATTTAACGACCACACTTGCACGTCAAGTATTCTTTACGTACATATAGGCTATTTTACTGTACATGCAGCCTACATCTTGATGTTCAAGTGTCAAGTTCTGTTCAGACAAAATACGTTAACTTAGAATATGTTTGTCGTAAATTGCAGTGGCGAGATACTCTTTAGACAGAAGTCTAATGCATTGTAACAAACACAATGACAATTTGTATTTTACCCTCTATAGCAAATCTTTGCTCACTACCCTTAATGTAAGTCCAGTCATTATAATTCTAGATAGAACTCACCTTACGTGCGTGTCTTCATGCTGGTGCTGACATTTAAGATGAATTAAACCAATATGCGATTTAAAGCGAGTTAAACGGCGTAAAGGGGGAAAAACTGTGCTCTCGTGCGAGAGATACAGCAAAAACAGTGATATATCCGGAAGCCGCGGGCACTTGAATACAGTTGTCACGCACAAATTGTGGGGAACCGCACAAATCCACCTTCCGAAAAGCTTTGCGGATTATGTTTTTGGAGTCGCGGATGCCAGTAATCCAAACAGACGGAGCGGTGTATGCTTGGGAAAGCTGCAAATCTCGTCGACTGCGCGCCGTCAAAGGAAGAAAGTTTCCTCTCCGCAAACATTGACTGACGCCGAGTTTTTCCACAGAGGAGCGAGCGAGTGTAATGTCAGCCTCAGGAAGCGATGACGCGCGTACTACACTGCGCTCCGCCTGCGTGAGATTCTGGCGCCCTCGGCCGACTGCGATCAAGAGCGCACGACACACGTTTAGCGCATTTTCGAAAGGCTATATTTCTGAAAAACATAAGTCTGAAACTCTTTCAAATATTATCTATCTATCTATCTATCTATCTATTGATTGATTGTAACTATCCTGCCGTGTTGACCAGGAGGTCAAACTAAATTATATGAGCACATTTATATTCTATTGTTACTACAATTTTAATTGAGGTTTCCATTAGATAGATAGATAATCCAGCATTTTTTAAGTTTATAACATTTTTATAGCATTTTTACGCAGTATTCTAAAATTTAAAAAAGTGCAAATATGTTATTTCTATCATTTTAAATGAGGTTTATAATATTATTTTTGAGTAATTCCATTTAGTTTTGGTGGTACATTACATAAACATCAAAATTAAATAAAAATACGCTGCCTTGGATGACTAATAATTAGATAGATAGATAGATAGACAGATAGACAGGTAGATAGATAGTAGATAGTAGTAGATAGTATTTTTAGAGATAAGGTTGGTTGGTTCATTTGTAATGTTTATAACATTTTTATAGCATTTTTTTTTTTTACATTTTTAAATAATTATTACAACATTTTTTCCACTATTTTTATTTTTGAGTAATTCTATTTAGTTTTAGTGGTACATTACATAAACATCAAAATTAAATAAATAAAAACATGCTGCCTTGGATGACTAATAAGCAAATAAGTAAATAATTTCAAATATTGTACTACAATTAGATAGATAGATAGATAGATAGATAGATAGATAGACAGATAGATAGATAGCTCTGTTATATTTTTAGAGATAAGGTTGGTTGGTTCATTTTTAACGTTTATAACATTTTTACATTTTTAAATAATTATTAAAACATTTTTATTTAAAGTAATTCTAAATTTTAAAAAGTACAAATCTGAAACTCTACAAACTTTTGATTGTATACACAAGCACCAAAGTAATTCCAAAGGTACGATATTAATAAACAGGAACTACAAAATAAATATATAATAATAATAACAATAATAATAATAAATATATTAAATAAATAAATAAATATATAAATGGATAAACATTTTACAAATTTACATTTTTTAAAGGAGGTGTTTTGGACGTTCGGCATTTATGAATAAAGAATTTGCGAGAATTATAAAGAATTCAGAATTATAAAACTGTTATAGTTTACAATACTGTACTTAACCCTCTTAATAAAAGATCATTTCTTCCACATTTAATGTTATCTTTAAAAATGTCTGACAATCAGACAAGTCGAACTTGTCAAGTCCGAACTACCGAGGAAGCGAACTTGCTATTGAGAAACAGCTTTAGACGCGACAAAAAAGGTACTTCATTCCCCATAAATCCATGTGATGACGTCACAACGCTCTAGCCAATGATCTGCAGTCTGACCAGAGAAGCAAGGTTCACCAGGAAACATCATCAGAAATGTAGAGCATAGTTCATACAACAGTCTCTGATAACTATTTGTGTATATCTCAGTAAACGGTTATCCTTTTATTCTTTTCGTGCCCACATTTTTGACATCAAAAATGCAAAGAGTGCAGGTTTTGTCAGGACATCTGTCGTCAAATGCTCGTGTGGGAATGAGGCAGTGCAGCGCTTCAGCTGCAGATCCAAACGATATCGTTGTGGTTCATGGACTACGAACTGCCATCGGCCGAGCGAAGAGAGGGTCCTTTAAGGTGGGATATATGGTCAATATGAAAATCGACAGTTTGCAGTATTCTCTATTTAATTGTGTCTGTTTTATTTTAGGACACTACCCCAGATGAGCTTCTTAGTACTGTGATGAGTACAGTCCTGAAGGATCTGGGACTGAGACCCTCTTTACTAGGGGATGTGTGTGTTGGTAAGTCAAATCACAGCTAGCCTGACCAAAACATTATGAGATGCACTAAAACACAACATGAATGACAATCATATATGAAGAGTGATTAACAGTAGAGGAATAGTTTAAGCAAAAATTAGTATTTGCTGAAAATTTACTCACCCTACATTTAAGATGTAGATGAGTTTCTTCATCAGAACAGACTTGGAGAAATTCTGCATTACCAATGCAGTGAATGGGTGCCGACAGAATCACAATAATCCATAAGTAATTCATACAACTCCAGTCCGTTACTTACCTTATTGTGAAGCAAAAAGATGTGTTTCTCATAAACAAATCCATCTTTTACACACTCATCTATATTTTGGATGGCCTGAGGGTGAGTAAACGTGCAGAAATGTTTCATTTTTGGATTTAATATTGATAAACACTTAATGCTGTTTTTCAGGTAATGTGCTGCAACCTGGTGCAGGTGCCCTGATGGCTCGAGTCGCACATTTTTTTAGGTGAAATATGTAATGAATTGAATAATAATTCAAAATTTTGCTAAACATATGAATTGGCTGCAAAATACAAGATTTTCTTTATCTTTTAGTGGCTTTCCTGAGTCTGTACCCGTCTACACTGTAAACAGGCAGTGCTCTTCTGGACTACAAGCACTTTTTAATATTGCAGGTAAGAATTATACATTAACCTGTAAAATTGCCCATTTGGGCCGCACCATAAGAAAATATAAGATTATTGTTAAAACAGGCTTTTTGTCTGTTTTAAGGTGGAATCAGAGGAGGTTCATATGACCTGGGACTTGCCTGTGGGTTAGTATGCTACATTTGTAATTGTTAATTTCAGTAATTGAAGTGAAACCATTTATTAGACTTCGTATTCACTTCCACAACAAAAATTTACAGATAATTTACTCACTCCTTTGTCATCCAAGATGTTTATGTTTTTTTTTGTTCAGTCAAAGAATTATGTTTTTTGAGGAAAAAAAATGTAGGATTTTTATCCATATAGTGGACTTCTATTGTGCCTGCGAGTTTGAACTTCCAAAATGAAGTTTCAGTGCAGCTTCAATGTGCTCTAAAATGATCGTTTTTTTTTTTTTTTTTTTAATTTTACTATTTATATTCTTTTACCTCAAACGCTTGCTTTGTCTAGCTCTGCGTTAACTCTGTGTGTTCCGGTTCAAGATAGTTAGGGTATGTCGAAAAACTCCCATCTCATCTCATTCAGCTTCAGAATTGTCCTACATCGTTGTTTTACCTTTTTTTTGTAAAGGGTGTTTGATCCTTCTTGCACGTTCACTTTGTAAACACTCGGTACTTCAGCAGTGATGTAGGACGATTTTGAAGTTGGAGGAGAAAATGAGATGGGAGTGTTTCGACATAACTGTATTGACCCGGAATGCACAGAGTTCACGCAGAGCTAGACAAGATAAGCATTTGAGGTTAAAAAGTATATAAATTGTACATTTTTTAGAAAATAACCAATCGTTTCGCTAGATAAGACCCTTCTTCCTCGGCTGGGAAAACGTAGAGCCCTTTAAAGCTGCATTTAAACTGAATTTTGGGTTTCAAACTCGAGGGCACCATAAAAGTCCACTATATGGAGAACAATCCTGAACAAGCCTGTAAAGCTACTTAAATCTGAGTCTTATAGCTCATTTCTTTTTCCTTGTTTTTTCATGCCAGTGTGGAGAGCATGTCTCTTCGTACACCAGATAACCCAGGAGACATCAGTCCCCGACTGATGGACAATGAGAAAGCCAGAGACTGCATCATTCCCATGGGGTATGCATGTTATATCTTTTATACTCTTTGCATTTTTAATCTTTACATTTTATTCTTTTCTGTTTTCCTTCAGAATAACCTCAGAGAACGTTGCTGAGAGATTTGGCGTCACTAGGGAAAAACAGGACCGCTTTGCTCTCAGTTCCCAACAAAAGTAGGTTCACTGATGAATTGGATACTTTATACATTCTAGTTGTTACAAAAATGCACTCAAAGGAAAAGTTCACTTCCAGAACAAACATTTACAGATAATTTACTCACCCCCTTGTCATCCAAGATGTTTGTGTCTTTCTTCAGTCGATAAGAAATTATGTTTCTTGAAGAAAAAATTTCAGGAATTAGCTCCATATAATGGACTTCAATGGTGCCCCCAAGTTTGCCGGCCCCAATAGCCTTGTGGGCAGCGCGCCGACATGTAGCACCATTGCGCTCCCAGTGTCCCGAGTTCGAGTCCCAGCTCGTGGACCTTTTCCTGATCCCACCCCCCTCTTTCTCTCCCACTTTGTTTCCTGTCATTGCTATACTGTCCCCTTAAAAAATAATGCCAAAATTAGGTGCCCCCAAGTTTGAACTTCCAAAACGCAGTTTAAATGCAGCTTCAAAGGGCTCTAAACAATCCCAGCTGAGGAAGAAAGGTCTTATCTAGCAAAACGATTGTTCATTTTCCAAGGAAATTGACAATTTATATACTTTTTAACCTCAAACACTTGTCTTGTCTAAGTCTACCTGAACTCTGTTTTTTTCCGGGTCAATACTGTCAAAACAGTTAGGGTATGTCGAAAAACTCCTATGTAATTTTCTTCCCCAACTTCAAAATCATCCTACATCGCTGCATAAGTACCGACCCAGTGTTAACAAAGTGAACATGCAAAGAACATCAAACGCCCTTTACAAAAAAAAGTAAAACAGCAATGTAGGGCGATTTTGACGTTAATGAAGAAAACGAGACGGGAGTTTTTCGACCTACCCTAACTGTATTGACCCGGATTACACAGACTACGCATGCACATTGCAGAGACAAGACAAGACGAGCATTTGAGGTTAAAAATTATATAAATTGTCAATTTGTTTTGAAAATGACAGATCGTTTCACTAGATAAGACATTTCTTCCTCGGCTGGGATCATTCAGAGCAGTTTGAAGCTGCATTAAACCGCATCAAGTTCAAACTTGGGGTCACCATAGAAGTCCACTATATGGAGGGAAATTCTGGAATGTTTTCCTCAAAAAACATCATTTCTTTATGAATAAAGAAAGAAAGACACGAACATCTTGGATGACAAGTGGGTTACTAAATTATCTGTAAATTTTCGTTCTGGAAGTGAACTTCTCCTTTAAAGCAACTCAAAGTACTATTATTTGTGGACTTTTATAACACTAGGGCTGCCATGGCGCAGAAAAACGGCTTGTTTGATCAAGAGATCACACCAGTCACTACTAAATTTGTGGATGAAAACGGTACTGAGCGCACTATTACTGTCACAAAGGATGATGGGATCCGGCCTGGGACTACTTATGAAGGGCTTGCCAAACTGCGACCAGCGTTTAAGGAAAACGGAAGCACCACAGCGGGTGTGCATACGCTGATTTTTAAAAAAAAGTAATTTAGAGGTTAAATTCCATAACTCAAATTTTTCATTCTCATTGCAGGTAATGCCAGTCAGGTGAGTGATGGCGCAGCAGCGGTGCTAATTGGCCGGAGATCCACAGTGGAGAAACTGGGACTTCCTGTTTTTGGGATCCTGAGGGCGAGCGCTGTGGTGGGTGTTCCACCAGACATAATGGGCATCGGTCCAGCCTATGCCATCCCAGAAGCCCTCAACCAAGCTGGTGAGAGTACAGCTGCTGTTACTGTACCTCTATGCTCATATGAGCCATTTATATTTCATGCTTAAAAATATATTGAAATAGATTTTCCATTTTCATTATTTCAAAATAATGGTTGTAAATGAGCCGTGTTATTGCATTTGCTCATTCAGGGCTGACTGTGGATGATATTGATGTGTTTGAGATCAACGAAGCATTCGCCAGTCAGGTGACTGATTGGATTTTCTTGGATTTGCCCAAGTTGTTTCAGTACTTTGCTTTTATTCATACAATCAACTTATTCACAATATTCCTAGGCTGTGTATTGTGTGGAAAAACTGGGCATTCCTATGGAAAAAGTGAATCCTAATGGAGGAGCCATTGCTCTTGGTCATCCACTGGGTTGCACTGGTGCTCGACAGGTCGTGACTTTGCTCAATGAGCTCAAACGCAGACGCAAGAGGTAAACGCCCACATTAAATATCGTATAGTAAAAGATTTTGAGTGCTTTTCCCATTTACAGTGTTGTGTTTTTTATTGCAGAGGGTATGGCGTGGTGTCCATGTGCATTGGGACTGGAATGGGAGCAGCTGCAGTTTTCGAGTACCCTGGCCAGTGATGAAAGCCCTGGCGCAAAATCCCAAGATGCAAATGTCCTGATGACACGCAGAGAAACTAACCGTCACAAATTCTTTTTAATCAAGCTGCTAGAAGTCTAACTGTAAACACAGGCAGAGAGAGCACACTTCTTATGTAGTGCATATCACTGGGTGTTTGCCTTACTTGTTTAGAGGATGTTCAACATTCAGAAGATTCAGATCTCTCTTTAAAGTGCCTTGCATTTCAACTGATAACAGATCATTAAAACAGACATGCTTGTATCTGTATGAGCAATCGGAGTAACAGCTCTTATCGATTTAATTTGTGACATTAATCTGATCTGGTCTTTCCTTCTGATATGGAAAAACTCAGAATTTTAGAAAGAAAATGTTTTTGAGAACCAGTGTAATTACCAAATGTTTATAATGTATCTCATTTGTTAGAATAAAAATGATCATGTATGAAAAGCTAGATAATACCTTTTAAAGGTTTGGGGTCAGTAAGATGTTTTTAAAGAAATTAATACTTTCATTCAGCAAGGATGCATTAAATTGATTAAAAGTGACAGTGAAGCACTTATAATGTTACAAAAGATTTCTGTTTTAAATAAATGCTGTTCTTTTGAACGTTCAATGCATCAAAGGCCACGTTCACACAGCAACAGAATACAGTTGTCAATACCGTATTTGAGTCCTTAATATGGTTGCGTTCACACACAGTACGGTTATTCACGGGTGTGACAACCATATTCTATAACCGAGCTCACACCTGTAAATTTTCAGGACTCTCAACAGCATTCTCGGAACACACATGGCGTGTGAACGGAACATGACTGGACAACTAGTTGTCTGTCATGTCATACAGTACGAGAGAGCTGCTGGGCCGCACAAACGTGCGTTTACCATGTGCTTTAATTTGTGGTTTCGGTAACTTACAGTGACGGAGAAATGAGCTGCGTGTCATCTGAAAGTTTTATATCCAGTCTCCACCGGAGCCGCTCCCTCCAGTCAGTTTTGTGTTCTCAAGTCAATTTTAAAAGCTGCTGTCGGTTAATGATGATTTGATGGATGAACTCATGGCTCGATTGGACTATTGTCGTGTCAGAAAGTGATGTGTGAACGGGACATTTTGAGACTCACATCTGTAAGTAAATGCGGTTGTCAGTCCCAAAAACTGACAGTGTGAAAGTAGCCAAAGAATCCTGGGGGGAAAAAGTATTACGTTTTCACAAAAATATTAAGCAGCACAGCTGCTACAAATTCAGCTTTACCATCACAGGACTATATTACATTTTTTTAAATATATTAAAGGAGAAGCCCACTTCCAAAACAAAGATTCACATATAGTGTAAGCACCGTTACATGTACACATATGGCCATAAGCAAAACAAACAATGCGTTACCACTTGCACGGTAAAAGCAAATTGCCTTGCCTCTGGACTTTCATATTTGTTTCTAACATGCAGTCAAGTCACCGGCTATATGACGTAAAAATATATTTTCTAATATTGTGCAATCAGTGCTATCGGCTAGCAAACTTTAGCGATTTTTTTTGCAAACCTTTCTTTACAGAACATCACCGTAAACACAAACACAAGATTGAAGGTAATATACATATAATGAAAAACTGTCATAAAATTCCTTATTAATGGCAAAAATTACTTACATTTATGGGTCTGCTGAAATTTCTCTTAGCCCTTCCTGAAAAATCTTCATTTGGAGGAATCTGGCCCTTCCCCTTCCCCCTACCCCTCCAACCAAAAGATAATTGAGACACCCCTACCCCTTCATATGAATGCGCCAAATGGAAGGGTAGTGGAAAGTGTAAAGAAATTATGTTTTTTAAGAAAAACATTTCAGCATTTTGCTCCATATAATGAACTGCTATGGTGCCCCTATTTCCACTAACTTCCAAAATGCAGTTTAAATGCGGCATCAAACGATCCCAAATATGGTTGTAAACGATCCCAGCCGAAGAAAGAAGGGTCATATCTAGTGAAGCAATTGGTTATTTTAATAAAAATAATAAATTTATATACTTTTTAATGCCAAACGCTTGTCTTGTCTTACTCTGCCTGGACTGTTTTTGTTCCTGTTCATGACAGTTGAGTGACCCTAAGTATGTCGAAAAACTCCCATCTCGTGTTCTCACTCAACTTCAAAATCGTCCTATATCGCTGTTTTACTATTTTGGCAAGGGTGTTTGATCTTCTTTGCATGTTCACTTTGCCAAGACTGGCTCAGTACTTCTGCAGTGATATAGGATGATTTTGAAATGATTTTTGAAGTTGAGGGAGAAAATACAATCAGAGTTTTTCAACATACACTCACTGTCTTGAGCCAGAATACACAGAGTTCAGGGAGAGCAAGACAAGATGAGCATTTGAGATTAAAAAGTATTTATATTGTTTTTTTTTTTTTTATGAAAATAACCAACCTTTTTCTTTCTCAGCTGGGATCATTTACATCCGCATTTGGGATTGTTTGAAGCCGCATTTAAACTGCATTTTGGAAGTTCAAAATCAGGGCACCATTTCAGTCCATTATATGGAGAAAAATGCTGAAATGTTTTCCTCAAAAAACATAACTTCTTTACGACTGAAGAAAGAAACACATAAACATCTTGGATGACAAGGGGGTGAGTACATTATATGTGAATCTTTGTTTTGGAAGTGGACTTCTCCTTGAAATAGATCAATAGCCATTTTAAATTGTAATAATATTTTTCAATATTACTGTTTTTACTGTATCAATTAAATGCAGCCTTGGTGAGCATTACAAGCATTTTAAAAATACTTCTAACCTCAAACTTTTGAAGAGTAGTGTATGCGTGGAGTCAGTGTTTAACTACAAATTGATCTTTTTGATACTCTAATCGCAAACGTACACTAGGCCATTTGAAATTTTCTTATGTTGATCTTTAATTTTTATAAGTAAAGGAATAAAACTTTCACAAATACAGTATTTGAAGTATCAGAGATCAGTGTCTAATCAAACTAATGAATGTCTATACAGAGAGAAGGAGATATATATGTTTCAGTTCTTCAGTCTTATATACTGTATGTGGATCTCAGTGTTGTTTTATCAGGTGTCAGATTTTGAAGACATAAACCTCTCATCAAATGATCCACTTCCATTGATCTTCAGAACAAGTGGTGTTTCTCCAAGAACTCCTTGCACTGTAATAATTGTCTGGAACGTTTTCTGCTCACTACAGGGAAAAAACTATTAGTTTAAAGTTACAGAAAACTGAAAAATTCACTTGCCTGGACATGTACAGTAGTATAGTACAGTTTCTTGAACTTTGAACTTCAAACTCAACCTGGATGTAAGTTATTAAAATCTATTGCAGTTATATAATATTATTACTCAATTCTTGAATTAAAGGAATAGTTCACCCAAAAATGAAGATTACCCCATGATTTACTCACCCTCAAGCCATCCTAGGTGTAGATGACTTTTATTATTCTGATAAATACAATCAGAGTTATATTAAAAAATGTCCTGGCTTTTCCAAGATTTATTATGGCAGTGAATGGGTGTTGAGGTTTTGAAGTTCAATAAAGTGTATCAATTCATCATGAAAATACTCCACATGGCTCTGGGGGGGTTAATAAAGGTCTTATGAAACAAATCGATGCATTTGTGTAAGAAAAATATTCATATTTACAACTTTATAAACCATAATATCAAGCTTCCGCTAGCTCTTGTACGTGTTCACAAAAGAGCGGCGTTCCAGCGGATGACATAGGTGTAGCGTAAGCTCTGGTGAGAAGTGACAATTATGAATCACGATTTAGAAGTACAAAACGAGGATTTGTGAAGAAAAATGTCTGAGATTTCAATATAACAAGAATAGACTGTTTTTTTTCTTTGCTGTAAATAAAATTTGGTTCTGGCAAGACTAGCATATTCTCACCAGAGCTTATGCTATGCCTACGTCCTACGTCATCCACTGGACGCCAATCTCTCATTTACGTGTGTATGACGAGTATACGGTTAATAAAGTTGTAAATATAGACATTTTTTCTTACACAAACGCATCGATTCGCTTCAGAAGGCCTTTATTAACCCCCTGGAGCTGTGTGGAGTACTTTTTATGATGGATGGATGCACTTTTTTGAACTTGAAATCTCAACACCCATTCACTGCAAATATAAAGCTTGGAAGAGCCAGGACATTTTTAATATAACTCTGATTGTATTCGTATGAAAGAATAAAGTCATATACGTCTAGGATGGCTTAAGGGTGAATAAATCATGGGGGAATTTTTATTTTTTGGTGAACTATCCCTTTAAGTCTTTTCTACATTTGTTGCGATTGGTTGTGTGTGTTTCAGGTCAGGAGGACTGTACCTTGCAGTGAAGCTGATCTGCAGCAACTGCTTACAGGACGGTGGATCTCCAAGAGGTTTCAACACACCAGAGTCTGGACTCACCCTGAAAACTTCACTGCCACCTTTAGCATCTAAACACAAAACATGAGTTCAACTAGATACAAAGTAATTGTCATTATTGTAAAGATTAGATGATAAAACACAGCTACTATATGTTGGTACAGCAAACTTGTCAATGCTAATGCAACTACATGATCAATACACAGCTGCTTCGTCCAAAGCCAAAGCTTTTCACCTGCAAGTGCAGTCCAGTAGCTACAGGAGCCACCTCTATTATAGAGGTAGACCTCTTTGACAGTTGTTTGTCCAACAAAACAGGTGCCAAAATCTACAGTGGAACTGGACAGCTGCAGCGTCGGCAATGCCAGATTAGCGCAAAGGGACACTGTCTGAAACAGTCAAACAGACAACAGTATCTGCTTATTTGGCAACAAAAGCTCCAAAAAAAATATATCAAGAAAAAATTCTTATTGACTCTAAACTTTGAAATGGTAGTGTAGATTATCAGAGATATTCAATACAAAAAAATTAAAGTTCAAATTAATGAACAAGATGGTCTTATTTTTAACCATCTAAAGGAGCTAAATGGTGTCTGTGTACACACCTGTATGCTGTTATTGCTGTACTGAATGGTCAAACTCTGCTGAAACCGTAGTGTCCTTTCTCCAGCATTATTGCACAGAAGAGTAGCAGAAGGCTGAGCATCTGATTCCTCACATGGTTCATTTACACAGGTCAGGAGTGAAGCTGAATTATTGAAAGCCACCTTAACCTGCAAATGTAAAAGATTATCTAAATCACATCTGTGTCAGATGTGCACTGATTTAGCAGAGAGTCCTATAGGGACAAAAAAAAGAATGAGTAGGGAAACAGTATGACCTGCATGATGTGTTTAGGCTGTAACAGAAGTGATGTTTGTTCGTCTCCTGGTCCAGAGAGTCCTGTTGTGTGTCTGTGAGAGGGTGAGCTGCTGATCAGTTTAAGGCTCTGTCGGGGCAACAGTACTGAGAATGGAGGGTGTGTGCTCAATCTGAAACTCAAGGCCATATCCGTATTGTTCTTGAGCTGGAACGTCCGCGTTATCCTGGATTCCTTCTACAGCCCAAATGGAAATACAAAACATGCTATGATATCTGCTAAATGTTAATTATATTGGCAAAATAAGAGGGATCATGCAAAATGCATGTTATTTTTTTTATTTAGTACTCACCTGAATAAGATATTTCACATAAAATACATTTACATAAGAAAATAGCTGAATTTATAAAAATGACCCTGTTCAAAAGTTTACATACACTTGATTCTTAATACTGTGTTGTTACCTCAGTGATTCACAGCTGTGTTTTTGTTCTGCTTTTTTGTTTAGTGATAGTTGTTTATGAGTCCCTTGTTTGTCTTTAACAGTTAAACTGCCCATTGTTCTTCAGAAAAATCCTTCAGGTACCACAAATTGTTTTTTTCAGCATTTTTTTTGTATTTGAACCCATTCCAACAATGAATGTATGATTTTTAGATCCATCTTTTCACACTGACGACAACTGAGGGACTCATATGCAACTATTACGGAAGATTCAGACTCTCACTGATGCTCCAGAAGGAAACACCATGCATTAAGAGCCGGGGGGTGAAAACTTTTGAACAGAATAAAGATGTGTACATTTTTCTTATTTTGCCTAAATATCATATTTTTTTCATTTAGTACTGCCCTTTAGAAGCTACAGAAGATACTTGCATGTTTCCCAGAAGACAAAATAAGTTAAATTTACCCTGATCTTCAAATTCAAAAAGTTTTCACCCCCAGCTCTTAATGCATTGTGTTTCCTTCTGAAGCATCAGTGAGGGTTTGAATCTTCTGTAATAGTTGCATATGAGTCTCTCAGTTGTCCTCAGTGTGAAAAGCTGGATCTCAAAATCATACAGTCATTGTTGGAAAGGTTTCAAATAGACAAAAATGCTAAAAAATCAAAGAATTTGTGGGACCTAAAGGATTTTTCTGAAGAACAGCAGACAGTTTAACTGTTTAGGACAAACAAGTGACTCATGAACAACTATCACTAAACATAAAAAACACAGCCGTGGATTATTCAGGTAACAACAAAGTATCAAAAATCATCATATTTTAAACATCTTTTATGTGAAATATCTTATTAGGTCAGTACTAAATAAAAAATAACATGCATTTTGTATGATCCCTCTTATTTTGGCAACATAATTAACATTTTGCAGATTCTGCAAACTTTTGACCTCAACTGTATTGTTTGTTTGAAGGCCACCTGTGTGTGTGATGCTGTGTCTAGTGTATCACTGGCAGCTGCTGTGAATTCCAGTACATCTGTATCTTCTGCCATCTGCACTGACAAACTAACACACACACACATACTGATTCACAGTTGTTTATACATAATGTACTTATTTACTTACATGAAATGCTTGTGATAGAAGCACATTGAAAGATTTAGCAATTTAAAGATTTTTAGACATGTAGGGCATTCGTAAGTAGCCGCTATATGAATAAAACACATTTGTAACTCACATGGCAGGTTTTACATTAGCCTGCATGTCCAGCCTCAAAGGTTCTAGTTCATAGCCCTGGGCTCTCTCCACTTTGCCTGGAGTCAATGATGCAAGCTACAAGATAAATAACAGTGATATGACATTACCTTGACCGTAAAACTTACATTTGTCATTTTTGAAAGAGATCGTGAATGTGGCGCAATGTAGTATTTATATGGTGAGCTTAGATTAACATACCTTAGAGTCCAGGTTCATGAAACCCAAAGCATAACCTACACATCTTTGATTGGTTGAACATGACAGGATCAGAGGGGTAAAAGACACATGAATGGTGCTGCTGCCCCCTGCTGGAACTACCTGTATTTAAAGTACATATTAAAGGGATAGTTCACTCAGAAATGAAAATTCTGTCATTAATTACTCACCCTCATGTGTTTCCAAACCCGTAAGACCTTCATTCATCTTTGGAACATGAATTAAGATATTTTTGATGAAATTCAAGAGCTTTCTGACCCTGCACAGACAGCAACGCAACTACAACATTCAAGGCCCAGAAAGGTGGTAAGGACATGGTTAAAATAATCCATGTGACATCAGTGGTTCAACCATACTTTTATGACGAGAATACCTTTTGTACGCAAAGAAAACCAAAATAACGACTTGCGTGATACTCTCCTGAATGTGCATCGAAGACTAACACAAAAGTATTCTTGTAGCTTCATAAAATTAAGGTTGAACCACTGATTATATACGATGTCCATACCACCTTTCTGGGCCTTGAACATGTTGGTTGTGTTGCTGTCTATGCAGGGTCAGAAAGCTCTTGGATTTCATCTTAATTTGTGTTTTGGAGATTATGAAGGTCTTACGAGTTTGGAACAACATGAGGGTGAGTAATCAATGACAGAATTTTCATTTTTGGGTGAACTGTCTCTTTAAAAACTTTTTTCCCTATTATAACTTCTCATTATTAAAGTTCTACACCCAAAGGTGGAAATAAAACAGATCCTAATGGAGACTTGGACCAGTGCTGATTCCATAACCTACGGTTTGCTGTGGAGTGATGCAGTATGGGTAGTCAGACACGTTCCCTTCATGAGGCTTCAGAAACACAGAGAACAGCTTCTTCACTGGAGCCAGAGACCTAGAAGGGCTTCTGCCCTCCTCTCCATCACATTCTTCCTCATTCTCTCCAAAATCATCCTACAAAACAGAAGAAAAAAGTGTACTTTTTTGTTTGTGTACTTACCCTGTTTTGGGATATTGGGATATACATGAAAACTAAGCCTAGACTCACAGATTGGGTCATGAAAGTTGAGCTTGTTCCTTCTCTGCTAGGGGTGTGGCTGTCATCCCATGTGGATGGGAACATGACGGATGAGTCCAGCCCTCCAAGAATCTCATTGCCATCAGCATCCTTCAGCGGAAAGGGTTCTCCACATGCAACCAACAGATCTATCAACTTACTATCAGCAACCTCCAAGTTGTAGGTCACCCAATCCATACGGATATCTGCGAGGTTTCAGAAAATGACGTGATGTATGTGCTTTTGTAAACTTGATGTTTGTACATTTGTGAATAGCTCACCATAGGGACTGGTGTTGATGAGCCGTAAAGAACGTGACACAGTGTCTTCTCCAGAAACATGGCTTCCAAACCTGTCAATCGTAATTATATAAGAATAGTTTCTGCATGTAAACTGAGGTATCCTGTAAGTACACTGACCGTATAATTGGACCCTGGTTCTGGTTGTCAGGCTGTGGTCCAATCATCTGAAAGTAAATTGGACATCCCCTTACAGACATCCGGATAGGAATGGGAGTTGGATCAAGATCTCCAACCTGAAAGAAAAATCAGAATTCGCTGTAGCTGTTTGATTTGAGAAAGTCAAATATTGATAATGAAATGAGGCGTTTGATTGTTTTCTGACATACTTTGCATATAAGATTGTCTTGATAATCTCCCCACATATTGGAGAAAGCTGTGATATCGATGGTTTGAGTCTCAAATGGGCCGAGCATCCCACTGTTCGGTTCAACAAAGAATGCTGCACCTCTTCCATGGGAAAGAAGACAGTTCACAAATTCTGGACGTAAAGAAAGAAATGTGTTTTGGACTTTGATGTTTCACTGATATTGAAGAACACAAAAGAATAGGTTCCACCAACCATCATATGCTTTCTGCTGTATTTTTTTGGCCTGGATGGAGTGGAGAGGTGCACTGCTTCTAAATAGAAAGGCCAAAGAGTCAGGTAAAACAGTGTTTTAAATAGTATTTAATAATAAAGAAATAAAATAAAATACATTATAAAAAATAAGCTTTAAACAATTTGTAAATCATTAAAAAAATGTTATAATGATTAATCATTTCAAAGAAATATTGTTCTATTCATTAAACCTGTTTCCGCCACTGAATAAAAAATAAAAAAAGGTAACTGCAACTTTTTATCTCAAAATTTTGACTTTTTTTTTGTAATTGCAATTGCAAGTTTATATGTTGCAATTCTGACTTTTTTCTCAGAATTGTGAGATATAAACTTGCAATTGCAAGTTATAAAGCCAGAATTGTGAGATATAAACTCACAAAATTGACTTGTGTGATATAAACTCACAATTGCAAATTATAAAGTCAGAATTGCAAGACATAAACTCGCAATTCTGGAAAATAAAGTCGTAATTCTGAGAAATAAAGTTGCAATTCTGAGAAATAAAGTCACAATTCTAAGAAATAAAGTCGCAATTCTGAGAAATAAAGTCACAAATCTGAGAAATAAAGTCATAATTCTAAGAAATAAACTCGCAATTCTGGAAAATAAAGTCGAAATTCTGAGAAATAAAGTCGCAATTCTGGGAAATAAAGTCATAATTCTGATAAATAAAGTCATAATTCTGAGAAATAAAGTCACAATTCTAAGAAATAAAGTCGCAATTCTGAGAAATAAAGTCACAAATCTGAGAAATAAAGCGCAATTCTAAGAAATAAAGTCATAATTGTAAGAAATAAACTTGCAATTCTGGAAAATAAAGTCGCAATTCTGAGAAATAAAGTCGCAATTCTGATAAATCAGTCAATTAAGTGTGAGATGTAAACTCTCAATTGTGAGAATTTGTTTTTTTTCCCTCAAAATTGGACTTTATATCTCACAATTCTCAGAAAAAAGTCAGAATTGCAAGATATAAATTAGCAAAAGCAGAAAAAACAGTCTTTGGAAAGGAAGCGAAGTGGGGGGAATCAGGAAAGGTCCTTGAGTCAGGATTCGAACATGGGATGCCCATAGAGCAAAGGCACTGTATGTCGGCACACTGCCCACAAGGCTATCAGCGCCAACTATATCATGTAATTCTGAGTACAAAAAAGTCAGAATTGTGTTTATATTTCGCAATTCTGCCTATATATCTCACAATTCTAATAATATGTCAGAATTGTGAGATAAAAAGTCGCAATAACTTTAAAAAATTTATTTATTTCATATTACAATAAATGCAGTCTTGGTGAGCATAAGAGACTCCTTTCAAAAAATCTTATAGACCCCAAATGCAATATTAGGCTAAAGGTTCATTGGAAGTTAATACATTTTTTAAATAATATTTGTGTATCAATACAAAAAAAATACAGCAGAATCAAGATACAGTATGTACTCTACCTTTCAGAGTTTTCCTCCAATTGTGAAGGACAGTATCCAGTAAAGTACTCTGCTTCAACAGTTAACAGAGCAGTAATAGCGGTATCGTTAGTTATCAGCAACTGCCGTTTGATAGATTTGCCAATAACAGCAGGCTCATGCTCAGTGAAGTCCAGCATGATTGGTTGTTGATCAGCATCCCTTGAATTAATACTAAATATATAACAGTGAAAAAAGAAGATAATACTGCAACCATGTCTTGATATAAACAAAAAAGCTAATAAAATAACTAACCAAAGTCCACAGAAATGTAAATATGAGGTAAATGTGGTTTTACCTGTCAGAAGGCAGTGAGTAGGACACTCTGAGAGGTTTTGCTTTAGAAAAGAAACCCAGCAATAATGGACTCTCCATTCCTTTAACTTCACAAACTGCAGCCACTTTAGTCAGTTCCTCCTAAAAACATAAAAACCTACAACGTTTGGAAAAATACGTTGCGCTGGAGCTTGACTATCAACAGATGTTTCGTTTTAGGAATAGTTCACCCTATTGAAGTATTTTCTTTGCGCACAAAACGTATTTTCGTAGCTTCATAAAATTATGGTTGAACTACTGATGTCACATGGACTATTTTAACGATGGCCTTAATACCTTTCTGGGCCTTGAACGTGTCAGTTACATTGCTGTCTATGCAGGGTCAATAAAGCTCTCAGATTTCATCAAAAATATCTTAATTTGTGTTCCAAAGATGAACGAAGGTCTTACGGGTTTGGAACGACAAAAGGTAAATTTTTTTGGGTGAACTGTGGGTGTTACAGTATTACAGTAGCAGTACATACAACAGTGTGAGCGGTGAATGATACAGAGACTTCTGTCTTGGCATTGGGCTCCAGAGTGCCTGCAGAGGGGCTGAAGGTTGCAGAGCAGAGATGGGCTTGTGCACCTTGGAGCTGAGAAGAAGAGAACAATATGAATGTCTAAACAAATAATACTTGGTCTAACTTGTACAATATCACAACAATAATGAATCCTTTTAATTGGCTGACAGACATTATAATATGTTTATTTGAGCATATTTTTGGGAATACTGATGTCTAGTCAATGAAAAAGCAAATCTGCATACCATAAATGTGATTTTTTTATTTTCTGTGAGACCACATCACATTCTTTCCAAACTAATAACACTGGCTTGGGTTTTTCGAACAAGATAAAATCATCTTGAGATAAGAACATTATGTAAACCATCTAACCTTGCTCCAGCTGAAGTGGGCTGGCAGTAGTGTTTGGTTAAACAGGGTAACACTTCCTGTCTGTGGAACGCCTACATACAGATCAGTCAACACCAGCTCACAACTCAGCAAGCACACCTGAGGAGACTGGACAACTGCTTGTACAGAGAGGTGACTGAAGACAAACAAACGCACACCTTTACTCAAATGCAGGTAACATTTCCGTAGTATTCTCTTCTTGTAGTTCAGACACAATATGACAAATGATGTGACTTGTTTCCTCACCAGCCAGTGCCGTTGAGTACAGTTAGCTGTAGGACTGACTCAAAACGCTGGCAGTACAAGGCTCTGAAAACCACATCCACACTGCAGGATGCCAGAGCAGGCAGCACACCTTTATTTGGATTCATATACACCTGAACACAAATAAATGCAAAAAAGAAATACAAAAACAGCTTTGAAAAAATATCCACACTACCAGTCAAAAGTTTTTGAACAGTAAGATTTTTAATGTTTTTTTAAAGGAGTCTCTTCTGCTCATTAAGCCTGCATTTATTTGATCCAAAGTACAGCAAAACAGTCAACTTTTGAAATATTTTTACTATTTCAAATAGCTGTTTTCTATTTGAATATATTTTAAAATGTAATTTATTCCTGTGATCAAAGCCAAATTTTCAGTATCATTACTCCAGTTTTCAGTGTCACATGATCCTTCATCATTCTAATATGCTGATTTGCTGTTCAAGAAACATTTTTTATTGTTGTTATTATTATCAATATTTAAAACAGCTGAGTATGCTTTTAAGGATTATTTAATTAATAGAAAGATCCAAAGTTCAGCATTTTCTGGGGGGTATTATAGAAATTAATTCTTCATTTAGCAAGGATGCTTTAAATTAATTAAAAGTGATGATAAAGACATTTATAATGTTACAAAAGATTTTTATTTCAGATAAATGCTGTTCTTCTGAACTTTCTATTCATCAAAGAAACCTGGAAAAATTCTACTCAGCTGTTTTCAGCATTATAATAATGTTTTTGAGCAGCAAATCAGAATATTAGAATGATTTCTGGAGGATCATGTGACTGGAGTAATGATGCTAAAAATTCAGCTTTGAAATCATATGAATAAATTACATTTTAAAATATATTCAAATAGAAAACAGTTATTTTAAATAGTAAAAATATTTCAAAATTTGGATCAAATAAATGCAGTCCTGGTGAGCAGAAGAGACATATAAAAAACATTAAAAATCTTACTGTTCAAAAACTTTTGACTGAAAGTGTATATATATATATATATATATATATATATATATATATACACTACCGTTCAAAAGTTTGGGGTCAGTAAGACTTGTAATAGTCTTTAAAGAAGTCTCTTATGCTCATCAAGGCTGCATTTATTTGATTAAAAATATAAAAAAAACAGTAATATTGCAAAATGTTTTTACAATATAAAATAATGTTTTTTATTTTAACATACTTTAAAATAGAATTTATTCCTGTGATGAAAAGCTGAATTTTTATCAGCTGTTACTCCAGTCTTAAGTGTCACATGATGTCACCACGGCGGTCTCTGTGGCTCCCTCTAACCGCCGTCAGCGGGAACCATCCCCGGACTTTTAGTCTGACATCGCTCCGCACCCCGTACCTGGGACCCTCCCGCTTCCGGTTCCGGGTCTTCCGGGTCACTTCCTTTCGGCGGCCATTTATACCGCGCTCCCGCGGTAAAACCCCCGCGAAGTATTGTCTAGTTTCTAGCAATCTCTGAGCGTTTTCCTTGTATCTATTGCCTTTTGTTACCGACCGGATTGTTTATTTCGTTTACCCCGCTTGCTGCCTGCCTTTTGGACTTATTGCCTGGACTGTTTGTTTACGCTCTGGATTCTCCTTATTGCTCCCGTTTGCTGTTGTTTGACTTACGCCTGCACGACTACGTCATTAAAGTATCGCACATGGATCCAACGCCTCCGCCTCCTTCTGTGAGTGTGTTACAGAATACTTCGCCAACATCGGATCCAGCGATCGTTTACCCGGCCTCGTCAGATGCGACCGCAGCCACTCCTCCGTCAGTGCTGCAGATCGCTTCGGAGCTATCTGCCCAGGCTTCGACGCTGGCTGTACACCAGCAACAGCTCCATCGCCTCACCGATCTCACAGAGCAGCTGGTAAGAACGCTGCAGGGCCTGCAACTGACTCCGCAGCCTGCGGCACAACCCGCGGCCACGCCACCATCGGGAAACCAGCCCACCTCCGCCAGCCCGCGGCTGGCCTTTCCGGAGAAATTTGATGGCACTGCGGCGAGATGCAAGGGGTTCCTGCTGCAGTGTTCGCTGTTTGTTGATCAACAGCCGCACCTCTACCCAACCGACGAAGGAAAGATCGCCTTCGTTTGTTCCCTGCTTACCGGGAAAGCTCTGGACTGGGCCACCGCGGTCTGGCGCCTCGACCGACCCACCTTCCCGTCATTCGCCGCTTTCCTGCAGCAGTTTAAAGGGGTTTTCCAACCTAGCTCCGAGAGTGGTGAGGCCGGAGAGGAGATCATGGCGCTGCGGCAGGGTAGGAGGTCTGCAGCGGACTATGCTCTAACCTTCCGCACCCTTGCGGCTCAAAGCGGATGGAACGACGGGCCGCTTAAGCTGCACTACCGCAAGGGACTCAACTCCGACCTCCAGCTGGAGCTGGCCTGTCGGGACGAGGATTTAACCCTGGAGCAGTACATCGACCTGTCCGTCCGGGTGGATAATGTGATGCGGGCACGCAGGTCGACTCGTCATCTCCCTTCGCTCCCCCTCTCGACACCCTCTCCCGAGGCTCCCTCCGAACCCATGCAGCTAGGAGCTACCAGGCTATCACTGGAGGAAAGAGAAAGGAGATTGCGGAACAACCTCTGCCTGTACTGCGGCCAGGCTGGACACATCAGGGCAAATTGTCCCACTCGACCTCCACGACAACCCTCCTCGGTGAGTTCTGTCGATCTACCCATTGACTGTTGTAGTGTGCCGGTGACTCTGGAGTGTGGAGAGGCTATTATTAAGACCACAGCGCTCATCGACTCCGGGGCCGCCGGCAATTTCATCGATGCTGACTTTGTTGCTAACCATCACTTACCAACCCTTCCCTGTTCCCCACATGTGGCAGTGGCCGCCCTCGACGGGCGACCACTAGGATCGGGCCGAGTCAACCTCACCACCGATGACCTCACTCTCCGCATCGACCCCTCCCACTACGAGCGGATTCGCTTCTTCATCATTGCATCACCACAATCACCCATCATCCTAGGATACCCCTGGTTGAACCGTCACGGACCATCCATCGCCTGGGCCGACCGCACCATTTCATCTTGGTCACCCCACTGTCACTCACACTGTCTACGTCCCCGAATCACATCCACACGAGCACGCACTTGCCAGGGCAGCTCCAGCGGCATACCCCTAGAGTACCAGGACCTGCTGGAAGCTTTCAGCCGAACCAAGGCCACCCGGCTACCTCCTCACCGACCAGGGGACTGCGCCATCGATCTCCTCCCAGGAGCCGTGCCCCCCAAAGGACGGATCTTCCCTCTTTCACAGGCTGAATCTGAGGCCATGCACAAATATATTCAGGAGGAGCTGGCAAAGGGCTTCATCACACCGTCAACCTCTCCAGCTTCGGCGGGCTTTTTCTTCGTTAAAAAGAAGGACGGCGGCCTTCGTCCCTGCATAGACTATCGTGGTCTGAACGAGGTAACCATAAAATATCGCTACCCTCTTCCCCTTGTCCCGTCGGCCCTGGAACAGCTACGCTCAGCCAAGTACTTTACCAAACTGGACTTACGATCAGCCTACAACCTCGTCAGAATCCGTGCAGGCGACGAGTGGAAGACGGCCTTCTCCACCACCTCGGGGCACTATGAATACCGGGTTATGCCCTTCGGCCTGGCCAATAGTCCGTCCTGTTTCCAAGCCTTCATCAATGACGTATTTCGGGACATGCTCAACAGATGGGTGATTGTCTACATCGACGACATCCTCGTCTTCTCCAACTCCTACCCCGAGCACGTTCAGCACGTCCGAGCCGTACTGCAGCGCCTCATTGCTCACCAACTCTACGCTAAGGAGGAGAAGTGTGACTTCCATCGAGACAGGATTTCGTTCCTCGGCTACATCATCAGTCCCGAGGGGGTGGCCATGGATCAGAAGAAGGTGGATGCTGTGTTAAGGTGGCCGCGGCCTTCCACGCTCAGGGAGCTGCAACGCTTCTTGGGGTTCGCTAACTTCTACCGCCGCTTCATACGGAACTTCAGCACCGTAGCGGCCCCCCTCACTACTATGATTAAGAGGGGCGCCTCCCGCCTCAGCTGGTCCCAGGCAGCTATTCAGGCATTCAATGATCTCCGTCAAAGGTTCAGTACGGCACCCATTCTACACCACCCTGACCCCGAAAGACCCTTCGTCCTGGAGGTAGACGCCTCCAGCACCGGCGTAGGAGCCGTACTGTCCCAGCGTCAGGGTGAGCCACCCAAGTTATTTCCCTGCGCCTATTTTTCTCATAAACTGAGTCCGGCCGAACGCAATTATGATGTGGGTAACCGCGAGTTGCTGGCTATCAAGCTGGCGCTTGAGGAATGGCGGCACTGGCTTGAGGGTGCTAGACATCCATTCACCGTGCTAACCGATCACCGAAACTTAGAGTATCTGCGTTCCGCCAAGACGCTCAACCATCGTCAGGCACGGTGGGCGCTCTTCTTCACACGCTTCCAGTTCCAGGTGACGTACCGCCCCGGTTCACAGAACACTAAGGCCGATGCTCTCTCCCGTCTCCACGAGTCCGATCAACCACCCAGCCCACCAGAGCCTGTGTTACCGCCTGCTGTGATCGTCGCTCCAGTAACATGGGATCTCATGACCGAGATCGCCGAGGCTCAGATCTTGGACCCGTCTCCAGTCGAATGCCCTGCCGGTCGCACTTATGTTCCCCTCACTTTGAGATCTCGAGTTCTGGCTGAGGTCCACACAGTCCCGAGCTCCGGTCATCCCGGTATTGAGGCCACCATCCACCTACTCAACAATCGTTTCTGGTGGCCTTCTCTGCGCCTGGATACCATTAACTTCGTCAAGGCCTGCACCGCCTGCAACACCGCCAAAGTCCCACGCCGCCTGCCCGCCGGCCTCCTCCAGCCATTACCCGTGCCTCAGCGTCCCTGGTCACATATAGCCGTGGATTTCGTCACTGACCTGCCCGTCTCCAACGGACACACCACCGTCCTGTCTGTGGTAGATCGTTTCTCCAAGGCCTGCCGTTTTATCCCCTTACCCAAGCTCCCCACGGCCCTGGAAACGGCAGAGATCCTATGCAACTGGGTATTCAGACTTTACGGTCTGCCGGAGGACATTGTGTCAGACAGGGGCCCCCAATTTACCTCACGCCTCTGGGCAAACTTCTTCCGTCAGCTAGGGGTCAACGTGAGCCTCACCTCGGGGTACCATCCTCAGGCCAATGGGCAGGTGGAACGTCTTAACCAGGAACTTATTCGCTTCCTCCGAACATACTGTCAGAACCGCCAGGAGGACTGGAGTCGGTTCCTGTTCTGGGCGGAATATGCCCAGAACTCCCTTCACAAACCATCCACTAACCTTACCCCGTTCCAGTGCGTACTGGGCTACCAACCACCCATGTTCCCCTGGTCCGGGGAACCCTCAGAGCTCCCAGCAGTAGACTCCTGGCTCCAGAACAGCGAGGAGACCTGGAACCAGGCCCACGTCCATCTTCGGGGGGCTGTACGACGCACCCAGACGCAAGCCAATCGCAGGCGCCGCCCCAATCCACTATACCAACCTGGACAGTGGGTCTGGCTTTCGACCCGGGATCTGCGTCTTCGTCAGCCCTGCAAAAAACTAACTCCCAGGTACGTGGGTCCCTTCAAGATAGTTAAACAGATCACACCTGTGTCTTTTCGATTAGCTCTCCCTGCTGAATACCGAATCTCACCCACTTTCCATGTCTCTCTGTTTAAGCCCGCTGGCGATCCGGAAGGAGTGGAGAACCTAGAGGGGACCGCCTCCCAGGGACCTACCCCCATTGTCGTCGACGGCGAGGAGGTCTACCGGGTTAATACCATCCTGGACTCCCGACGCCGGAGAGGTCAGCTACAATATCTAGTCGACTGGGAGGGCTTCGGCCCAGAGGAAAGATCTTGGGTCGCCTCCGGAGATATACTGGACCCCTCTCTCACCACTGAGTTCCACACTAATCACCCAGATCGACCAGCCCCTCGAGGAAGGGGCAGACCCCGGCGTCGGGTACCTCCTCGCGCCAGGAGTCGCTCGCAGGGGGGGGGCTCTGTCACCACGGCGGTCTCTGTGGCTCCCTCTAACCGCCGTCAGCGGGAACCATCCCCGGACTTTTAGTCTGACATCGCTCCGCACCCCGTACCTGGGACCCTCCCGCTTCCGGTTCCGGGTCTTCCGGGTCACTTCCTTTCGGCGGCCATTTATACCGCGCTCCCGCGGTAAAATCCCCGCGAAGTATTGTCTAGTTTCTAGCAATCTCTGAGCGTTTTCCTTGTATCTATTGCCTTTTGTTACCGACCGGATTGTTTATTTCGTTTACCCCGCTTGCTGCCTGCCTTTTGGACTTATTGCCTGGACTGTTTGTTTACGCTCTGGATTCTCCTTATTGCTCCCGTTTGCTGTTGTTTGACTTACGCCTGCACGACTACGTCATTAAAGTATCGCACATGGATCCAACGCCTCCGCCTCCTTCTGTGAGTGTGTTACACATGATCCTTCAGAAATCATTGTAATATGCGGATTTATTATTAGAATGATCAATGTTGGATAATATCAACAGTTGTGCTGCCAAATATTTTTTGGAACCTGTGATTTTTTTTTTTCAGGATTCTTTCATGAATAACAAGTTTAAAAAGTACAGTGTTTATTCAAAATATAAATATTTTATAACAATGTAAATTATTTATTATTAACTTTTAATAAACTTTTAATTATTAACTTAATACATCCTTGGTGAATAAAAGTATTAATTTCTTAAAAAAAAAAAAAAAAAGAAACAATAAAAATGTACTGACCCCAAACTTTTGAACGGTAGTGTATATATATAGGCCTACATATCTCACTCTTGACTTGATTTCTAAGAAGTGTAAATGGGGTGTTGTACCAGGCCCCTGATGGACGGCTGGGTGTGGGACAGTTCCTCTAGGCTCCAGTGGGCATCTAGCAGGCTGTTGTTGGTGATATCAATAGTAGAGATGCTCTCACTTCCTATTTCCAGCAAACCAAAATCCAGAGCGGGCACATTCACTGCGCAATGCGGACCCTGAGACACCATATTAAAAGTAATGAATTTAAATGAGAACAGAGAACATTTGTGATGGCCTCCACACAACAAACTGAGTATAAATAAATGGAAAAGGGATTCAAACCTTAAATGTGACCTCAATGACCAGTCCTATAGTTTTAGGATGGTGCTGAATGTGACACTGCAGGGTGGAGGTAAAATGACCCGGATTCCTTCCAGTCAGAACCAGCTCCATGTCAAAACACTCGTTCATCTCTGTAAGCAAGAACGTGTTAGAAATCATGTATTTGCTTTGTTTATTAACTAATAGACTTATACACTACTGTTCAAGTTTGGAGTTTATATGCTCATCGAAGATATAATTATTTGATTATAAAATACAATTTACAATAACTGTTTTCTAGTTTTATATATTTTAAAATATAATTTATTCCTGTCAAGGCAAATCTAAATTTTTAGTATCATGACACCAGTCTTTAGCAAGTGTCACATGATCCTTCAGAAATTATTCTAATATGCTGCTTTGCTGCTCAAGAAACATTTCTTTTCAGGATACTTTGATGAATATAAAGCTCCAAAGAACAGCATTTATTTTTACTGCCACTTTTGATCCAGTCTTTTCAACAGTATATTTATTTGTTCATACATTACAATTTGCTGACACACTACAATGCTCTGACCTATTTCTCCTGTAGAAGGCTCCACTTCAATTATGTGACTGTCAATAATACGCTCCCATTCAAAGTGAATGATTGATTTGCTGTGATTCCACATCTAAAACACACACACACACAAAACATACACATGTCTGAGCTTCAAACACCTTTATGATGCAAATTAGGGAATTAGGAAAGATGTTCAGAGTCATTTTGACCTCTACCTTGAATCTCTTAC
This sequence comes from Labeo catla, assembly GCA_012976165.1. Classification (NCBI taxonomy): domain Eukaryota; kingdom Metazoa; phylum Chordata; class Actinopteri; order Cypriniformes; family Cyprinidae; genus Labeo; species Labeo catla. The sequence continues at coordinate 911,786 of VONZ01000142.1, read as the reverse complement.
GGATTGTGTTGTGTATGTAGGTCTCCCCGGGTATTAAAACAGCATATGGCTCAAGAAGGATCTTATACGGTTCAGCAGAACCTTTCACTTCAACCTCTAAAACGGTCACATCATTTACATGGAGAGCTGAGTTGAGACACATCCTGCAAATCAGTACAGAGAAGTTTCTACAAGATGTGTGCTTATAAGCTGAAAAATCTTATATTCATCTTAATTTCTGTTTAAATTAAAATGTGAAACAGTAAAGTTCATTTTACCCATCATCACTGATTCTGGGTGGATCGGGAACATCCATGATCACCAACTGGCAGACACTGTGGTAGTCTTTCAACTGAGACAGATAGAAAATAACTGTTCAGAGAGTTATTATATTATCATATAGATGTACTATTATAGTTTTCGCAAATATAGTTTACTTAAATTTTATTTGTAGGTAAAGTTTTAGTCAGTGTTTTCAGTGTAGTCAGTGTCATTTTTTTATATATACAGTTTAATACAAATTTTACATACACCCTGCAGAATCTGCAAAATGTTAATTATTTTATCAAAATAAGAGGGATCATACAAAATGCATGTTATTTTTTATTTAGTACTGACCTGATTAAGATATTTCACATAAAAGACATTTACATACAGTCCACAAAAGTTGAAATTATAAAAATGACCCTGATCAAAAGTTTACATACACTTGATCTTAATACTGTGTTGTTAACTGAATGATCCACAGCTGTGCTTTTTTTGTTTAGTGATAGTTGTTTGTGAGTCCCTTGTTTTTCCCTAAACTGCCCACTGTTCTTCAGAAAAAACCTTCAGGTCCCACAAATTCTTTGGTTTTTCAGCATTTTTGTGTACTTGAACCTTTTTCAAAACTATTACAGAAGGATCAAACGTTCACTGATGCTACAGAAGGAAAAACAATGCATTAAGAGACAGGAGTGTAAACTTTTGAACAGAATAAATATGTGTACATCTTTCATATTTTGTCTAAATATCTTTTTTTTTGTTTAACCACTGCTACAAAAGATACTTAACACGTTCCCCAGAAGACAAACTAAGTTAAATTTACCCTGATCTTCAAAATTCCAAAAGTTTTCAACCCCTGGCTCTTAATGCATCGTTTCATCTTCTGAAGTATCAGTGAGCGTTTAAACCTTCTATAATAGTTGCATATGAGTCCCTCAGTTGTCCTCAGTGTGAAAAGATGGGTCTCAAAATCATACAGTCATTGTTGGAACAGGTTAAAATACACAAAAATGCTGAAAAAAACTAAACTTTGTGGGACCTTACGGATTTTTCTGAAGAACAGCGGCAGTTTAACTGTTCAGGACAAACAAGGGACTCATGAACAACTATTACTAAAAAAAAACACAGCTGTGAATCATACAGGTAACAACACAGTATTAAGAATAAAGTGTATGTTAACTTTTTTTTATAAATTCAACTATTATTTTCTCTTGTGGACTACATGTAAACATCTTTTATGCAAAATATCTTATTCAGGTCAGTACTAAATAAAAAATAACATGCATTTTGTACAGTACAATCCCTCTTATTTTGGTAAAATAATTAACATTTTGCAGATTCTGCAAGGTGTATGTAAACTTTTGACTTCAACTGTATGTCCCTACAGTTGTAGTTTTTAGTGTGTTTATATGTGTGAGTGCACATACATCCTTTGGACAGAATGTGAGCAGGAACTCATGTTCTTGTGCAGGGCTCAGGATCCCCATAACCGGAGTAATGCTGAACACACTGTCTGTATCAAGATGATGCTGAACCCTGGAGGGGTCTGGAATCTCTTCAGGCAACAGACATTGAAGATTAGGTTTCACAATCTGCCAGTGGTATGGGAGCTCCAGGTGTCTGCACATAAACAAAATAATGATTTACAAACATACCAGTAAGTATCTACCATACATGCTATTCTGTGTTTACACAGATGTGTGCAAGTAACTCACGCATTGTTTTTCACAACCACAGTCTTCTGTAAAGTGGAATGTGGATTGCTTAGGTTGAATCTGACATAATGGTCAGCTGTGATATCACACAGCTCCCCAAATTCAGGCTGATCTTCTCCACCTGATATTGAAACCAGCTCCACAGTGATCAGCTGACCTGTACCTGAGAAAATGAACTGAAACATGTACACATATGTCTTTCTGGAGATGTCTGTTTATTAGTTTAAACTTCTGATATAGGGCTTTCTGAGCGCGCACATCCGAAGCACGCACCACAAAGCAGGCTGTAACACAGCTTGTAAGTACTAAACTAAGTTCTCTTTCATGTCTTATTGCACTTAAACTGTCAAATACACACAAGTTTATGTTAAAAACAAGTTATGGAGACAGTCGGTCTGTGAAGGCAAACAGCTGGGAAAGAAATCGCAGGTTTATATTAGATATGTGTGGCAGCAGCGTAATATACAATAAATAAATAGATACATCCACTGGTCTCTTGTCTCCTTTGAGGCTGGGACACTAAATAGTGAAAATAACATGCATTTCTTGAACTTTCGGCAAGGTGTTAGAACTGGTACACCGTTGTCATTTGCAAAAACAAAATAGCAGTGCCGTGGGTGCAAACTTGCAGATTAAGGAGTAGTAATATTAGAATAAGATCCCCTTTCTACATCACAGGGGAGCAAAATCTGAGCGGCTTTATTTTTTCACATTTTCTGGGTTGGTAGATGCACCGGGGACCCGATTATAGCACTTAAACACGGAAAATGTCAGATTTTCCTGATATGTCACCTTTAAATTTTAGAGAAAAACTACTTATGTTTGACAGAATTGTTTCACTACCTTGAAGGGTGATGTCCTTCAGTTGGCAGTTGTCACAGACAATGGTAAAGTCCTGAGAAGAGATCTCAGCAGTTGTGGGGAAAAACACAACCTAAACATAAAAGAAAAAAGTCACACAATAGCAGATTAGTGAAAGTCTTTCAAATCTGAGCATCATCAGACTGTGTGAAACACTGTATTCACAAGATCTAAAAATGTGCATCAATTAGCATATTCATGTGTCTTTCTTTGCAAGTTGCTCAGGTGATGCACACAAAATCTGCATCTTAAAAGAAACGTGTTTAGAAGATCAGATCAAATTTTGTTCTGCCAACCACCACCATTTTTAATTAAGCACCATTTATCATAATTACACTCACTAAAAAGTCAGGGAATGGGTGTGCTTTAGCATCTCATAAAGATCAAGGTTGTCAATCAAATCAAAGTAGTGAAAACTGCATTTAATTTATAAGGTAATGTGGACTCTTCAAGATGATATTTAAGTACTTTGTGTAAATCTGACTAACATTTATGAGGTTGATTTGATTTGTGTGCTCTACAGTCAGTAACATCTCACCTCTATGACAGTGGCCTGTCCAGGGTGAAGACCGAAAATAGAGGGACTGATGGCAAAAGGAGGTTGTTCTGCGAAAGTAGACTTCACTGCAGACTGAGACACACAGAATTATCTCCCATGATAGTAAACAATATCATAAGACACAAAATTAAAGTCACAGTATAACAGAGGTGGCGACAGATCTTTTATTCTGTATTGTGACATACATCCATGTGAAAAAAATGTAAGGACTTGGATCTATTGGTTGTTAATTGGATGAACGGACCATGTTTAAAAAGGACTAAATAATTGGAGAAGTCGGTATACATCAGCATTCTCCCATTTTATCAAGTTATGACATTTTGATTCTAAATTATGAGCTAAAAAATGTGAAAAATCAACAGTTTAAAATAAGATCAATGAGATGCGTTTTGAAAATCGATAAGGTGAAATTTAATTTTCACTTTGGACCATGTTTGTACTAAATTTAAATTGTACAGATAAAAGTAGGTTCAAGCATGCAATAGTTTGTTTAAACCCGCAGAGTTTATGAGATTTACCAGAATTCATAAATAATAATACTGTCATAAAAAGGAATCTTAACTATGAACTGAATGAGATTTCATGTCAACATCTGCTTGCTTACCCTAAGGCTTGAGGCAGGCCACTGTTTCTTAGGCATTACACAGAACGTTCCGGCACTCAGTCCTTCATTTCGACATAAAACCTCCATAAACTTCACTCCTCCCACCAAGCAGTAACTACAATCCACGATAGCAGGCACTGGCAAAAATTATAGATTAGAGGCAATGATTCAACTTTGAATCCCTTATTACTGGTCAGTACCAAAACAAGCCAAATTAAGATATTTTGAAAGTCAGCTGAGTCCAGATAACATTGGACCCCACTGACTTTCAATTGTTGTTTATTGTTTTTATGTGAAATATCACTTTAAGGTCTAGATCTTGAAAGAGTTAAGTTCATACTGACTCACAACTGAGTATTGGAGGGGGTCTGCGGGCCTCTATCGGTATAATGAGAGGATATGGCAATTGCGTCTCCACAACCAGAACGTCCTCATAGTCAGCCAGAGAATCTGGAGCAAAACGCACCATATACTGGCAACTCATTCCAGGAGCGACAATCCCTCCCTCACCAGGAAACCTGCCTGTGAAACATAAAGTTTTGTTAGACAGTTTCTTATGTTGATCTCAAAGCAGAAATTCACTGGTAGTAATTATTTCACATTTTTAACAATAGATGTCGCTGTTTCTCTATTCTGACGTCTTGAGCTCCAGGGTAAATACCAGTGTTATTAAGAAATTCCTCAGAATCCTGTTATTTTGGTATCACTGACACACTATTACAGTTTTTGTTAATATTTTAAATTAGATTTTATTTTTATATTTTCTGTTTTAGTTTTAATTTTAGTTTCTTTAGTAATTTTGTTGTTTTTATCATAAATTGTTTAATGTTTGTATACTTTTTTATTAAATTTTAGTTTATTTAGTTATTTTAGTACTTCAACTTCAGCTAAGTGAAAAATGACAAATCCAACTAGATAAAATAAGCTTTAAATTTATACATATATATATATATATATATATATATATTTTTTTTTTTTATACAGTTGTAGGGATAGTTCGGTCCGAAATAAAAATGTTTTAATCATTCACTCACCCTCATGTTGTTTCAAAATTGTATGAGTTTTTTTCTTCTATTAAACAGAAAGGAAGATATATGATATATTTTTTCCATATTATGGAAGTCAATGGCTACCAGCAACTGTTTTGAACATACTTCAAAATATCTTCTTTCGTGTTCAATAGAAGAAAGAAACTCATTCAGTTTTGGAACAACTCAAGGGTGAGTAAATGATGACAGAATTTTCACTTTCAGATAAACTATCACTTTCATTTTAGTGTTTACTTGAAGTAATGAAGATGTTTATTTATGGTTTTAATTTTAGTTAACATTAAAGGGGAAGTTAATTTCCAGAATGAAAATTTCCTGATAATTTACTCAGCCCCTATGTCATCCAAGATGTTCATGTCTTTCTTTGTTCAGTCGCAAAGAAATTAGGTTTTTTGAGGAAAACATTTTCTTCATATAATGTACTTCAATGGTGATTAACAGGTTGAAGGTCCAAATTGCAGTTTCATTGCAGCTTCAAAGGGCTCTACACGATCCCAGCCGAGGAATAAGGGTCTTATCTAGCAAAACGATCTGTCATTGTCTTAAAAAAAAATAAAATTGTATATACTGTAGGGGATCTACAGAAGTCAATTTTGCTCAAAGGGAATCATTTAAGATTGAACAGAATCTCCGTTTTACAGCGGACCAATAAATCGGCCAGTGATTAATTTGGCGAGCCGTATAACACCAATTCTGTACTGGACTAATATCCAAAATATAGTGAAAACACTATTTATTAGCACGGTAACAAGGTCGGCAGTTTAAGACATTAATTTATAAGCACAAAACACAAGATACTTCTCTTTTCAATATAAATAGGAATTTATTGGAAAAACCTAAGACATATAAACTAATCTAACACATAGACGCGCATTCACACATTCATACAAGTCGCAGAAAGAGAGAGAGAGGAGGAAAGAGTGAGTTTAGAAGAGTGAAAATATGAAATCCCAAGTTTATAGCATAAGTATATGCAATTGCTTAGACCTGAACAACCATCAATCATTTAATTAACCCTCGCGTTGAGTTTCTTAATGAGGTTATTAAACGTTATATTAATGCACCAGTTCAGCTAGAATCTGGAGGTTGTACTTGCGTTGCCTTTGTGTTAAGGGGTTTCCTTTGATGACGTCGTTGCAGAAAGGGGTTCCCCAAGGTTGCTGATTGGTTGGAAGTCTGTGGTCGTTGGAGGTGATGTCTTGGGCGTTGGCTGGAGGAGGATGGAGCTGGTTGAAGTTTTGAGGCAGGCACGAAGTCTGAGACACGGCTTAGCGGCAAAACTTAACTTAGAACACGAAACTCTCAACGGAAAGAAAAGATTAAAGTAAAAGAAAGAAATGTGACGGTCTCCTCATGTTTTCACTAGAGGAGTGGCTGGCGTGCAAGCCAGGAAACGTTCAAAGAACGCAAAAAGCAACGGCAAAAATGATGGCAAAAAGCATGGCTAGGAGCGATGGAAATAGCAAAAAGCCCAAACTAAAAGCAAAATTTGATGGTGTCCTGTGGTTTTAAACTCAGTTTTGGACACATCCCAAAATGGTGTCTTGACCAATTAGATGTTGTCTTAACTCGGGATATTGCCATGTTTCTCCTCCCAAAACATAAATCAGCACGTTATCTTATCAGTCACATGGTCAGAATTTTCCCGCTCTTGCAGAGTATAATTTGGCCATGATTCCTATAACATGAATACAACGCATTTGACAATGAATTGATTGGTGGAAACATTCAAAGCATGAATTTTCAAACTCATACATACCAAACATGAATATAAACCCTTAAGCTATTCAATAGTTATTAAAAAGGACATACACAACGAGTGATTAGAACATAATAGACAAATGTGTGGGTGACATACATAGTAGGGAGTTATGCAATGGTCTGATGTTCATTCATAAGTCCTTTTAAGCATCATTTTGGTGCATATTTAGGTAAAATGGACAGTCTCTGCCATTCTGTGAACTAAGGGCATGTTCCAAGGAACAAAGGAATTTAGAAGGAACTTGGTCTGGTTCTTGTCTTGGGTGGGGGAGCACCACCCAACAAAGTTTCCTCATGTGATGGTCCTGATGTGCTGCATCTTTGACCATTAATCTTGGGTTTCTCGCCCCAATATTGACAATCTCCTTCCTGAATTGGGATTATCAATAATTGTGTTCTTCTTGTTTTAATGTTGCAAGTTGTTCAAAGCTGTGAAAGTTGGTTGGTTAGGCTTACTTCTGGCTGGCTGGCGCCAGGGTTTCCTGGACAGATTTATGACGTGGTCCTGGCCCCTTTGTGGAATTTGGCTCTTTGGTTTCAACCAAATGTTCTGATCGAATCTTCTATTTGTCTGATTCGCACTGATACCCTACAATACTTTTTAACCACAAATGCTCATCCTGCACTAGCTTTGCGCATGCACATCTTCACGCGTTGTGTAATCAAATTGGAAAAGTCACACACAGTTAGGTCTTTGTGTACTTTGGTTAAAAAAGGCATTTTCTCCTCCAACTTCAAAATTGTCCGACATAGTTGTTTTACCTTTTTTTGTAAAGGGTGCTTGACTTTCTTTGCATGGTTGATTTGTAAACACTGCGTCGGTACTTCTGCCTACATCAAACGTGCGTAGTTACATAATGTATGAGGTCAAAAGCATTTAAATTTGTATTTTTCTTAGAAAATGATTGATTGTTTTGCTAAATAAGACCCTTATTCCTCAGCTGGCATTGTGTAGAGCCCTTTAAATCTGCATTGAAACTGCATTTTTATTCTGGAAGTGAACTTTGATAACCTTGGTGATACGGTGACCAAGGCACAGCCATTTCCTCTAGTACTGCTACAAAACGTGTAACACGGAGGAGCACAACACCCTTCCTGCAGAGTTTAGTTCCAACCCTGATCAAATACACCTGTCTGTAATTATTAAGTGCTCCTTCAGATCCTAATTAGTTAATTCAGCTGTGTTTGATCAGGGTTGGAGCTGAACTCTGCAGGAAGGGAGATCTCCAGGAACAGGGTTGAGCACCCCTGGTCTAACAGCTTCAATGCAAGTCATCCAGAGAGAACTTCTGCCAACATAAATGAGTCTTTCATGAGTTCAGCAGGTACTTTTTTATTTAGACTTACCCAAACCAACAGAGAAGTGTGGGGAGGTTGGAGGAATCATTCGAATGTGACGGCTAGTCGCGGTCATGTTTTTGAGCTCCACCACAGTCTACAGAAAACAGAAGGCACTATTCAGAAGTGGCTGAGAAGGGAAAATATACTGAACATTTACACTAGCTGTCATGTAGTAAAAAGTAAAAACCTAACATTATTGATTTAGTCAATAAAAACATGCAGTGACGTCATACATTTAATGTTATACGAGCATAATAATTCATTCAAATGGACCAAAATGAAATATAAGGTGCTTTTATACCTCATAGACTTGTCCTATTCTGTAGTCAGTGAAGAAGATTACAGGTGGATTCGCAGTGAAGATGGGAGCGGGATCAGGACTTAAGACAGAAAGGGAATTTTGTGACTAATTTGCTGTGTATGAGCTTATAAGAAGTTAATACCCAAATAAATAAACAGAATAGTTATTCTTCTACGTATACTAAGATGAAATGTCTTGATTATTAAATCAATACTGTAAAAAAGCCCAGCTATACTTTGTAAAGTAAATCATTCAAACAGGATCTTTTGTTCTGTTGTTGACTGCCAAGACACAGAAAACAGGAACTGCACGTAGCTCATTGACTCAACATGCACAAAGAATCAGCTGAGGCATTTTGACAGTCTTGTGATTCTTCTGGCCGCTGTGAATGGAAAAACCTCATTTAAATGGCCAGAGACATTTTAGTTGGGTGAGACAGTAACAGTAATGGAGTAATTTTCTCCTAGGCTATTAAAAGACAATAAAAACTTAAATAGTCTACCTGGCTGATTATACTCGTAGAATAATCCACTTTACTGGTTTGCAATTCCATGTTGTGCTTTCAGATTTATTTAAGAAATATATTACAACACATGCAGGTTAGCATTTATAATAAATGGCAGACAAAAAGGTGTGATCTGTTTTTTGAGTGCTCATATGTATCATATTTCCCCTACCCAAGCTGCACAAATATTATGGCAATAATGGCTGAACAAAGCTGACCAAAATGCAAACAATATAACAACAAAGGACAAGGCTTATATGGATTACAAGAAAATTCATAAACCGGTCTATTTGCTTTAAATTTGATAGGATATTAATTAAAGGCACTGTGTGTTATTTTTTGTTGACCAATGGAAAATGGGAAACTGGTTTAAAATAATTCATTTATATACTATACTAGCTTTTTATAGCGGTTATAGAAATTATACATCAAATAAATTAATATTCAGTGTCTCTCTAAACATGATCTTTCCAAAGAAAACACATATTGTAATAAAAATCATTGGCATACCTCTCTCTGCCAGTGTTTTTCCTGTCCTTTCTCACATTCTCCAGCCTCTTCCCTGGCATGATGAGAGATTTTCCCCCACGCTGAGCATTTGGGAGCAGGAAGCGAGGGTTGCGCAGGAACTTATGGCGGTCTTTCTGTTTCTGCAGGAAAGCCCTGTCTTCTGCCTGACTCTGAGCGCTGGGCTTTTCCGTCCGAGAAGCCTTATGCACCAAACCTAGCTTTTGAGATGATAAATTGGAAAAGTAAACAATTTTATATAGTGCAAAAGTTTACATACACCCTGCAGGATCTACAAAATATTTATTATTTTACCAAAATAAGAGGGATCATACAAAGTGCATGTTATTTTTTTATTTAGTATTGACCTGAATAAGATTTTTCACATAAAAGACGTTTACATATAGTCCACAGGAGAAAATAATAAAAAAAATTTTGATAGTTGTTTATGAGTCCCTTGTTTTTCCTGAACAGTTAAACTGTCTGCTGTTCAGAACAAATTCTTCAGTTCCCACAAATTCTTTGTTTTTTCAGCATTTTTGTGTATTTGAACCCTTTCCAACAATGACTGTATGATTTTGAGATTTACTTTTCACACTGAGGACAACTGAGGGACTCATATGCAACTATTACGGAAGGTACAAACACTCATTGATGCTTCTGAAGAAAACACAATGCAATGCAGCACAACATCTTTTATGTGAAATATATTCAGGTCATTACTAAATAAAAAACTACATGCATTTTGTATGATCCCTCTTATTTTTTATTTTATTAACATTTTGCAGATTCTGCAAGGTGTGTGTAAACTTTTGACCTGCTTCTCAGGACATGTGAATTACCCATAAATATTGATTATTATGTGATCTGGGGCCTGAAGTGTTGAAAGAATTTGAAAGAAAGCTGTAATGTAACAAAAATATATAAAGGTCATTATACTCCCTTTGATATGAGGAAAATGGAATAATGCTCCGAGGCAAACCTCGGTGCCCTTGATAGAGCTGGACTCTGGAGAGGAAGGCAGCGTGAGTGTCTCCTCTGATTGTTCCAGCAGGCTCTGGGCTGTATGTGCAGGCGGGGGGAGAGGGCTGTAACCATCATCCTGTGGTTCAGTGCAAATGTGCATATTATAGGAGATAGTTGGCTCAGCAAAGCCTGGAGTGACCTTGCCTGTAAAAATTGGGAATATGACAGTATTATGATACGTAATTTGATTGTTTGATGATGTTTTTACTTTATAGCTCAGTAAAATATTACCTTTTGGGCTTTTAACAACAGGGGTGTGCACTGTTGTATAGTCCAGAGGGCAAATTAAGTTGTTGCTCCTGAGAAGCTCACTGTCCACACACCACTTAAAGGCTGATTTAACTTTGGAGACATAGGGGATTCTACTGTTTACATGGGTTTACGTGTCATAAGACTACTAACTAACTGACCGACACATTGTGGATGGTAAAAATAATGGTTGTTTAAATACATAACTAGAAACCTACCTGGGGGAAGACCCAGCTGATGGTAGGCCTGACCCACTTCTTCCATGATTCTGTTGTGATCATGTTCTTCCTTTGCAGCAGCTTGCAGACGGGCATGTATGATGTGTGTCTCCAGCATGTCAGCGTTCTGAATCCGTCTGTTGTATTCAGTATGCGCCTGATAAAATCATAAAAATTCAATTTTAAACAATCATAGTTTAGATAATACAAATACAAAAAATGACTGTATAAGAATTTAGTAGTTTACAGTGTTACAAAAGCTTTCTATTCAAACAAATGCTGTTCTTTTGAACTTTCTAGCAATAAAATCCTAAAATTTGTTTCAAAAACATTAAAAACTTATATATGTCTTTGTGAAGATAGAGGCACCTGCTGTAGCTCTTCCACATATTTTTCATGGTAGCTGTTGCTTCCTCTGCGTGATTTGCTAAGATTAGAAACAGCGTCCCTCCCAATCACCTCTATGGTGTAAATGTCATTGAATATGCTGGCCAGCAGATGAGAAATGTCCTGTACAAAAATGACATAATCCAATAACATTACACATAACGTCTAATACAGGTTTGAGACAACATGAGAGTGAGTAACGTTAAATGATGACACAATTGCCAGTTTGACACATGTACTAGTCAAACTGTCAAAGAAGGAAAAAAAAAAAAAAAAAAAAAACATTATCTGCAGTGTTCAGTAGTCATTTTCTTACCTGAGTTGTCTTTGATGCTGGCTTGTGTCGGTTCATGGAGGGTTCAGAGCTCTTTAGTGGTTTTGATTCAGTTTCATCGGCCATTGTCGTGAATAGATACTTACATATACACGTAATTCTATATGTGACGCTCTGACACGTGAGGCGCGTATCGATGGAAGTTTATAGTGATAATTTATGCAAACATGCCATATATGTTCTTAATTCTAAATATAAAACGATGGCAGAAATTAAAACAAAAATCCATCAAATGGCACCATGGAGAAGTTCACTTTACTACATTGACCGCCATGTTTGTTTAGGACGTCACCATAGTAACAGTGAGAGTCACCCAGAGGAGCCTCCTAAAAGCTCCGTATCCAAAGCGATATATTTAAATTATCTTAACAAAAGAGACATTTAAAACGGCCACTAAAACATTTGTACATTTAAACAACGAAATGTACACTACTTTTGCTTTTTTGGAGTCAGTAAGATTTTTTTATTCAGCAAGAATCCATTTAATTGATCAAACGTGACATTTTTAGAAATGTTACAAAAGATTTATATAGATTTATATAGATAGATAGAAAGATAGATGATAGACAGACAGACAGATAGACAGACAGACAGACAGACAGATAGACAGACAGACAGACAGCCAGATAGATAGAGATGTAGATAGATATAGATAGATAGATAGATAGATAGATAGATAGATAGATAGATAGATAGATAGATGGATAGATAGACAGACAGACAGATGCATGACAGATAGAGACAGACAGATAATGAAACAGATAGACAGACAGACACAAGATGATAGATGTAGATAGAGCAGAGAGAGAGAGAGAGAGAGAGACAGACAGACAGACAGATAGATGCATATGGTACAGACAGATGCCAGATAGATAAAGAGACAGACACAGAGACAGACAGACAGACAGGCAGATAGACAGATAGACAGATGTATCAAGTATTTGGCATTTGCATTGCACAAGTACAGACAGCACACAGACAGAAGGATGTGACAGACAGAATATCATATCAGATAGATAGATAGATAGATAGACAGACAGACAGACAGACAGACAGACGTAGATAGATAGATAGATAGATAGATAGATAGATAGATAGGATGGATGGATAGATAGACAGATAGACAGACAGACAGATAGATAGGAGACATGTAGATAGATAGATGAATAGATAGATAGACAGACAGACAGACATATACATAGATAGATAGATAGATAGATAGAGAGACAGACAGACAGAGGATAGATAGATAGATAGATAGATAGATAGATAGGAGAGACAGACAGATAGATAGATAAAGAGTATTTAATAGATAGACAGACAGACAGACAGACAGACAGGTAGATAGATAGATAGATAGATAGATAGGACAGACAGACAGACAGACAGACAGACAGATAGATAGATAGATAGATAGATAGACAGACAGACAGACAGACAGGTAGATAGATAGATAGACAGACAGAATAGATAGATGGATAGATAGAGGATAGGATAGATAGATAGATAGATAGATAGATAGGATAGATAGTATTGTGTCAAGACAAAATAGGTAGGATAGATAGATAGACAGACAGACAGACAGACAGTATTGCAGGTAGATGTATAGATAGATAGATAGATAGATAGACAGACAGATGGACAGACAGACAGGTAGATAGATAGACAGACAGACAGACAGACAGACAGAAAGACAGGTAGATAGATAGATAGATAGATAGATAGATAGACAGACAGACAGACAGACAGGTAGATAGATATTGTAATAGTAAAGCAAAGTGGTGGTAAGTCACTGCATCATGACCATAAATTTATGACATTACATGTTACCCATCCAAAAATAACACACACACCTCTACATACCTTAAGATCAGGTATGGCTTGGTGGTTTTGAAGGGTGTGCTAAAAGTTGCCAGGCAGGATGATTTTCAAAATCCCAAGCAGCTGTATGCTATTAGACTTTGCTTTACACCCTGTCTACAATGCAAGACATAATTAGATCACTCTTGTTTGGTTTTTACGTAGGTCAAATAATTGGAGGTGTTCCGATTTTTTTCCATCACGTAAAGAGATGCAACACAATCACTCACAATAAATCAATAGTAACATTTAATACTAAACAAACAAACAGCCTTCTATTTATTCAAAGTCCCATATTCTGATAAATCCATCCTCAAGTGAAACATAAAAACAAAACAAAAAAGCTGTAGAATTAAGTCTCAAAGGCCTTGGGTGAAATGCAGTGAAAAGAAGACATTTTCTTAACACTCTATGTAAATCAAAGACTACACTGACTTTAATTTCCTAACACCTGAATGATAAGATAATGATGTGCTTATGAAACACATCTAGGTTGAGGGTCAGATTAAGAATACAACTATAGCCAGCACTTTGGTTTTATTCACTGTCAGTCTTTGAGCAACACTCTCAGGTGTTACAGAATTACAGAACAAGGGTGAGTCTTTGAAGAAATGCATCAAAACCATCTGTAGCCACGGACAAGATCTCCTTCTGCAAATCGGCATGAAAGCACACTCGTTACTTAATTAATCTTTAGTCGGTTATAATGGGTGGAAACAAATGAAACTTGTTAAAATACCGGGCATCATTGAGACCTGAGACCTGAAAGACCGGTGTTGTTGTTGTTTTGGGTGTTGGCGAATTGCCGATACTGTACTAGAAATAGGCGGGTTCCACATACAGCACACTGAACTTTCCTGCCAGTGGATGGTTTAGGACACGGGCTGTACTCATCCCAGTCAGTACTTGGGCGGCTCTGAGTGGCTTTGGGACGCGAAAACTCTTTTTTCCATTTGGAATATACTGCAACTGAAAGCGAAGGCTAAATAAAACAGCAGAAAGAATCATGGAAGCCAATGGAATTGTCGGCAGACTTGGTAAGTTTTGCAGTGATGTCATAATTATTCCTAGCGAGAAGTGAAAAAAATTGATTTGAAATGTCAACAGGCTATATTAACACTATAATGTGAACATTTGAATGTTACAATGGCACAGACCTTATACTAGGCAATTTACGTTAAAAAACAAATTCTAAAATATTTTACTTAGTTGTTTTGCTTTCGCGCGGTTGTTTTCAGACATACGACGTGTTATGACCATCGTGTTTACTATTGCACACGCAGAACTGCTATTAAATGTAAATAAGCTGCCTCACATTTGCTGGCATCATAAGAACATTTCCATCACCTCAGGGGTTTACTGACTTGTCCTACATCTAAAAACTTTAATATGTAGTTTAAAACAGATGCATGAGTTCAGAATAAAACCGTGTCATTTATGAGCATTGCAGCTTACAAACAAATCCACACTATTGGAGTTAATGTAGCTTATATATTGTATGGTTATATATAACTTATATTATTTTCGTGGATCTTCACTTGTGCCAGCTCACATTCAGCATGAGGTTAACTAACGTCAACACGAGGATTCAACCAGAAGAAGGCGCCCTATGACAAATTACATTACCGTCATCACAGTGACTCCGAATCGGTTCACTAAAGGATTCATTTAGATTCGCTCACTGATTTGTTCAAATTACATCTACTTAGATTCCATAGAAATGTTATGTTTGATTTGAGCTATAGGAAGACCGCCTCTTTAGCTGGTCAGCAAATGTATCCAGTTCATTCAGGTTTGTCTTAATTAGTACTGCTATGAGTTTTGACTGGATCAGTGAAGGGGGCGGTTCGTTCACCAGGTCCAGCCAATGAAATGCTTCATCGCAACCCGCCTGGAATGCTATTGGTTCGCGTTTTGTTCAGCAATCCTGGAGAAACTTCAGCGAACTAAATAACTAGGAGTCAAATAAGATAGATTCTTCCATTTAAAAGATTCGTTCACAACCAAAGACTCTTGCATAAGTGAAATGCCTCGAGAGAAGGCACGTTGGTAGACATCAGGCAAAATGTAGCCTAACTGTTACATGGACACTTCTATCAGGAGGACGTAAAATGTTTTAAGCATGCTGAAAAAACTGTATCACCAGACATGTAAATGTAAATATTACATGTGTTGTTATTATAGGATTATATGTTATATAAATACCACATTTCATGCCATGACGTGCCAGACTTATAGACGTGAAAACACGAGATAGAGCAAGTGAACCGTAAAAACAGGCTGATTTTTGCAGGTTTAGAACCCGCCCATAGAAACAGACTTGCAAACGTCATGGTTTTCTTGCCTCATGTTATTTTTCTAGACAAACTACGCCGATTACAGTCGATCCCGTTGAGGAATTTCGGCCATGTCTTGTATACGTAAGCTTCGCAAAAGGACGAAATCCCAGGAGATTGTTTACCAAGACCAGTGCAAGATCGTGGCACACGAGAATGAGAAACGCATAGGTGGGTGCTGCGTTTGTGTCGGGCGGTCGTGCATTAAATAGCCCTTCGTGGACTAAACTGCATGAGAGTCGTACTTCTGTGGCTCTAGTCCCAGAAAGTAAAGTTTCTACCAAAACTACAGTTATAGTTTCTATCACTACTTACTGTAAAACCATAACAATGGGGTGTAATTAAACTGTAAAAAGTAAGAGAAGAGCTGGCTCTCACTGTAAATGTTGTAAACAGTGTAAACGTGCAAATCAGACTTTTTGTTTGCTATAAGAAGCTGCACTCTAAATATCAAAGATTCAAATGATTTAAACATTACCATTTGTAAAATACACCATGATAAAATGCAGTGTATGTTTATGTACTTGATTCAGTAAGGCTGGCTTCTGAAGAAAGTCACAAACACCTATGACTGTATATTTCATAAAAGTGTACCATACGCTTTTTTTAATGTTTGGGATATGGGATGAGTCGAGGGGATTTTCCTGTTTAGCTTTTGGATGTTTTGCTGTGTGGTGTTAAATGACATTCCAGCCAAATACTGAAGAGAAAATTGGTTTTGTTAATGTCTTTTTTAACTGAAAAAGGGGGGTAGGATTACAAAACATTTCTAAGGAAAGACTGAATGGTTTTGAGGGTTGACTTATCACGGTTGAATCACTGGCTAACCTCCAGTGATAAAAAATCAAGGTTAGCTGGTTATAAATAAAGACTTCTCATTCACATTTCTTTTTGAGCCGAAGTAAATAGGGGCACTCAGGACTTCTTAGATGGAAATTCCAGTTAAATGTAAACGTTTTGAAGAGTATGACAATAGCATCAAAAACATGAAATAGCATTACGATCATCATTTATTTTCACACTTGGCTGTGGCGTCCTGAAACTGAATAGATTTGAATGCTTCAGTTGCTATGTTTACATACATTTTAATAATCAAAATGAAGTGCTTTCATGCAAATTTGAAATGAAATGAGGTTGATGTGGTGAAGAACAGCATTCTGTTGTCAATTCCATATATAAACGTTTGAAACGGACTACATTCACTGTAAGATTCAGAAATATCATATGTACATGCATAGTACTGTTATGCAGAGATGTCTAGTTATTGGAAGACGAATGGGCATAAATTCAAATTCAAGTTTATACAAGTATTGGAAAGTGGATGGGAAGCTCCAAAATGACAAAAACGCACTATAGAGGCTTCGTAATAGTGGTTAATTCAATTTGTCTGCTATATTACAAGTCTTTTGAAGTCAAATGACAGCTTTGTTTGAGGATCAAAAAATTTGCTTTGAAAATCTTACTTGACAGCTGTGGTCACCATTCACTTCTATTGTACAGGAACGATCGATGTGTGCATTATGCTTTAAATAACCTTTTTGTGTTCAGTGGACAATTGAAGTTTGTCCACATTCAGGTTTCAGTTTAAGTTAGCAAGATAAAAAGACTTTTAACATATATTTTAGTTGCATGCTGAGTTGCATAACATCTTTAGTCAGCTGTCTTTGACATGACTCACAAACTTCTACCTACTGATTTTGAAACTATTCACTGAAGTTCTTTGTGGTTCACATGTAGATAGGTATTTTCATCAGATTGCAGAATTTATGGTACATGTGTAACCAGAAAATTCAGAATTTTCAGACATTGATACAGTTTAAGGATAGTCTGTGCATAACACAACTACAGTCTGTGAAAGTCAGGTTTATGTGTTTTACAAAGGCGATATACCCCTGGAGATTACATGTATGTCTGCAAGATGTCTGTTAAAGATCGCTTCATCTGGAAAGAATCTGCTGTGTACAAACATCTGACAGATGTCTGTAAGATGTCAGTTTTATGTACATGCTAAATCGTAAGCATCTCATAAACATTTTCTAAACATCCATTTGATATCAAATAGGAAATGCCCTATAAACGTATTGCAGATGAGCAAACATTTAAAAAAATATGTCTTGCAGATGTAAATGCAGACATCAAATAGACGTCTCTGTGATGTACGTGTGCAATCGGGGCAATGTAGACAGTGTTGTGAATTGAGAGGAGATTCCTGTTAACTGTATACACTTCTAACTAATGGTTAGAGAACTATTAGTAACACAACTAATTTTTTAACCTTTTAACTGTCACCTGTCCCCTCAGAGGGGCGCCTAATCTTACGTCACTATATTACAAATAAGTCCTAATCTAATCATGACTATATTTCATGACTGAAACTATATATCGTTGGAAAGGTCTAAGACTCTTAAATAGATATTTTACCGCTGTTTTTTGTTACAAATTTTGTAGGAAGAGTAATAGATTAATTTATGACAAGAGTGCACCTAAAAAATCTGCATCATAATAGGAGTCCTGACCTTTGTCACAAAAAGTCTTGTTTCGCTGGCTTTTTGTCTATCATGTTTTAGAAATCATCAGAAATTATATATCAACTGAAAGCCTAAAACCTCCAAATTCATCTTGTGAAAGCCATTTTAAAATCGGACATTACATTACCATAGAAATAGGACTTTCACGTCTATGTTCAAAAAACATTGGTGACAGACAGTAAAAGGGTAAACTGGTCAAATAAACCGATTGTAAACAGCCGTTAACAGAAGTTAATATGGCTTAATCCCAAAGTGAAGTGCACACTTTGTTCAGGTGATCAGCTCATGATCCAGTGTTTTCCGTGCCTCAGAACATCTTCGCTCACATGAATGCAGTGAACTTTGTGGGTTTTTGCATGTTCTGTGAGTTCAGTGCACATTTGGGAACACAATGGCCACTAGTTATGCTTTATTTTCGTGGCAGACGATTACAGCATTTCACTAGATTTGTTGTGAGATGCATTTTTGTAAGCCTGTTTTCACTCAAGCTGTTTTCCTATGTTTTGCTGACAGCGAGCGGTTTAAATGGGTAACTTTACTGCAGTCCAAATTCAAAATATCTCTTTCAAGTGTACAAATGAGGAGTTAGGAGTTAAAAGTATTATAATTTCCCTACTGTAGTGTAACAAAAAATAATATGCCTATGAAATATTAATTTTCATTTATTTTTCAGGGCATTTGTTTTACAATATATGGCTATTAGTAGGGCTCGACCGATACTGGTTATTACAGATCAAGTAGACCGATAACTGATATTTTGAACCGATATATATGTCTAGTGTAAAAATTTTAACTGATGGCAAAATTAAGAATAACAAGGGCTCTGACGAAAACTGCCTTCCCTGGTGTTAATTGAGGGAAGAACTCCCACACTGCACTTCTTTCTCGTCTACCTCAGTGCATCCATCTACAATAAGGGTAATACAAAGAGAGAGTTAAAAGTGGGGCCACTGCATCCTTGCTGACTGTATGCTTCATGATTAAGCCTATGAATACTGTACTACAGCTAAACAGCTTATTAAGTATTTGGCTTCAATATTTACATGTTAGAAATGTATGTGTAATACCGTTACCTCTCATAATTCCTCATTAATTCTTTTCTGATGACTAAAACATAACCTAAAATAGTAGAGTTGACTATTCAGTTTATCTAATGCACATCAATGGATTAAAAAAAAAAAAATTTTAATTAGTGTAAATAATTTAATTGTCTTCATAGCTCCATTGTTGAAGTTGTTAAGAAGAGCACTATTTTCATGAACCTACGACAATAATAGCCTATTATAGGCACACTTAGTTCATTAGCCTATTGAAATGTATAAATTTTGTCATCATTTTGTGCCTATGTGACGCTAGAAATTTCAGTTAGCTTTAATTTAGAGTACAGTGCAAATGAAGGCATAAAACAATTTTATTCATCTTTTAATCAAATGAGAGTTAAACTCTTTGTTTTTGACAACAAAGAGGTTTACTATTAAAATTGATGATTATTCTTTTAAACAAAATAGTAATATTTGTTGTAGTAGTAGTATTACGTATATTCTACTGCACCACAGTAATATATCTCTGACAGTTTATTTAGGCTAAATAGAACTTGCAGTTGCACTTTTAAAACAACAGACGCGGCTGAAATCACAGAGTTCTGACAGGCTGCATCAGCATCAGAGCCAAATAGTGCATTTCAAAATTAAATTAATTTATCGGTGAATCTGCTTTGAAAATGACCGATACCAGTAATCATAAAAATGCCTAATATCGGTCGAACCCTAGCTATTACTGTCATTGTTTGGTATTATTATTATTATTATTATTATTATATTCTAATTTGTTTTGCTTCGTAAAACACCAGTGTGAATGTAAATTAGACTGAGACAGTATATCACAAATAAAAAGAGGGTTGAGTCCCCTTAAAGATCAGGTTCACTGTCAGTTCACTGACTTTTTTCTGACTTAAGTTTTCTTAAGAACATGGGTTGGAGCTCTTATTTATGAACTCTCAAAGTGCATTAGATATTTAACTTTAGAATGTATAAAATTGTAGATTTTTTTAATTCTTCATTTGTCTTTTTTTTTTTAATATCCCAATAAATATCGTATCATGGACTTCGTAATATTATCATATCGTGAAATTTTGATATTGTTACATCCCTAGAAAAAAACTGTAGCAGGCAGAGCAAACTCACTGATCACGATGCCCGAAATACTGGAAAAAAATACTGAATTGCGGTGGTAATTTCATTTCACCCTACCTTCACATAATGCTTATTAATGTAGTATTTAACAGCGCAGTGCTGTTTTGTTTACAGTAGTAATCAAGGAAGCATTGTATTGCTGCAGTTCCATAAGCGCCACCTGCTGTCAGAAAGTGAATTTGCATTCTCATTCAGCCAGTCTGCTGTTTTTGTTTTCGTTCAGATGTAGAATAATTTCACAAAGCTAAGGTCCATTCTGTTTTTGCTTTAAATGCGGTATATAGATGAGGCAGGGGTGCCTCTTTTTCGGTACTTTAATCTCTGTATAATAACAAAAACATTTATTTCAGTGAAAAAAAGTCCAAAACTGTCAATTTCAACATTGTGAACAATATGGCTCTACAATCTTTTTATTTTCTTTTTTTTTTTTCCAATTTCTGTGTTTTTATTTATTTATTTTTTTGATAATCAAGTAAAAATTAAACCCTTTAATTTTCTGGCAAACAAACAGAGGTTTACTGTTTAAATTAATTTATGGAAGAAAATTTGTGTGAATATTCTGTTAAAAAAGTTTTAATAATAATTGCAGCTTTTTTTCTACATTTAAGTGGTTAATCTGGTTGTAATATTTATTTTTATCATTTGTTTTATTTAAATTGGCCAGAAATATAAACATATAAAGACGTACATTATACTGCACAAAAGTAATACAAGAGTAATATATTTGTTTTACACGTTAATCCGTACTTTTATTTTGACAGGTTGCCGTGAAGTTTCTGTTTATACAGTATGATATGATGCTAGTTTTCTCAAATGAAACGGTAAAATTCACATGAAGTGACTCTCACAGCAGCTCTGGAGATGACGTTCATGTGTTCATGTCGTCATATAATGAGACGCAGAGGCCGAAAATCACCGCGAGCGTCACGTGTGCGTCAGTATTTGTGTAGTAAACAAACCCGTGTTTCCGCCATTCATACATACAGAGCCAAGCGGAACATGCAGGATTTATATATAAACCGTCTTTTTTCGTTTAATATTTACAGACATTAGTCCATATCGCGATTCGAATTAAGTGACAGACCCAGTTTTGATTTATTCGTCCAAAAATGTACCAATTCTGTGGCATTCCGCGCTATAGAGTAAAATCCGTTTTTATGAATCGACTCCGCGATCCAGTCCGCGTTTTCGCGGAGAAATTGTAGATGCGCGTTCGTGTAGAGACAGATTTGAAATGTCGTCGTGTAAATAAGATAAATAACATAAAACCATGTAGTTTGTTTAATAAAAGAACAAGGTATAGACCTGTTCTATAGGAAACATGACCTTAAATGACTTGTTGTGATCTGGCGCTATACAGAAAATAGAATTTAACTTGACCTTCAAGGGGGGCTGGGGTGCCCCTAATATAATGGCAGGGGAAACACTGAAGGCAGAGTCATGGAAAACGTGACAAACCATAAATTCATCAGAATCCTTTAAAATAAGGTGATATGCTAGGTCATCTGCTGCATCTTTCACCAATGGCCAATCAAAATTAAGTGTGTATTCTTTTAAAAGCAACATTTACTAAAATATTTCACTATAGTATGTCAATATTTGACTAATGCCCAGTTTTGTTTTGGAGGGCCCTAAACCACTTGAATTACTTTTTTTGCCTGTTTGCTGCCTTTAAATCACTATTGACGTGAATGGGAATGCTAACGGATCACTTTCTCCAGGTATTACAGCTCTCTCTGGCTTTTATTCCCGCAATGGCACAGCTGAAATTCACTTTGCAAATAATACCTGGCCCTGGTTCTATAATTTCTTTGAAGATCACAGCAATGAGAAGTATTTGAACTTAGCAACGTCTGCATTTGCATTCTAATTACCTCTGGAGTATGATTTGAATGAGATAAAAAAGCCTGATGCTCACATTTTCCTAAATGTTAAATACCTCACCCTTTTCAAAAATGCTATAACTCCAGTGTCAGTCATCAAAATAAAACCTTACACGCAGAGTTTTCCGAGTAAACACAGGCAACTGTCCCAGCACAGAAAATGTTTTCAGGCCTGTTTCAAAGGCCTTTTAACATTTCTCCGCCTTCTGCTCAAGAGCAGCCAGAACCTCATAAACAGCCTCTGTGGCAACAGCTCGTGAAAAAATGTCTGCAATGTTGTGGTTGTGCCCACACCCTGGGGTCAGAGAAGCTGGAGATATTCATAATTCAACTGTTGGGCCAATTAAGCCCACCACGAGAGAGTTCAACCAGGTTGTGCATTTATCATTTTGATATCAGTGCAGTGATAGCTATAGGATAACAGCTTAATCAGCTTGTTTCATCAGGATGTTGAGGGCGTTAACCGCAATATTTTATTGTTCCAAATTAAGTCAAAAGGAAGTGAAAGCATTTTATGGAAAGACAGATCTTTTATTGCAACATCGAAATGAACTGACTACAAACACCACCCATTGCACATACACATTTTTCCATATTGCAGTAAAATTGTGGCGATCTTTGTCTTGTTTTATAGATGCAATAATCCTTGCATAATGGTTTAAAAATCAATCCTGAAAATTGTAACGTGGATCATATGGCTGTTTGGAAAGTGAACTCAGTGTATTAGACAAATATGATTTGCTGTTCAAGAAACACTTCTTCTTATTATCAATGTTAAAACAGTAGTCATAATATATATATATGTACTACCAGTCAAAAGTTTTAGAACAGTAAGATTTGTATTTTTTTAAGACGTTTCTTCTTCTGCCTATTTGATCCAAAATACAGCAATAGCAGTAATATTGTGAAATATCTTTACTATTTAAAATAACTGCTTTGTATTTAAATATATTTTAAAATTTAATTTATTCCTGTGATCAAAGCTACATTTTCAGCATCATTACAACAGTTTTCAATGTCACATGATCCTTCAGAAATCATTCTAATATGGTTAATTGCTGTTCAATAAACATTGTTATTATTATTACTAGTAGTAGTAGTAGTATCAGTATTAAAAAAAAAATCAGGATTTTTTGATGAACAGAAAGATCCAAAAATCAGCTTTTATCTGAATTAAAAAGCTTTTGTAACATTATACACTATACCATTCAAAAGTTTGGAGTCAGTATATATATGTATGTTTTTATATTTGATAAGAAATTTTAGAAATTAATACTTCTATTTAGCAAGGATGCTTTAAATTGCTCAAAAGTGATGATAAAGACATTTATAATGTTACAAAAGCTTTTTATTTCAGATTCAATGCTGTTCTTGTTAACTTTCTATTTATCAAAGAAACATTAAAGCATTTTACTCATCTGTTTTCAACATAATAATAATAATACATTTTTTTGAGCAGCAAATCAGAATATTAAAATGATTTGTGAAGCATCATGTGACTGGAGTAATGATACTAAAATTCAGCACAGGAATAAATTACATTTTATAATATAGTCAGTTATTTTAAATAGTAAAAATATTTCATTTTTCATTTTTGCTGTACTTTGGATCAAATAAATGCAGGCTTGGTGATGATCTTTTTGACTGGTAGTGAAAAAAAAGCTGAAAAGTACCAGATCCAAAGGCCATATCGCAGAAAAGAATATGAAGTTCTGCATATGGATATCTTTTTACATATGTATTTATGTGAAGCATACAATCTTTAAATCTGTGTATATCTGTATCTCTATGAGCGATGCAAATGATTTTATTGCTAATCTTTATCATTATCTCTGTATCAGCATTGTGGGTTTGTGGTATCGGAAAGAAAAGATAACCACAGTGTCATTGCAGTATAGAAAAAAATACTGTGTGTATGCATGTACGTAGTCAATACGTGTCTGCATTATCTTTCAAACTATGAGTATCATTTAAAATACTCTTAATTTAAAAAAAAATTGAGAAAATCAATACAGTATAATGTACAAACTGAACAGAATGATATACTGTGTATTTGTATTGTATACCTAAAAGCTAGATACTATTTACTGAAAGGGAACAGTTATAAGAATTTACAGACAAAACTACACAATTGGAATGGTAAACATACTTTTTCATTAAAGTAAAAACTCAGTGATTTTAGACTTTATAGTGTGTGGATATATACAGTAGCATGAAAGAGTATCAAAGGAAATCTTGGTGCATTTACACTAACCTTTACCATACTTATAGCTCACCCAGCAGGTTTTGACCTTGAGCATAGCCTTGTAAATTCTGCAAGATCATTTCTGCTTTTGTCTAGAGATTGGTGTGTCCACAGATCTTTTAAAATAGTTTTGACCTTTACATGATTCAGCATTGACCCTGGATATTTTTGACTTTGTTCTATATTTGGACTTCCAAAGTTCTCCTAATTTGAGATACTTTGACAGTGGACTTTGAACATTTTATGATCTTTGTGAAATCCATTCGCACTGATCCATGAACTTGACATTTTCTTGACCTTTAGGTCTGGAGGGAGACCCGGACCTGCAGTTTTTGCTGAACGGTGGAGACCTACTAAAGGTGAAGTCCAGGTCATGGAGGAAGACCCGCTACTTTTGGCTGAATGAAGACCTCAAAACCATGTGGCAGCAGACAAGCAAGACTTTCAAGAGGGACTCCAGCTGTAAGTATCTCTGCTGTCCCTTTCTCCAGTTCAGTATCTGTTTGAGAGAAGTGAGGAGAACAGAATTTGGTCATATCATGAAGAATCAAATTTTACGTGCAATAATAGATCTTGGTATACTAAAGGTTGAAATACACTACAAACATGTTTGAAAGTCTGAAGCTAAAAAATCGTGTCTGTGATTTATCATACACTACGTGATTTTCTATGGAATCTGTCAACTCAAATCGGCAGACTAGCTCTGACTTTCAACAACTAGAGTCAACTTCTCCAGACTGTAAATCAATGGAAAATAGGGACAAACTTGTATATTCCAGGCTTAAACACTGTAAATTTGTGAAGGCAACTAAGTAAACTGCCAAAACAACTTGTTTTGTATAGGCAATTTTGATCAGTAAACACTTGAATATTTAGGTTTGCAAAACGATGATACCACAAAAAAATAGATAGTTTTATTCCTAAACACACTTTTTTGTGTAAAATTAAAAATTTAATGAAATAAAAATTTGAAATAAAAAAACAATTATATAATACATTACCATTCAAAAGTTTTGTATCAGTAAGATTTTAAGAAGAAATTCATACTTTTATACATTTATAATGTTACAAAAAAAATCTATTTCAAATGAATGCTATTTTCTAAATGTTCATCAAAGAATCCTGAACAAAATATTATAATATTAAAAATATTAAGCCGCACAACTGTTTTCAACATTGATAATAATTAATGTTCCCTGAGCATCAAAATCAGCATATTATAATGATTTCTGAATGATCATGTGACAGTGAAGACTAGAGAAATTATGCTGAAAATTATTTTCTATCAGAAATATAAAGGTGACTCTGGACCACAAAACCAGTCATAAGTATATTTGTATTATTTTATAGTACAGGTATATTTGTAGTAATAGCCAACAATACATTGTATGGGTCGAAATTATTGATTTTTATTTTATGCCAAAAATCATTAGGATATTAAGTAAAGATCATGTTCCCTGAAGATATTTTGTAAATTTCCTACTGTAAATATATCAAAATTGAATTTTTGATTAGTAATATGCATTGGTAAGAACTTCATTTGGACAATTTTAAAGGCGATTTTCTCAATATTTAGATTTTTTTGCACGATCAGATTCCCGATTTTCAAATAGTTGTATTTTGGCCAAGTATTATCCTGTCCTAAAAAACATACATTATCGAAAAGCTTATTTATTTAGTATTTATTTTATGTATAAATCTCAATTTTAAAAAATTGACCCTTATGACAGGTTTTATGGTCCAGGGTCAGAAATTATATTTAGTACAGTAGAAAACAGTTACACTCTAAAAAATGGTGGGTGAAATATGGACAAACCCAACAATTGGGTTGGGTTAAGTATTTAACCCAGCCTTCTGGGTAGTTTTATTTAACTCAACTATTGCTTTAAAATTACTATATTTGTTGCTTAAAATTAGCCCAAAATAATTAACACTTTTCTAATAACCCAACATTTTTTTAGAGTGTAACTTTTTCTATTCCTACTGTATCTCAATCATAATGTGTGTGTGTTTGTATGTGCAATTATCATGTATAATATTTGAGTACAAATATATTATTATATAAAAACAAAATTCTCAACTGTCAACCCTTTAACCCAACTGGATTTTAACTCAATTCATTGGGTTAAAATAACCCATAGATGGGAAGGTGCTATACCAACCTATAGCTGGGTTACTAGTTGGGTTATTTTTAACCCAACATTTTTCTAGTGAGTACGCTGTAATTGAATAACCTTGTTTAACTTACTTATGATAAATTATCTCATGCTGACATCAGCAAGCCTTACATCAAATGGCTTTCCTGTAAACTCATCTTTATAGCTTGGATCTGTAAATAAATAGTTAGACCTGTCCTTCACTTTCCTCCCCTGACATTTTTAACGCCTGTAAGGCCAGAATAGGCTTTGAGTTTACATGTCTGACAAAATGACCAGAGAGGAGGGGAACGAAATTTTGTGGTGATATTAAATCTTTTTCCCACATGTTGTCCAGAGGCCTCTGCTTCCGGCCTGGTTCCTCCTGGCCAAAGGCCTCAGATTAGACCTCTTTATCTGCTATCTGCCAGACTGTAGCTGCCTCCTCTTTGTCCTGCATGTATGTGATTAAGAAAACCAGGACCAAACAAAATCAAAGGATTCTAGTGAAAACACCAGATATCAGCAGGGAAACCCTCTGGTCCTGTTCACACGATATTTTCACCCATTAGTTGGGTGTTTTTACAGGCTTTTAAATCCCATCGGCCAGGAATGATGATTAGATAGACTGCACATGTAGTTGAGGCATTTATGACACAAATGGTGAAAAATGAAAAATGTATTAAACTCCTCAAAACATACGTTAAGCCAAGTATAATCTTTCTAAGTATTGAAATGTTACATGGTGATTACCAGTTACATTACCAGTCAAAAGGTTTTGAACAGGAATATTTTTAATGTTTTTAAAAGAATTCTTTTCTGCTCACCATCCCTGCATTCAATATTTAAAACAGTTGAGTGCATTTTTTTTTCAAAAGTTTGGAGTCAGTATATATATATATATATATATATATATTTTTTTTTTATTTTTTTTTTTGGGAAGAAATTATAGAAATTAATGCTTTTATTTAGCAAGGATGCTTTATGCTGTTTTCAACATAATAATAATGTTTTTAAGCAGCAAATCAGAATATTAGAATCATTTCTGAAGGATCATGTGATTGAAGTAATGATGCTAAAAATTCAGCTTTAAAGTCACAGGAATAAATTACATTTTAAAATGTATTAAAATAGAAAACAGTTATTTTAAATAGTAAAAATATTTTAAAATGGTACTGTTTTTGCTGTACTTTGGATCAAATAAATGCAGGCTTAGTGAGCAAAAGAGACTTCTTTAAAAAACATTAAAAATCTTACAGTTCAAAAACTTTTGACTGGTGGTGTAAATTGATAAAAACTGGATAGTTAATGGTTTAAATGCGAGGAGACAAGGGCGTTGTGTTTTTACACACAGGAAGTGAGGTTTTTATTATCTTATAGTGATGGTGCCAAGTTTATCTCAGGTTAAAGGTGAAGGGGTGGGAAACCAACTGAGGAAACGTGACAGATTGTTTTTATCAAATTCTAGTGCTGATGCAGGAAAACTATCCAGAAATGGGACAATGACCACGTTCGTCTTTTAAACCCTGTTAGACAGAGACAGTTTGAATAAAACATCAACCTCAGTCCTGTGTGATGCCCCGTTTGCCGCTATTATCTGTACAACAATGAACAGATTTTGCCCCGCTTAGGGTGTTTGTCATGAGTTTATTATTCCCGCCTCCAGCGGAAAACAAAGAGGGGTCACATGGTCAACGTCCCACCACTGTAACATACAACAGAGGTCACATAAGGCAAAATCAGACTAGAAAGAGGCTAGAATGTGTTTAGAGGGGCTTGCTAGCACATCACAGTTGCTATTATTATTTTAAACTAAGTATTTAATGTTACTGCCTACAGTAGTTGTTCCCTGACAAGAATGATCTCAAATAGGGCGGTTCGGAGGATTGAACTTTTTGCTTTGTGTGTGTAGTAAACCGAGAAAGAGCTTGCACAAGATGTGGTGTAAAAACGAAACGTGTTTTGGAATTCTGTTAAAGGTGATTTTTTTTTTTCACCATTGCTACATTAAAGGGATAGGATAGTTCACTCAAAAATGAAAATTCTCTCATTAATGCCTCTCTCCAATGTCGTGCTAAACCTGACCTTTGTCCATCTTCAGAACACAAATTAAGAATGAAATAAAAGAGCTTTCTGCATAGACAGCATGAATTTCATTAGCTGCTTAGTCACAGAAAAAAATTCCACAGGAAGTGGCGAAGTCATGCAGTCCGTGATGGACAGATCATTAACAGCTGGTCTATGTGGTAATACAGTACATTAGGCGGGACATCCAAATGCTCTCCTTTCATTCATCGACCTCAAATACGGCTTTCATCTGAAAGATGAAACTTTACATGGCAGCTCAATCGATAAAAATGTACGCCATTTAAGTGTGGAAGCTGAACAGTAGTGCGCTCCCCGCATGACGGATTAAGGTGCCGGTGCGGTCACTTGCTCTTAAAATACTCCATCATTTTTGGTCAAATAGATAAAAAGTTATACATCTACATTTATACTCTACGTTTATGTGTGTGCACTCACAATAACAACAAAATGTTGCGCGTTTATAAAATAATGAAAACAAACAGGATACGCTTCAAAACTCTATGTATACTTGCCTTACAGACATGAGAATTAAGAATTAAGATATTTTTGATGAAATCAAAGAGCTTTCTGCATAGACAGCAACACAACTGACACGTTCAAAGCTTAAAAAGGTGATAAGCACATTGTTAAAACAGGAAACCCTTGAATTTCATCAAAAATATCTAAATTTGTGTTCCGAAGATGAATAAAGGTTTTACGGGTTTGAAACGACATGAGGGTGTGTAATTAATGACAAAATTTTCATTTTTGGGTGAACTATCCCTTTAAAATTAAATTATTAAATCAAAAAGACTGTATCGTGTTGCTGCAATTATTAACCAAAATATTACAGTTTTCATCTTTAAATAGTATTTCAGTGACTGTGTTTTATACAATACATTAATTGTAACAATAATAATCTGACAAAATCAGAAAACAGAGGTCAGAATTTGGCCAAGCACAATGTTTCCTTTCTGTCAGCTTGTTTGAGTGGAATCTGAAGACTTGCCTTTGACACTGCTTTCTTTCACCAGTTCACATGAGATTGGGTGTTATCCAAATAGTTCTCCTACAGTCCCCATATTTGCCTTTGTGAGCATGTGGCACATCTAAAACATCAAATTATCTCCAGCTGTGCTTTTTTGGCACTTGATACACGGCTCGAAAGCAGCAGAGCTTTTATTATGCCTTAGTCGAACGCTTCCACTTCTTCCGGTCATTCGTATGTAGTAAAAAGCAACTTTGTTTTATCATACTAGATACATTTGAGTGTGTTGAAGTTTTGTTATAATGCTACTCTGTGCGTTCGTCACCTGCCTAATAAAATGCATAACATATTAAAGCGTTTAGGGTTTCCACGTTTTCTACAAAATAAAACCGGAAAAATCAAGGGTGTATGTTGTCATTGGCAGGTGACGCAAGGTCCGTTACACTAGTTAAAATTGCTTATTTTCTGGATTTAAACATTCTTCGAAACATTTGGGATAATGTAAGAAAAATATATAACACTGTTCTAGTGGTTTTTGGATACTTCAATAAAAAATCTTACATTTTGTGCCTTTAAAATTTTGTTATCATGTACTCACCCTCATGTCATTCCAAACCTGTATAAGTTTCTTTCTTATGTTGAACAAAAAAGAAGATATTTTGAAGAACCAAACAGTTGTTGGTCCCCATTAACCTCCATATTAGTATAAGAAATACTGTTAAAGTCAATGAGGACCATCAATTGTTTGATTACCAGCATTCTTCAAAATATCTTCTTTTATGTTCAACATAAGAAAGAAACTCATACAGTTTTGGAACGACATGAGGGTAAGCAAATGATGACAACATCTTAATTTTTGGTGAACTATCCCTTTAAGAAAAATAGTTTTTTACTACAATGAACTGAATAGTCTCAATAGTCAATATAGTTGAGAAGGTCAAGTTAAAGTAGGGACAGGACAAAATCACCATTATAAATGGGTTACAGTGGGGCTGCCCCCAATATTCGACTAACCATTAGTCGACAAGAAGAGGCTTGGTCGACCAAAATTTCATTAGCTGCTTAGTCACAGAAAAAAAATTCCATAGGAAGTGGCAAAGTCATGCAGTCCGTGACGGACAGATCATTAACAGTTGGTCTATGTGGTAATACAGTAAATCGGGCGGGACATCCAAATGCTCTCCTTTCATTCATCAACCTCAAATATGGCTTTTCATCTGAAAGATGTATATTGTAACAGCTTTACATGGCAGCTCAATCTAATGTTAACCAAGAAAAATGTGCGCTATTCAAGTGTGGAAGCTGAACAGTAGTGCGCTCCCCGCATGACAGATTAAGGCGCCGGTGCTTTCACTTGCTCTTAAAATACTCCATAATTTTTGGTCATACAGATAAAAGTTATACATCTACGTTTATACTCTATGTTTATTTGTGTGCACTCACAATAACAACAAAACGTTACGCTTTTATAAAATAATGAAAACAAACAGGATACGCTTCGAGTTTTATATATTTACATTAGGAGTTTTACAAAAAAACTTCATGAAACATGATCTTTACTTAATTTCCTGATGATTTTTGGCATAAAAAAAAATCAATAATTTTGACCCATACAATGATTTTTTGGCTATTGCTACAAATATACCCCAGCGACTTAAGACTGGTTTTGTGGTCCAGGGTCACATATGGTTCATTAATAAACTAAAGACTAATTGTCGACCGATGTTTAAAATCGACTACTAGTCAACCAGAAAAATCTTTAGTCGAAGGCAGCCCTAGGATACAGAAATTTGATGTTTATAAAACCAGCTACTTTTCATGTTAGACTAATTTTGTAATACAAAACAGTTTTTCTAATAGATCCTTTTTGTATTTGTGGTATTTGTGGTTTTGCTGTTTTTGTCATGTGTCATGAAGTGTATCGTATTCATGGTAATTGGCTTCTGTTGTATTTGCTCTGTTCTAGTAGGCTGAGTAAACACAACCCAACCCAACCCTGATTTGATTCTTGACAGAAAGCTGTTTATTGTGCATACCTGTTTTATTTAGAATCATGAATTCACTGCAAGAGAGATTTCCAAAAATCTCACTTGTGTCTGTTAAAGCTTTAAACTTGACCCAGCTCTGTTAACACATTTCTCCAATAAACACTGCTGATAACAGCAGAGCCAGATAGCCACCCATGTTTGGGTGCATGCATGTGTTTTACTAAGAATTATGTCTGAACTATATGACGTACTCGTCGGTTTATTACTCCATACAGCACAATACATATGATCTGAGAGGAATAGAGCTCAGTTTGTCCTATTTATTGTTGTACTTGTTTAACACTGGGGTTAAAGGGCAGAGAAGGAGACTGTAGTGTACTGTTGTAGGGTTACACCACTTAGGTTTATCACCTTCTTATCACTGTCTGACGTGATGCCTGTTTCGAGTTGTATTTCATACAGCAGTGCTTTGCCAAGATTCCTTGATTGAGAAATCAAGATCTCCCATGTTAATGTTAAGGTTGAATCGTTCAAAGTTGTTGATTTGAAATTTGATTAGGAATTAAAATTTCCTGATCATTTACTCACCCCCATGTCATCCAAGTTGTTTGTGTCTGTCTTTGTTCAGCTGAAAAGAAATTATGGTTTTTGAGGAAAACATTCCAAGATTTTTCTTTTTTGGGGGTCCAAATTGCAATGCTAATTCAAATGGCTCTACACAAGGAATAAGGGTCTTATCTATTAAAACGAGTCATTTTCTAAAAGAAAAATACAACTTTATATACTTTTTTGTGCTTGTTTTGTCGTCAGATGTTTCTCTCATCAGTCTTCCAACAGATTTCTTGTGAAAGGCAGTTTTATTCACAAAACATTCCAAATTTTATTTGTTAAATGCAGTCAGTTAAAATGACTTCTTTCACAGTCAGTCTCGAGGACGTTGAGTCGGTGCGGTATGGCCGTCAAACTGAAGGGCTGCAAAAGCACAGTGACTCCTCAGTGGAGGACCGCTGCTTTTCCTTCATTTTCAAAGGTCGACGGAAGAATCTGGACTTGATCGCCTCATCCAAAGAGGAGGCCAAGAAATGGGTCAGCGGTCTGGAAAAGGTCATGACTGGCATGCACAGCCTCAACCGACAACAGAACTCCGAACAGTATCCTTGAAAATCCATTACTCAAAGGCTGCTCTCTGAACACATTTGTCAGCACTGTTGCAAATAAAGGTGAAGTTCACTTCCAGAACAAAAATTTACAGATAATTTACTCACCCAAGTTGTCATTCAAGATGTTCATGTTTTTCTTTCTTTAGCCGTAAAGAAATTATGTTTTTTTGAGAAAAACATTTCAGGATTTCTCTACATATAGTGGACTTCAATGGTTTGAGGTTAGAAAGTATATAAATCGTCAATTTTTTAAAGAAAATAACAGATCGTTCCGCTAGATAAGAACCATCTTCCTCGGCTGGGATCCGTTGAAGCTGCATTGAAACTGCATTTTGGAAGTTCAAACTCGAGGGCACCATAGAAGTCCACTATATGAAGAGAAATCCTGAAATGTTTTCCTCCAAAAACATAATTTCTTTACAACTGAAGAAAGAAACACATGAACATCATGGATGACAAGGAGGTGAGTAAATTATCTGTAAATTTTTGTTTTGGAAGTTGACTTTTCCTTAAAGGACAAAATTGAATGAAACATATTTAGGTTACACTTTATTTTGTACTTAAGGTTAGTTTAAGGTTGGTTGCTTATAGTTATGCATAATTTACTGTTATTCTTATAGTAAGTACGTATATCGTGTGACTTTGGACTAAAAGTTCTATGTGTAAAAAGTGTAATAAGCATTTAAATAAAACTTTTTTTAGAACTAAAAAAATTCTAGCTAAAAAACTGAAATATATTTCTAGTGTTTAAAATTTAGTCCTTACATCAGACAAAAAGCTGGATCTATAACTGCATGCGCAAAGCAGACAAAAACGGAGACAACAAAATGTCCTTGAAGGAGTTGAAGCATTTCCTACGTCAGATCAATGTTCAGGTGGACGACAGTTACGCTGAGATGCTTTTCAAGGTGAGAGGCAAATCATAAATCTATCGTTTTCATTTTAACTTGTGTGAGGAGCTAAAAAAAACTTTATGTTTACCCGTGAGACCTTCGTTCATCTTCGGAACACAAATTAAGATATTTTTGATGAAATCCCAGAGCTTTCTGACCCTGCATAGACAACAGCGCAACTGACACATTCAAGGCCAGAAGTCCATCTATAGAAGTTGAAAAAGAGGTTGAATAAAGTTATTTTTGTTTACTTTGCACACAAAAAGTATTCTCATCATAGCTTCATAAAATTAAGGTTGAACCACTAATCTCCATGGACTATTTAAACAATGTCCTTACTACCTTTCTGGGCCTTGAACATGGTAGTACCGTTGCTGTCTATGCAGGGTCAAAAAGTTCTCGGATTTCATCAAAAAAGACGTTGCTTGTGTCCCCTGTTCGACGGTCCTCAAGAACTGTTTTATTTTTTTGCTATTAAATATTGCAGGAATGTGACACATCAAACTCACGCACTCTGGAGGGATCCGAGATTAAACACTTCTATGATTTACTGACTCACCGTGAGGAAATTGATGTGATCTATAAGAAGTACGCTAATAGTCATGGACAGATGAGCTCTGCCGACCTGTTGAACTTCCTCCAATATGAGCAGAGGGAACCAGTGTCTTTGGATTATGCGCAGAAGCTTATCGAGAAATATGAGATGGATGAGACAGGTAAGCAAACCTAAATTACCAAAAGAACACATCAGATAACCCTTACTTATATTAATAGATATTAATAGTTGCAGTAATATGATGCATTGAATTGATGAAAAAGTAATAAAGACATTTATCTATTTTTTAAAAATGCTGTTTTTTAACTTTCTTTTTATCAAAGCATCATGGTTTCCAGTAAAATATTAAGTAGAGCAACTGTTTTAAACATTGTTAATTAGAATTATTTCTTGAGCAGAAAATCAGCATGGTAGAATGATTTCTGAAGGATCATGTGACACTGAAGACTGAAATAATGATGCTGAAAATTCACAGGAATAATTTACATTTTAAATAATTTACTCCGCTTTGCACCGTGACTACCAGTACCCCATAGCTGTTAGGAATTCACTGTGAACCATGGCTTCTTGTGGCTTATTGCTTTAGTATAACACAGTGTTTTCACATTTACCCAGCCAAACAAAACAAATACATGAGCAAAGATGGTTTCCTGATGTACCTGAACCATGAAGATGGCTCCATCTTTAACCCCGCCCACAAGCCCATATACCAAGATATGCGGCAGCCGCTCAATCATTACTTTATTTCCTCTTCCCACAACACCTATCTAATGGAGGACCAGCTGAAAGGGCCTAGCAGCACAGAAGCCTATATCAAGTAGGAACATGTCTGCTTTCACTAGAAGTCTTAACAGCAATGTATTAACACATTAAACAGTCATCCATAAGCAATGTGAGAAAATGGTTGTTGTTATTTAGAGCGCTGATGAAGGGCTGCCGCTGTGTGGAGTTGGATTGCTGGGATGGTCCCAATGGAGACCCGGTCATTTACCATGGCCATACGCTCACATCCAAAGTGCTCTTCAGAGACGTCATCAAAGCCATCAAAGAATATGCTTTCAAAGTAAGTGAAATGACACCAGTTGACCTTACAAAGGTGGTTAAATAACAACATTCACTACTTTGCAAGTTTTCTGTTTGCCAAACAAAAGGACGTTGCGAGTTGGCTCACTCTCTGATGTGCTTTTGTGTGTTGTTTCTTAAAATAAAGTTAACTTTAGCTGCATGCTGTTTTTTATTTATTATCAGAGCATAGAGAAGTTTCACTCTTGAATCATTTCAGCATGCTTCTGTTTTTCAAGTAAAACCAAATACTCCACAAATGCCCAGGTATCTTGAATAAAACCCAAACACTTTAATTATGCAGTCTTTTATTTAATCAAGGCTTGTCAAATTATTTATTACCTATCAGAGTATAGAGAAGAGTGTGTTGTTTCTTAAAATAAAGTTAACTTTAGCTGCATGCTGTTTTTTTATTTATGATCTGAGATTTCACTCCTGAATCCTTTCAGCATTCTTCTGTTTTTCAAGTGAAACCAAATACTCCACAGATGCTCAAGTATCTTGGATGAAGCATATCCAGTCTTTTATTTAACCAAGGAAATATCACAAAACTTTCAAATAAACTTTGTTATTGTCATAAAGAATGACAAGTCTTGTCAAACACTTGCATTTTGATGTTAGTGGCTGATTTGACGAATTAAAAAACAAGACTTCTAGTACCTAGTATTGAAATTACAACGTTCAAGGAATTTGCCAAAAAAGGAGGTTTGTATGTGTACGACAGTTAGCCAGCTTTAAAGCTTAACAGACAAAATGGCAGATAGGAAGAGATTGATTGGCTATTTTTGGGCTTTCGTTCACTTATCTGTTATAATGTCAATTGGATGATGTGATAACTCATAATAGCAGCTTTTTGGATTATAAAAACCTGTTTTTTTTTTTTTGCTACACTAGACCTCACAGTATCCAGTGATCCTGTCTTTGGAGAACCACTGCACCATAGAGCAGCAGAAGATCATGGCCCATCACTTAACCTCCATCCTGGGAAGCGCTCTGCTCACTCAACCCCTGGGATATCAAATGCCCACCACTTTTCCAGGACCTGAGGTTAGACGGCTAAAAATAACATACATGCTTGTTTCTTGCACCACTGCACAAAAAAAAAAGATTTCTTAAAGGATTAGTTCACTTCCAGAATAAAAATTTCCTGATAACTTCATTACGCCCATGTCATCCAAGGTATACATGTATTTCTTTTTTCAGTTGAAAAGAAATGAAGGAAAACATTCCAGAATTTTTCTCCATATAGTGGACTTCAATGGTGGCCAATGGGTTGAAGGTCCAAATTGCAGTTTCAATGCAGCTTCAAATGGCGCTACATGATCTTAACCAAGGAATAAGGGTCTTTTCTAGTGAAACGAGTGGCACACGTGATATAGGCAGAAGCACCACCCCAGTGTTTACAAACAGAATGTGCAAAAAAGTCAAACACCCTTTACAAAAAAGGTAAAACAACGATGTTGGACGATTTTAAAGTTGGAGAAAATGAGACGGAGTTTTTCCAACATGATTATGCATTTTTTTTTTAGAAAATAACCGATTCCTCAGCTGGGATAGTGTAGAGCACTTTGAAGCTGCATTGAAACCGCAATTTGGACCTTCAACCCACTGATCCCCACTGAAGTCCACTATATGGCAGTGTTGCCAAGTCCGCAGTTTTCCTGCGTAATTGGGCTACTTTAACACTGTTGCCACAGGTTGTTTTTCATCTCCGCCGGTTGAAGCGACCCCAATAACGTAATATTTAGCCCCTGGAATGCTCATTTTACCAAGGGAACCGCACCAAAAAACATGTATTTTATCCCCAGAATGCAATTTCTAGTGGGGGACCCCCCTAAAAATGTGATGGGCTACTTTTAGGCTAGTTTTGATTAGCAGTTGGGCAAGTTTTGTTGTGAAAATCTGTCAACCCTACTATATGGTGAAAAATCCTGTAATGTTTTCCTCAAAAACCTTAATTTTTTTAAGGTTTAAGGAACTACACTCTTAAAAGAAAGATTAATGAAGTATGTTTTACTGTTTTTCTACTTTGAAATTTCACACTTAATTCAGTGTGTTATTTGTCATTTCTTTATAGCTGTTTGTAAAATTTACTAGCAATTTGTGAGTGAAAATTGTCTCTACACCAGTTTTTTTTAGTTCTTGTTCTTTTGTAAAGAACTGATGTGAATAACTTTGCATACGATTCTGATTCTACATATCGCCACCTGGTGGCTAACAGAGACAGCTCTGTAATCTAAACCAGCTATACAACCTATTAAAATCTCTTTTCACCACACCCAACTTTCCTCAGATGACTTCCTCGTCATCCCTGCAATCTTCCTGTTTACTTCTCTATCCAAGAATTCAAATAGCTGAAGACTAAGGAAGTGATTACCAGTAAAGCTATGATTACTTTTTTTTAT
Organism: Labeo catla; assembly: GCA_012976165.1. Lineage (NCBI taxonomy): Eukaryota > Metazoa > Chordata > Actinopteri > Cypriniformes > Cyprinidae > Labeo > Labeo catla. The sequence goes on along the minus strand of VONZ01000142.1, from coordinate 873,828 downwards.
CATAGTCATTTATCACTTCCTGATGATTCCCCAACACTCTCCAAACTTTTGAGCTGCAGTCTGAAAGGCAAATGACAAGACGGTACGAGTTGAGACAGGCAGGATTTGAAGTGCTTATTTTGGTTGTGAGGTGGGAGGGGCTTCTGGATGATGTCACATTGGAATTCATGCAGCTGGATCTGTTTTGCCCTGACTGAATCTTTGCCATGAAGTGAATCTTTTCCTTTCAATAACCTGTTTGAGTTAAGTTTCAACCCTGAGCTTTGTCTCGTACTGAGAAGTTCTGCCAGTTTCTCTGAATGAAACTATGTCAGGATGGTAATCAGAGGCAGTTCCTAGTATTTCGGCCTGAGGGCGGCTCACCCATGAACCTCAAACACACTAAGGAGAGAAACAATAGAAAGCATCATCTTTCAGTTCCATATATTATGTGAAAGCTACCTAGAACTTACCTATCCTGTTTTTGAAAGAAGTCTCATATGCTCATGAAGGCTGTTTTTATTTGATCGCAAAATATTTAGGAGCACCAGTACGACTGACCCGATCAGCATATTTGTGTTTCCTTTCATAAACAAAATGTAGAGAGAGTGAAAATAAGAGATTAATTGTGCAGTGTAGAGAGCTTCGTTGATTGTTTATGGAACTTTGTGAGAATGCGATGAACTAAGATGAGTGACAGCTTTTAATGATTTTTAGGGGGGATTGTAAATCAGATATTGATTTAATACAACAGTTAAATAAAGTTAATATTAAGTGACTTACATTGTCTGACTATAACACTATTGCTTGATTTTGCTCTATTTCATCATCAAAAATAGTTTGAAACAAGTCAAGTGGTGTTTCATTTATGAATGAACATGCGCTTTTAAACGAATCAAATGAGTCAATGATTCATTTTCCCATTCATAAAGACAGTCAGTTGCTTTATTCCTGAATTAATCAGCCATTTGAACGATTCAGTAATTACATCAGTGACTTGTCGCCATCTACTGGCAGTTTTAGTTTAATTTTTAAAGTATCTTTTCAGTTATTTCAATAATTTTATATTTTTGTATTCAAAATATTATATTTAAAACATTAATCTCAACATGAATTTATGAATTTGACTGCACTCATGCCGCCTCTGAGCCTCATTAAACATGAAAATACACCTACAAGCCACTTTTGAGTTCTTCTGTGCCACCTCTGTAGTACAGATTAATTTTGTTAATGATTTCATTTGATTGGTAACTTATTCTACTTGTTCTTATTCTGTTGTTTAGAAATTCCTAAAAGGTTATAAATATATATATATATTTTTTAATGTTGACTTAAAGGATGACATACTTTTAATAAAGTTAGAAAAATGCCATTACAAAGGTAAAAACATAATTCCCCTGTAAATCACTTTAAAGAGGCAAATATGACCCCATAATGGGAAGGCTAACTTTTGATCAGATTTTTTGATTATTGATTAGAAGGTGCTCCTAAAATTTTGCCTGTGCTCCTAAAATTTTTTTACCTAAAAAGAAAAGTGAGCATATTTAGCACTGACATATAGCGCAACTGCGCTCACGGTGACCTGAGTTCGAATCCCGCTTTGAGGTCCTTTGTTGATCCTGTTCCCCTTTCCTGTCAGCTCTCCACTGTCTTCTGAATAATAAAGGTGTAAAAAGCCCATAAATATAACTTTAAAAAACACATTGCTGTTAGGACAAGCTAAATATTCAGCTTTTTTCTTTTCTCAACAAAAGGTAAAATATATTTGTGTCGTCTACATGTTTATGTGTCTAGGAGCTAAAGGGACGTTTCTTGATCAAGGGCAAGCGTTTGAACAAACTGGATGCGGCATTCAACAACAACACCACAGAGGATGTGGACAGTGTGTCAGAAGAAGATGAGGCTGCTGAACTCAAAGAGCCTGGACAGAAACCCAAGGAAAAGGTGTGTGAAAAGACCAACGACCAAACAGCAACTTAGCCTGTCTTAAAGGGCTAGTTCACCCAAAAATGAAAATTCTGTCATTAATTACTCACCCTCATGTCGTTCCAAACCCGTAAGACCTTCGTTTGTCTTCAGAACACAAATTAAGATATTTCTGATGAAATCTGAGAGCTTTCTGACCCTGCATAGACAGGCTGAACCACTAATGTCACATGGACTATTTTAACAATGTCCTTGCCATTGTGTTTTCTTCTAAATGTCAAGTTGAAAACAAATTTTAAGCACACTTAGGGCTGTGAAACATATTTGCATACACAAAGCTGCGGTAGATAAGGTCGAGTTCAGTCGGCACACTCAGCTGTCACAGACGTGCCCACAAAAACCCGATTCAAATTAGACAGACAACAGATTTGTTCTGCTTATTTGGCAACCCTTTGTCATTTCATGTGTGAAGACTGTTAATGTTGTGCCTGACTGTAATTCAAATCTATTTTTGATTACGTTGTAGACTTCCAAAAAGATCAAGTTGGCAAAGGAGCTGTCAGATCTGGTCATCTACTGCAAAAGTGTTCATTTCAGCACCTTCGAGCATTCAAGAGACAACCAAGCTTTCTATGAAATGGCTTCCTACAAGGAGAGCAAAGCAATGAACCTGGCAGAAAACTCAGGTAAACCAGTGTTTGCTAACTTTTGGGTTGGCGTACAAACATATGTCTATACGCCCTCAAACTAAATGAAAGGCCGCTTTGACTAAAATATAAGTGAGGTTGCCAGATATTCTCTAATATCACATTTTTGTTATTTCTTAAAAGCTACAGCATTTATTCATCATAACATGGATAAGCTGAGCCGAATCTACCCAGCTGGCTCTAGAACTGATTCGTCCAATTACAATCCAGTGCCGCTGTGGAACACCGGTTGCCAAATAGGTACAAAAAGCCTCTGTTTATAATCTAGCCATGCTTGCATGCACCACTTTAATTAGTTTTTATCCCCCAAATTGTCTGCAGTGGCTCTAAACTTCCAGACTCCCGGTAAGGAGATGGATCTGAATCAGGCCCGCTTTCTACCTAATGGCAAGTGTGGCTACATACTGAAGCCAGAGTTTATGAGGGACCCCGCCTCCCAGTTTGACCCCAAGTGCCTCAGTGTAGGCCCCTGGCTGCAGAAAAAGACGTTCCATGTCATGGTGAGAGTCTCGTTAAAATAATGGTAATGAAAAAAAGATAAATTTATATATTTAGAAATTCTACCTGATAAAATAAATAAAATAATTGAATAAGCACATTCAATAAATGAAAAAATAATGAACATACCTTTTTTTGTTTTCATAACAAATAACAAAAATAACAAATATTTCATAACATATTTTTTATTATTTATAAAACATAATAAATATATCTTATTGTATTTTAATTTTTTCATTAAAAAATAATATATATTTGAATCTTTATATTTGAATTATTTTTATTTATTAAAACAATAAATATATCTTATATATTTTTTAAATTCAAAATAAATCACTAAAAGCTCAAATCCTATCATTTTAAATGCTACAAGTGAATTTAGGCATCACAATATTCATTATGAAAAATTATGCACTTTTAAGGTTTGCTTGCTACATTTAACAGTACTATTCTGGCTGACACAATAATAAATTAATGAGTACATTAAAATTTATTTTTACATTTTTTAATTTTAAAAATTAAATTTATTTATTTCTAAAACCTAAAATCCAGTCATTTTAAATGCTTAAGGCATCACAACATTCTAAAAATTTTGAGCTTTGCTAACAATTACATTTAACAGTTTTGTCCTGGCTGATATAGTAAATAAAAAAAATGAATGAGCACATTAAAAAATCTGTTTTTTTATATTTTTATTTTTTATTCATTACAACATAATAAATATATCTTATTTTATTTTAATTTTTTTAATTAAAAATTAATCACTAAAAGCTAAAAATCCAATCATTTGAATTGCTACAAGTGAATTTAGGCATCACAACATTCATTATGCAAAATAAATATTAATTTAATGTAATGTAATGTAATTTGCTAACAATTACATTTAACTGTTATTCTGCCTGATACAATAAATAATGAGTCCATTAAAAATAAAATCTGTTTTTTATATTTTCACAATTTTTTATTTATTAAAACATAATAAATATATATTTGTTTTTTATATTTTTATTTTTATTCATTAAATATATAATAATAAAGCTTATTTTATTTTAATGTTTTAATTTTTAATTTTTAAAAGCTAAAATCCAAGAGTTTTCAATGCTACAAAATAAATAAAACAACATTATATTATTAATTTTGAGGTTTGATAAAGACATTTAACAGTATTGTTAAATTATTATGGGTCTGTATAAAATATATCTTATTTAATTTTTTATATTTAAAAATTAGTCACTAAAAGCTAAAATTCAATCAGTACATTAAAAAATATATTTTTGTATTTAATTTTTTTTTTTATTCATGAAAACAATCAATATATCTTTTATTATTTTATTTTTTAAACTAAAAATGTTTTTACATTTAACAGTATTATTCAATTATTATGTCACTGATACATCATTCATCCCTAAACCAAATCAGTGAGTATAAACCTGTCTAAACCAATCAAAACACAGCGACTAATTAGTGTACATGTCTGTTTAGATCATCTCAGCTCAGCAGCTGCCTAAGATCAACAAGGACAAGCAGAGCTCCATAGTGGATCCTCAGGTCCGAGTGGAAATCTACGGTGTGCCCGCAGACAACGCCAGCAAACAGACACATCACATTGACAACAATGGCAAGTGTCAACAGTGCATTTACACTCAAGCTTTTTATCAAAGTGCAGGTCACTAAAGTGTTCTTAGTACAGGTTTCAATCCTATGTGGAACACAAGATTCCAGTTCACCGTTCACGTGCCAGAACTGGCTTTGGTGCGCTTTGTAGTGGAGGACTACGACGCTGCTTCCCATAACGACCTGGTTGGCCTCTACACTCTGCCCTTCACCGGCATGCAGAATGGTGAGCTGGTGAAAATGAGAAATGACATTCTGTTGTGCATTTATTATAAATTTACTCACTCCTATTTTCTGTCTTTAGGATACCGTCATGTGCCTCTGCTCACAAAAAGAGGAAGCCTCATTCCTTCAGCAGGACTGTTTGTACACATCATGGTTCTTGATGCCGAATAAACTCCAACATTCCCCTCAATCATCGCAATGTGGATCAATAAGCAGGACAATCAACTAAACTGTTCTCTGCAAACACTTTTAGGATAAGATTTGGACTTTCCAATGAGCTCTCCGTACCATTTAAGCACCAAAGCCTACCTTAAAGGGATAGTTTATCCAAAAAATGAACATTTTGTCATGGATTAATCACACTCATGTCATTCCAAACCCGTAAGACCTTCATTCATCTTCGGAAGGCAAATGAAGATATTTTAGATGAAATCCGAGAACTTTCTGACCTTGCGTAGACAGCGACACAACCGACACATTCAAGGCCCAGAAAGATATTAAGGACTTTTTTAAAATAGTCCATGTGACATCAGTGGTTTAACAACTTTAACAAACAAATCCGTCAGTCTTTGACGCGCGTTTATAAGATAAAGTTGTTATTTTTGTTTACTTTGCACCTTGAACATTGCATTGCAGTCTATTCAGGGTCATAAACAGTGTTTCTCTGGCATTATATTAGGTGGGCTGCCCGCCCTCACGGCAGCAGCCGCCGCCCACATTTAAGGTCATGTAAACTTTATATTCTATATAGCGCCAGATCACAACAGACGTCATTTAAAGGGGTCATCGGATGCTAAGTTCACTTTTTCATGTTGTTTGAACATTAATGTGTGTTGGTAGTGTATGTACAAATCTACCCTATAATGATAAAAATCCATGCAGTGGTTTTTAATGAATCTGTAAAAATAATATCCCCTTTTTCAAATCGAGCCGTTCTCAGATGCCTGTCCCACAACAGTTGATTGACATGAGCTCTTACCTCAGACCAGCTGTCACAGTCCAGTAACTTTCTTTGTTTCGATGCCGAAGCAGGGATGTAAGTTAGACAAGAATATCTCTGATTGAGCGATTGAGGTGTTGTGTTGCTGGATGTAATAATGAACATAGTGGTCATCATTTACTCCCGACATCTGAGCCGCTGAAGATGCAGTGGATTGCATTTGTTTGTGAAGGGAATGCGCCTCCCGATCTACATATATCCGTCTATGTTTGCACGAATCATTCATGATCCAGCTTCACTTACAGCAGAAGTGAGTATAAGCGTTTTTAATGAATCTTTGAGGTCACCTTTCCTTATAACGTGGTAGTTAGCAAGTTTAGCGGCTAAACGCGGTTAAAGTAAACAAGATCGTCATTCCACAGAGAGAAGAGAGAGGCGGGGTGAGCAGAGCTCATTTGCATTTAAAGGAACAATCCCTCAGAATGAGATGATTTTTGCAGAGCTCATTTTGACAAGGTAAAAAGGGTGTTGTTTTACAAAACCATTGAGAATTTTTAATCAAAGTATATTAGAGACTTTTCATTAAGACCCTAAAGAATCATATCAACTTGGGCATCCGATGACGCCTTTAAGGTTACCTTTCCTATAGAACAGGTCTATACCTTGTTCTTTTATTTAAAAAAACGAAATAGCCTTATGTTATTTATCTTATTTACACAATGGCATGTCATTTCTGTCTCTATCGTTACGTGGTCACGAGTCTACAATTTGTCCTCCGCGAATACGCGGACGCGATCGCGGAGTCCATTCATAAAAACGGAATTTACTCTATAGCGCGGGATGCCGCAAAATTCGTCAATTTTTGGATTAATACATCAAAAGTAGGTCTCTCACTTAATTATAATGTCGATATGGACTAGTGTCTGTGAATATTAAAACGCAACAAGACGGTTTAAATATGAATCCTGCATGTTCCGCTTGGCTCTGTATGAATGAATGGCAGAGACGCGGTTTGTTTACTACACAAATAATGAAGCACACGTGAGGCTCGCGGTGGTTTTCGGCCTTTGGGTCTTATTATGTGACGACATGAACACATGAACTTCATCTCCAGAGCTGCTGTGTAAATTTTACCGTTTCATTTGAGAAAATTAGCATCATACCGTAGTGTATACACACAAAAACTAACCGGCAACCTGTCAAAATAAAAGCACGGATTAACTTTTGCACGGTATAATATAGGTGTTTAAATATTCATATTTCTGTCAAATTTAATTAAACAATTAAATGCAGAAATTATAATAATAATAGAAAAACTCAGTTTGTTTGGCAACAAATAAAAAGGTTTAATTTTCATTTCATTAAAAATAAATAAATATTTAATGCCTGTATTTGATTATGAGAAAAATTAAAACACACAAGAATTTCTGAAAAAAAAGAAAAGAAAAAGATTGTAGGGTTGTAGGGCCCTATTGTTCAAAATGTTCAAAATGTTGACATTCCAAACCTGGAATCCTAGGAGAAACACTGATAAAGCTCTCGGATTTCACCAAAAAAAATCTTAATTTGGGTTGCGAAGATGAACGAAGGTTTTACGGGTTTGGAACAGCATGAGGGTATGTAATTGATGACAGAATTTTCATTTTTGGGCGAACTATCATCTTAAAATTGTTAAAAATGTGGTTTAGCTTTGAAAAACAGGTGTGGTTGAAAAAAAAGAACTAAAGATATATATATAAAAAAGAAATAATATAAAATCAGATTGTCCTTAAAATTCTACAAAATTCACAGGATGCAAATTTTAAATTTAAATAAATACTGTAAAATAAAAAATTTTAATAAAAAAATTTAAAACATTTAAATAAAAAAAAAACAAATTAATAAAATATATATTTTATATAAAGTAAAATGGAATTTTAATATTTTAAGTAAAATTTTTATATTTTACCATATTGAAATCCATTTTGAAAACTCCATCGTCATTCCTGTCTAAATCAGTTTTTGGTGCATTTTTCACCAAAAACTAATTCAAAAAACAATTTTTAATCAAAGATTTGTGATTGGAGAATGTTTTACCTAACACTGTTTTCTATTTTAATATTAAAAATTAAAAAAAAAAAGTATATTTAAAAATACACTACACTGATCCCTTTTTAAATTAACTGAGTATTTTGTACACAATTTGTGATTGTCAATGAAAGCGTTTTTGCTCAAACATTCCTGTTAAGTCCTCAGTTTAGTCTCAGATAAATCTTGGTTAAAGAGGAGATTAATCTTAACAATACCATCCCTTTGTTCAACGTTATGTGAGATCATATTTGTCAGTCCTCATTTTTACAGTGACTTACATTGACTTTTTGTTAGTTGTTTTTTTTTTTACAGTGTATGAACTCAGGATACAAATGATGGACAATGAACCATTTACCCCATATTATTATCAATACTGCACATGCTATCCATTATTTTCTGATAAACATGTTCAGCTATCAGTCACATTATGTGAGGCGTGTATTGAGTTATCTTGTCAGAGCAGTAGAAGAGTTGCACTACAAATATGTATGACGTACAAAAATGTAAAAGTTATACATTTACAAACAGTTGATGTGCTTTATATTTTTTAAGGTGATTGTTTTGTATTCACTGTTGTTGGTTTAAGGTATTGCTGCTTTTATCTGCTTTTTCAAGAAATATTTTTATTTTTGTGGTGTTCTTAACTTATCTAATGTGCCTTTAAAGGAACAATGTTACACAGACTGTTACTGTCTACTTAAGCAATATTAAAGCCATAACAACATCTGTTTCTGATGTCTTGTTCTGACATCCTCCTAACAGGACTCTAAAAATGCTGTGATGCATTTGGTAAAACTGAATTAAACATCTCAGAAACATTACTTGGCGTACATTGTGTTTTTATTAGCACTAAAGAGCATTTTGACATGTTCTGTATAACTGATATAATCATTATAAGATGTTTACAAAGTGTTTCTATTATGTGATGTTAGCTTTTGAGTCGATACATTTATTTATTTGAATAAATACATCTGTAGCAATGCAGAAGTGATTGTCTTCTAGCCCAAATACATATAAAGCACAATAATCAGGTCTGAAGATCTCATTATTTCAAAACCACCTCAAAATAGTCCTGCCTTCTTTTTAAGATCGTTCTGACGCCATTTGGGCAGCCGCTGGAAACTGTCACGGGTGCAGCCGAGGAGATTCTCAAATTCTGCATCAGACAAATATTCCTGAAATGAAAAAGTACCAGATAATAAACTTTAAAATATATTTTGATCAGACCAACTTTAAAAGTATGGAAGCTTGTTTCTTTCACTAGACCTGTTTCTTTTACTTTTTTAAGTAGTTGCAATCGAGTTCTAGCCTCACAAATGACACATCGCAGTGAGTTTGATTGACAGGCGATCTGACCAATCATAATGCCGAACCTGCCGGTGAGTAGGTTGACGTTGGTGGATTTGAACTTGGAAAATGGTGTGTATTGACGGTGCTACAGCGAACTGTTATGACATTAAGAGCCATAAAACTGTATTTATTGTTTTAATTTATAAAAGAAAAAATGGCAAAATTGAAAGCAGAGACTTTATACCAAAAGTTACCTTCTGAGTTCTAAGTTCTGTCTTGTCTGTCTGTGGGTTGTCAGTTTCCTCTAGTTGTGACTAACAATGAAATTTATTGTTCTACCTATTAGACATATTAGTGTTTTATTAACGTCTACACCTACCCCAACCCTAAATTTAGCCCTTACTATAATACAAAAACAGTATTATGGACTCTTTTCACAAGCCTGTGATGACGCGTTTTAAGGGTCATCATCATAAATCCTTTAAACTTTTTTAGATTTTGGTTTTTAAAAATATGTATGTGCATTTATAACACTATACTTTGTATTATACCAATGTTCATCAAGTTACAAAAAAAAACTAGTTAACACTATCGCTATGCGAGGGTGTTTCTAATGTCGCGTCTATGGGAGGGAAGGTAAATTTGACATTGTTCTCTCTTCTGACTGCAGATATCAGTCTCTCTCAATTTTTTCCTTTGATTAAAAGTCGTGAAAACACTATCGTGTAGTTTTTCTTTTGCTATTTGAGCAAATGTGAATGCAAAAAATATATTTGTGGTACTCTCCCATTCACTGTTCTCGGATTTTACCCAACTATGGGGCCGTTCACATATGGCGTCTTTTGCGCGCTCAAGTTCAATATTTCAAATGTAGACGTGCGGCAGCCGCGCTCATAACGGAAGCGACGCGGTCGCGACGCGCTAGGTTTTTCCAGGCGCGTTCGCGCCGCATTGAGATTAGTCTCGCGTAGCCAGACCTTCAGACTGACGGCTGAAGGTCTGGAATTCATAGCAGCTTTCTTTGGCCAAGGCCCGCCCATAAGGCCGTTTGACCGACATGTCAATAAAAACCAATCACAGTTCGTTTCGTTCAGCGTCACGTTTCGGGGCGTGGAAATGTCCCCACAACAACAGACCGGCGTGCAACAAGTCAGTCAGCATTAGTCTCGCGTAGCCAGACCTTCAAATCCCATCGGCAAACAGGCTAAAATATCTCTTTTTGTCTCCACTAAGTGCCTCAAACAAAACTCCTGGACATGTCTTAAAAAGTCTATGCCGTGAACCTCGCATACTTTTGAGAATCCTACGTTTAGCTGATGTTGATAAATGCTCATTGTCACTCATGTAAACACCACAGTTTTTCTTCTGCAATCACACGTCTGCGCTTTGGTTCCCGGCGGACCGAAAATAAACGCGACACTCGCGGCCCCCGGAAATCCGATAAAATTCAACCAATCAGATGACGACTTCGACATTCCTGAAGTGTTTCCAGTTAAGTGTACCATATGCATCAGACGTTTAGCCAACGTTCCGTGGGCGTGACATCTGAGGCTGAGACTACATCGAGATAAACATTTCAACATTTCAGAATGCCGCAAGGGCACCGCGGGTCATGTGACAAGAACCAACCAATTAGCTTCATCCTTTCCCGTAACAACATTGAAAGCTCAGCCAAGATGGAGAAACAGCTGATCATAGCTGTACGGTGATAGCCATTTTTAAATAAATTTAGTAGCAGAGCTACAACAAGCGATTTTTAGTGATGGAAATCCGTTTGTCCTTTGCTGAAACTTCCGCGTCTTCATTGAGAGCGCAGGTCATGGTTGCTTAGCGACGACAGACGCCACGGGAGCGCAAGCTACAGAGCGCTTTGGAAAGAAGGAGAAAGCGGCGCTCCTAGCGTTTTCCACGCGTTTTTAGGCGCGATATGTGAACGGCCCCTATGACGACTTCCGCTATGAGAAACCAGGTGTTGTGCCTATTTTCGACCCCTGCCAAATTATTAACCCCTCTAGTTGAAATCGCAACCTGATTTGACTATTCCTAACCCCTCCCCCACACCTAACGCTAAACCTACCAATACTAGGGGGGTGGTAATCTGGCATAACACCGGAAATGTGAGAAAGGTCCATTGTTGTACAGTAACTGCGTTCACACCGCCGCCGGCGAGAGCGTCAAAGTGGCCGGAAGTCATTCATTTTCAATGTGAGCCGGCGGCGAGCTCCGGCGAGAAGCGGCGCGGCGCGTTTTGGACGGTGTGGGCGTCGGGAACAGTTGAAGTCAGGTCAACTTTATGGTAATGAGCTATGACGCGGTTCGGCGGCAACCAATCGGAATGTAGAAGTCCACCCATGAGAGGATTCCAGAGAACGCAGTCCTGTAAAACTTTGGTTCCGACCACATTAGTTCCCAAGCAAAATGATGCGTGGACCAAGATGTCTGAGATTGTTGATGTTCCTGATGTGCATTAACGTTATATATTTTCTATAAATAAGCGAGAATTGCATATGCTAACTTTAGTGCCAGAGCATGCAAAACAGTGTCGCTGCTGAAAAATATTTCTGACATATCTACACATGTTGGATTAAATGAAAAATAGGTGTTGTAGAGAGCTGCGGCGAAAATTTTGACATCTGATGGGGACGAGGTGTATGTCACATATTTTAAAATAAAAGCAGTCACCTCTGCCTATTTTTTTCTGCAAGTAAAAACAAAAGTGTTCTATACCTCGTCTCCCCTGTGGTATTGTCAATAGAGAAAAAAATAATGATAAATGTCATTAGGCTTAAATATATACAGACAGTGGCTGTATAGTTAATTGGTTTATTTTGTTAGCAAACATGTGGTGTAGTGGAGGGTATATGCAGCTATACGGCATATATCCATTTTATCAGTCGGTTGTGCATATACCTTTGAAATCCCCTCTGATGCGCATCATTCAGTAAGCTAGTGTCCTGCATTAGCCAAAATCATGACAGTACAGCACATCCAGTCATATGTGAATAAATCCAAATATTCGTTAAAAACACCCAGTAAAGACGCCGATGTTGAGCCTGATGCGCCCGCTCAGTCCTCCTCCACCCCAAATGCTGCCTGTTCATGTCAGGGATTGCGGAGAGTCGCGTCCAGATGTCAGTAAGTTAAAAGCTTGCGTATATACATGTGTATAACTAATGCGTATACCCACTTCTCCAGGCACCACTACACCACTGCATGTAACTACAATTAAATTCAATTTCTTACTTTCACTTTTTAAAAAAATCTTGTGGTCAGTCTGCACAAGATCAAAATGCTTGTTTGCTTTGCGGCCGCTTTAAATACAAGACCAACCGTTCGATCGTCAGAGCGTCAACGAATCTTTCTACAGCGTTGTTGGCAGGGCGGCCAGAGCGAATTTTGACGCTCTCGCCGGCGGCGGTGTGAACGCACAGTAAGTGACAAAATTAACATTAGATTGATGTGCGCATGCCCAGTAGCCAGAGCTGTCTCTCTTCTAGCCTTTACCGTTTCTTCTTCTTTGCTCCCCGTGTTTTTCACTGCGTGAGTTTGATTGACAGGTGATCTGACCAATCATAAGGCACGGATTGGCCATTGTGTCCGACAAACCAGACAGCAGAGTTGATTAACGTCGGTGGACTTCAACTTGACAAATGGTGTGTATTGACGTCTTTCCGCGGTTAAAATTTTGATGTCCATTCGTATTTATTTCAAGGGGGTGCAGTTAATGTACTGACATTAAACTAATTTTTAACGTGATAGTTTTATTCTTACATGTACTATAATAACATGTATTATTAGCCCTGAGATAATTCATGTCAGTGAATAAATACATAGATACGCATCAAATTTTCGTCAGGTGAGTTAGAGGTTTTGGGTTCTAATCTGCCTTCGCATGATTTTTTCCCCCCTTATTAAGATCAAATATGTTCATCAGTTATCGTATTTCGAGTAGGGACACGTTTGCTTCAATGTCATTGTCATTGAAGGTCTGTGCGTCAGAAAAGACGGCAGAGAATGGCATTTTTTGCTTAAAAAATAAAAGCACTGTTGCAAGTATTACTGCAGAACAGGTCATTGTTATTAGTGGCTGTTTCGTTTTTATTGGTAGTATATTGTAAATATAAAGTTAATCGGTGGTAAAGATACATATGAGCAGTATTAATTAAGATATTAGACTGATATTTTACCTACCTGACCGGAAATGATAAGCACAAACACAAATGTTGTCAAGATTCTTCCCCGGGAAATCCTGGTTCAGTTTGGCCAACCACAAACGCCTTTTCCTTGATTTGTTATACTTTTGGCAGTCTATAGTACTATAGTGTTTTTCCTGGTCCAAATGATTAGTACAGCCCAAAACATAACAATAATCAGCAAAATATGCAAGTTTCTTTTGGTTCAGTGGCATTGTTTACGTTCAGTGCCATCAATATGGCCAAATGATTACGCGTTTTGAAAACTCTCTATAACTACTTAAGAGGAAGAGATGATCGGTTCATCTGCCGCTTGAACTGAGGCACTACAGTGATCTGTCACGATACATTAAAGAGCCACAAAATTGTATTTATTGTTTGAATTTCTTAAAAAAATTACAAAATTTGAAAGCTGAGACTTTGTTTCACAGCAAAAGAAACTTGCTCTGTCTTGTCTGTTGGCATGTTGTCAGTTCTCTCTTTGCTCCGCAATGTATTTTTCACTGTGTGAGAATGGCTTTGTGGACATAGCACAAAGGGGGGACGGGTCTTTGCGAAGGTACAGTTACCTTTTTAATTTTTTCTCCCATTGCAGAAAGAGGCTTCCATACCAAAGGTCTCAATACCCACCTCTCGTTTTTCAGGGTCCACTCCTTGAGGCAGCTGACGTTGAGGAGTTTTATCTAGCTGCTCAGAATGTACCATCCCAGAAGGCTTTGCTTTGTTGGGAGACTGGTCTACATATGCATTGGAGATGGAGGAAGAAATCCTCTGATTATGAGACTTTATATTTCCTGGTCCTCCAGGAGCACTGTAGTTCCCTCCTCCTCCTGTCTTCTTATTCAGGTTAGTGTTGTTGAGATTCTACAGGAAACGAGGTTAACATCATATTTAGATCCACACACAGGTGTGTAAATCATATCGATATCTAAGATAATCAATCTGATGAAATAAGACGAATCAACTGAAATGCATCATGACAAGCATTTTAACAGTATGGTGAAAGCTTTTTACCACAGTGATTTGTGAAATATCACCCAGCTTGCTTTTCATCTCCTCATATGAAAGGCCTCCCTAGAATATAGAGTAAAACTGAAAACGTGCCTCTTGTGTAAAATTAATTCATGTGGTGTTACAGTGGACAAAAGTAGTTAAAGTCAACATGAAATAGCATTCGGAACCAGCTTTACTTTAATAGTAAATATTTGAATATTCAATGAGACAAAAAAACATAGGAGGGACCTGATTTGCTGGATTTGGAAAAATTGGCGTGGCCTGAATTTGAAGTCAGGTTACTTATCCTTTTTGTAGTAATTATTATGGAAGCTGGTTTCCACCACAGGACAAAAAAGAAAGGTACTGAAAGATGAAAAATTAGAATTCAAAAAAAGAAAAGTCTGCAAGAAAGTAATTCAGAATTCTGATTTCATATCGCAAGTCTGACTTTTTTCCCCCTCGCAATTCACTCTAACTTTACATCTCAGAACTACAAGACAAAAATTCTAATTCTGAGATATAAACTCAGAATTGTGAGGAAAAATTTATTTATTTTTTACCCCATGGGAAAAACAAGCTTCCAAAGTTTTTGTCCATATTTTATCATATGAGTAAATTATCATTATATTTTTTGAGAATGAATTGTCTAATTTAATTCTTTGTGACAAAAAGTTGTTTCAGAAGCGAATTAAGTTATTACATTTTCATAAAATATTTTTTGGAAAAAATAAAGAAGAATCTTGCTCAATAACATCAGGAAAATGCATTAATAAAGTAAAATGGTCCATAATGCCTTCATGTTGAGGGTGTATTATTAGGTGAGAATGATTATGAGGATTGAACTTCTCAAGATTCAGTTAGTTTGTTAGTGAATTTCTGTTGTGTGTTAGCGCCCCCTGCTGGACAATTTCAGCCTGTTTGACTCACGCTCCACTTGTGAGCATCCCAAGCATTAAACCAGCCGGTAAAGGTGGGCGGCTCATAGCCTTGTTTAACAGTGGTGATGGGTGTCCCAGGGTCCCGTCCGGCTGGATGGGTTTTAAGATATTCCACTGCACTGCTGTAGGACTCCTGAGTCTCATACTGGTTGGCTGAGTTGCCAATCCAAAGGAAAATCTGAGGGAGGAGAAAGCACATTTTTCTGAGTAACTTAATTCATAAAACAACCAGCAGAATTGTTGTTTGATGTTATTTTTCTCTGTACATTTTGCATAACCTATAACAACACCGCAGCCACATGCAAAAGAAGCTGACAGCATGACCTCACACAACCCACCTCCTCCCAGGTGTCTAGAAGCATGACATCATCTTCATCCAGGTCATCCTGTGTTATGTCAGCCACCTCTGTCATAAGGAATCGTCCTGTCTGATTGGAGCATTCAAACAGACGAGGTTCGTGAAGTGTCACTTCTTTTTCCAGTCTGGCGGAGATACAGAAGAAGTGAGTGGAAATGATTGACTGTCCTCTTGAGTTGATGTATGGGTTCTTCTCTATCTGTTTTTATGGTTGTACCTCTTGTCACTGGCGTATGGAGCTTTCCCTCCCAAAGCCACCCAGAAGGCAGCTGGTTCCTGTCCTTCCATCACAATCTGCTTGTCCTGCTCAGACAGCAAATCGGCTACGGCTTTCCCCATCTCCCTCTCGTCTCCACTGCAGCCCTGTGAGAAACAGAAACACACACAAATAGAGAGAGCTTTAAAAATATAACATCAGGTATATTCATTATGAATTAATCAACATACTACTAGTCAAAATTTTGGCATAATTAAGCTTTTTTGTTTTTTTAAAGAAGTCTCTTATGCTCACTCACGCTGATTTGGCGCTCAAGAAACAATTTTTTGTTATTAGCAATGTTGAAAATAGTTTTTCAACATGATGCAGTACCACAAGAAAATTAAGAAATTAAGAAACACTTTTACACAGAAAGGATGCATTAAATTGATCAAAATTGACAGTAAAGATGTATATAATATCACAAAAAAGATTTCTATTTCAAATAAATACTGTTCACTTATCAAATAAGTATGGAAAAACATTTTTTTAGATTTTTTGCAAAAACTGTTTCTAGCTTTGATAATAATAAGAACCATTATTAATAATTGAGCACCAATAATAATTTAGCACCAGATCATCACATCAGAATGATTTCTGAAGGATCATGTGACACTAAAAACTGCTAAAAATTCAGCTTTGGATCACAGGAATAAATTACGTAGACTCTTTTAAATTGTAATAATATTTCATAATAATATAATTGCTTTTACTGCATTTTTGATCAAATAAATGCGGTCTTAAACATTAAAAATCTGAAATATTCCAGGCTTTTGACCAGTAGTGTATCTTTACTCGGTCACATTTTTGACGGAGTATAATTGTTATGTTTTGCATGTTTTAATATTACGCATTTTAGTTTTAATCTATATTTATTCAATCTAACCAATTATATGTATTATTTCAGTAAAGTTATAGATTTAATTATTATATTTAATTAATTTGTGCATATTTATAGATAGTTATACTTGCCTTGCCATACCACAGGAAGACATTCTGATGAGTTTTTAACAGAAAAACATCGTTGGTGTTCAGAGAGGAGGCTCGGGTGAGCACCTCTGTTGCTTTGGTGTTCATCTCATGTGTCCCTCTGACCTGGAAGAGTCTGGCACCAGGATCAGGGTTGACAACACCCGGTCTACCGGTCCCACCCTAACAAACAATCAACATGTCACTGAAAAGCTAAAGCACTTAAAGAGATAGTTCACCCAAAAATGAAAATTACCGCATGATTCACTCAGCCTCAAGACATCCTAGGTTTATATGACTTTCTTCTTTCAGACGAATACAATCAGAGTTATATTTTAAAATATCCAGGCTCTTCCAAACTTTATAATGGAAATTTTGTTGAAGTTGAAATTTTGTTATAGTTGAAATTTTGAAGCAAAATAAAGTGCATCCATCCATCATAAAAAGTACTCCACACAGCTTTGGGGGGTTAATAAAGGCCTTCTGAAGTGAATCGATGCATTTGTGTAAAATATCCATTTTTTTTTTCTTTTTTTACACACCCAAAGCCGTGTGGAGTACTTTTCATGATGGATGGATGCACTTTATTTTGCTTCAAAATCTCAACAGTCATTCACTGCCATTGTACAGCTTGGACCCAGGACATGTTTTAATATTACTCTGATTGGATTTGTCTGAAAAAGGAAAGTCATATACACCTAGGATGGATTGAGGGTGAGTAAATCATGGGGTAATTTTAATTTTTGGGTGAACATTTTAGTATTTATTAATACATACTTTAAGAAAACGTAAACTCGTATAATATTCCAAAGAGGCTAGAGATTATAATAATATATTCTAAGACAAAGTATGTAAGTAAGTAAATACATATTTGGTTACCTGAAGGTGGTAAATAATTCAGTTCATAAAATAATTTACATTTTAGAGTTATATGTTCCAGTGTTTCCCCTACCATTATATTAGGGGGATTATATTACAGTTTCATTTAAGAAAATTAGCATCATATCATAGTGTATACACACAAAAACTAACCGGCAATCTGTCAAAATAAGAGTACGGTTTAACATGTAACAGAAATGTATTAGTCTTGTATTACTTTTGTACAGTATAATGTAGGTGTTTAAATATTCCTATTTCTGGCAAATTTAAATAAAACAATTACATGCAGAAATTATAATAATAACAGAAATATAATAACTCTTTGTTTGGCAACAAATAAAAGGGTTTAATTTTCATTTAATTAATAAATAAAATGATGTTTAATGCCTGTATTTGATTATCAGAAGAATTTCTGAAAAAAAAAAAGATTGCAGGGCCCAATTGTTCAAAATGTTGAAACTGAGATTTTTCGATTTTTTTCACTGAACTAAATATTTTTTTATTACACAGAGAGTAATGTACCGAAAACTGGAATCTTAGGGGAAACACTGTGTTCCATATGAATGAAGGGACAATCACCTCAAAAATGACAAGCCTGCCCTTGAAGATTGCCAGGAAGTGTTTAGGCTCTTTTCCCATGACCACTCTGACCTGTGTTGGGGCTCCATTGTATTTGTTATCCAAATTCACCGCCTGATAAGCGCATGCCGTCACCTCATCTTGTGTGGCATGGCGACCCTGGAGAACACATGCTTCATGTCATAGGGTCCCCAGTTGTGCACATCCAGATTATAACACTATGTATTTATAGTTTTCTCCTTAATACAACTGAATTTGTGTACAGAAATGCTGCATTTAGTCATATACTGTAGCTGTGTATTTTATATACAGTGGCCCCACTTATGTCCCACTTAAATGACATTCTGTGAATGACACTTATAGCAAAACTTTTTCTCAAAAAAAAAAAGTCATTCCAAAATTTCACACAGAAGTGAAGGCAGTTTTAAGAAAATATCACTCACTCTTAGTTTGATATTTTGTTATCTAGTGTAATGAAATTCAGTTGTGTGATTTTATTGTCCTAACGTATGTATTTTGGGCCACCGGATCTGTAAGTGTGATTCTCTGCAGACTGTTATATGTTTTCCCCATGTATTATGGCATAAAATAACACAATTTCAGTATTATATTGTGTTAGAGATAAGAATATGAACGCTATGCTCCTCACCTGCCACATGTAGAGGATGTACTGTGGTTTGTTGGCTCTGTTGTAGGTGTACAGCACTAGATAACAGTCTCCTCCATAGAACTGTCCGTATGTGACTGGGTTTACTTCCTTCAGTTCAAGATCCTCAATGCGCCAAACCTGAAAGCAAAACAGCAGATATCTGTTGTGGTGTAGTAACAATCCCAAACTTTTGAGTTCAGTTATTACTATTTTATCAGACCTGAACATGTCCTGAGGCGTCGTCCACCATCCGCTCCTGAGCAGCCAGCTTTGGTTGAGCGTGAAGCTCCATGACGTCAAACTTCACCTGATCCACTTTAGCTGCAATAACAGGTGTGTATACAGTCACCACACTTACAAAATCAAATATGATGCATACACTAACATGACATCTCACATGAGAAATAAAGCTGAAGGATGAATCACCTATCTTTCCGACTGAGTGCGTCTTTCCCAGTCCTTGAGTTTGACCTTTTTCTTTCCAGGATTTGAAGAGATGTTTAAACATAGCAGATTCTCCTCCTTCACTCATAACCTCCACTTTAGTGTTGGATGGGTAGTTCTTTGCTTTTATAAAGCCCTGAGGAACAAATATTTGTGTGCACCAATTATGACACAATAGAGAAGTGGTTTTAAATTTAAAAAAATACTACTTTGCAGAATAATGCAATATGCAAACACAGATACTCACAACTGCCCGACTCAGTGCTGAGTGTCTCTCTTCATCTGATGCTCCTTTTCCTTTCCAGACCATTACTGAGCTGCCACCTTGATCTAAAATATAGCAATCCTGCAAACAAAACATACAAAAATGTTGAATCCACAGATAGTTGTGCATCATATAATGAAACTGTGGGTGTTGAGGTAGATATCATGTGTCTCACAGTGGAATTCAGCAAATCCTGGGTCAGTGGACTGGTAGCCACTTCCTGTACCAACTGCTGACCACTGGCATCAGACACACTGAAAATAACAGAATGCTAATTAAGGGACATTTCATTAGTTTTTAGTTTAGAATGATCAATTATCAACATCATATTAGAAACATTAAATAATCATGAAAGAACAAGAGACATAGCTAGATAGACAGCACAGAGAGACTGAACAATAGATGAACAGACAGAACAATGAAATGATAAAACGATCGAAAGAACAATAGAACGACAGATATATAAACACACAGACAGATAGATTGAGATGGAATGATAGACAGCCATAGATACATGTATAGACAAAGATAAATATATAGACAAATAAATAATAAATAGAATGACAGATAGATAGAAAGGTAGGTAGACAGAATGACAGATAGATAGACATAGATGGATAAACAGATAGATTGAGATGGAATGATAGACAAATAGCCATAGATAGATAGAATGACAGATAGATAAAAAGGTAGGTGGACAGATAGATAGATAGACAGACCGATAGTTAAAGATATATAGACAGATAGATAGGTAGATGGACAGACAGATAGGTGAATAGATAAATAGAATCACAGATAGACAGAAAGAAAGACAGACAGGTAGATAGACAGATTGAGATAGAATGATTGCCATAGACAGATAGAAAGGTAGATAGGTGGATAGATAAATAGAATGACAGGCAGACAGACAGATAGATAGACAGACAGACTGAGATAGAATCAGACAGATAGCATAGATAGGTGGATAGACAGACAGAATGACAGATATGTAGGTGGATAGAATGATAGATAGATGTAGATAGACAGAATGACAGATGATAGATAGATAGACAGTCAGATACATAGGTAGATAGACAGACAAACAGGCAGGCAGGCAGACAGAAAGAAAGAAAGAAACAAGAAATACAGACAGATGTATAGATAGATAGACAGACAGATAGATAGACAATTTAATCTTAAACAAGACTGTTAAATGTCCAACAGATTAAAGTGTTCATACTGGTACAGTTTGACGTTGGAGGTCTGGTTTTGGTCTGGTTTGTCATCAGGGACTGACTCTTTCAGGTGTACAGTCCTCGGACCTAGAACAGATATCATGATCTTCATCAGCTCAGGAGAGGAGGCTTCCTCTTGCCCACCCTCAATCACACCAATCTGAGCCCGGCCTCCACGCTCACGGTCCCTGATGTCCTGAGCTAGCAGAACGGCCTACGGAAGACAGGAGAGGACAGGAACACAACACAAATCGATACATCTTTTCATTATCTATCCAGCAGTGTCTTCCCCCATTTATTCAATTACCTTTAATTTTTCTTGTCTGTTGCTTTGAGGACCATTCCATTGTATTATTGCTTTTCCCAAATCCAGCAGGAATATGTCCCCTAGATTAAAACTGCTCCAGGAAACCTCCACCTGCAGACACACACACACAACCTGCTGAAATTCTCCCTGACATTACTGAAAAAGCCCTGTTCAGTCTTGACAGTAGTCCTAAATAATTTGTGAGGTGTACAATGTTTAACTTCCTGATTCTTTCAAGGACCCAGTTCACATAACAGAGAAACATCAAAGGACAGCAGTGATGCAGAGACAAGATTCTTGACCTTTTTGTGCATTCAATTCAATAATTTACAGTCTGACAGTCTTCATTTACTGATCCTCTAAATGTTGGCCCCTAGCCTGGAATATACATATCTGTTCACACAAAGTGAATTGCAAATCTTCTAATGTGCTTTGACCACATTTATAATTCAACTCAAGCATAAGCTTGTCTATCTGTGTTCTGTAAAAACAGGGTTTTCAAATTGGGATCTTTCAAAATAAATAAATAAAAGCAATTAATATTAAATGAACTAATGCATTTTAAATTAACTGACTTTCTTTTTTTATATTTATATGAAGTCAATTTTAATCATCAGCTTTAGCTTCAGTACCGTAGTATAAAAGCTAATTATTTAATTTCTTAAACAAATATTACAATACAACTATTTTTTATTACTATAATAATACTACTAATATGATTTTTTTCACATGAAAATATATACAATAGTTGACTTTATCACTGTCACAAATCTCCAGTTCTCACTGAAAATGAGTGATGTTTGTTCGCTTATTAACATATTCTACTATGTGGAAGGTGTGACTCATGAATATTAATTACGGTTGGTGACTATATGCTCCTGTAAGATTACAGAGCAATCATTAACTGTTAAATATTAATGATTTGAGCCTCTGAGCCTCTGATGCTGCAATTCACCTCTCTTGCAGTCACATGCTTCGTTCCTTTGACGTGGAGCAGGCGCTGAATGTTATACATGTTGGACTCAACATGTGTGAATCCTGATCCTGCACCGCCTTTTTTATATCTACAGGAAACAAGAAAGTGTAGACATAAATCAACCATCATCGGACAGGTAGGAGCAATTCCATGAATGTTTTTCTTTCACTCACACGATGCCATTCTTGAAGTAGCTTTTGAATTTAACCGATTCACTTCCCTGGACCTCCCGATATTGAACCGGACTGCCACCGAGACACCCATCCAGTTGGGTCACATAGATGGCTGCTGCTCCCTGCTCGTCCTGAGAGGATGCGTTGCCTATCCAGTAGTGGATGTCAGTGGATTGTGTGGCGCTGCTGCTCACCTGAATGACACATGCCAAAATGCATGAGTACAGACATGTGTTTAAAGGGATAGTTCGCCCAGAAATTAAAATTCTGTTATTAATTACTCACCTTCATGTCGTTCCAAACCCGTAAGATCTTCGTTCATCTTCAGAACACAAATTAAGATAATTTTAATAAAATCTGAGAGCTTTCTGACCCTTCTGGGCCTTGAATGTGGTAGTTGCTTTGCTGTCTATGCAGGGTCAGAAAGCTCTCAGATTTCATCAAAAGTATCTTAATTTGTGAAGATGAATGAAGGTCTTACGGTTTTACGGAACAACATAAGGGTCAGAATTTCAGAGTTTTAATTTTAATGAATGTAGGTATCATTAGTGATAAAGTAATAACTAAAAAAAAATCATAAATAAAATTATAGATATAATTAAATTCATTAATAATAATACTGATCAATTTATTTGATTTATAATTAGCTATTTTTATTTATATCAATATTTCATAATAATTAAAAAATATATTTTTAATAATACATATAATAAATTATCTAAAGAATATGTTTGTGATTTAGATTGAATTCCAGAATACTTACACTGAGAATAATGTAGCAGTCACCTTCAAAAAAATTCCCATATGCTTGCTCTGGGACAGGGACCATTTTCATTTTCTGTAAAAACATAAAACAGAATAATACGTTAATATAATATATTATAATATATATTTTATATTATATAATAAATAGTAAATCTGACTGTTAAAAAAGTGCCTAATAGGAGAAAACAACAGTGATTTCTTACACTGATGGTCCAGATCTGCAGGCCAGGTTTTCGCTGGATGTTTTTTAACACATCCTGGGCTTCCGCCATTTTGCTGGATTCTGAGAAGAAATCTCAACGCTCAAACTATCTAAATTAAAACACATATTCACAGCATAATGCATTACAACTGACAATGAAACTTCAGTTGTGTACACTGTAAAAATCAATTTGTTGAGTCAACTTAAAATAATTTGTAACCTGGCTGCCTTAAAATTTTAAGTTCAGTCAACTCAAAAAAAGTTTATTCAACTTGAAATGTTAAATTATACTAAGTGACAACTTAGATATTTGAGTTGAATCAACTTAAATTTTTAAGGCAGCTGGGTTACTTACCCATCTGTTAAGTTTAGCAAACAAAGTTGTTACTTAGTCCAACTTAACATTTCAAGTTGACTAAACTTATTTTAGTTGACTGAACTTAAAATTAAGGCAGCAGGGTAACAAATTATTTTAAGCTGACTCAACAAATTGTGTTTTTTATGTAATGTACCCGAATTCAAGCTTGTATTATAAAGTATAATATAAGAAATAATTTTAATATCACGTAATTTTACAGAAAAACCTTGAACTATATTTGAAATGTGACACTTATGAACATATATGTGACCCTGGACTACAAAACCAGTCGTAAGTAGCACAGGTAGATTTGTAGCAATAGCCAACAATACATTGTGTGGGTCAAAATATTTTTTCTTTTATGTCAAAAATGATATTAAGTAAAGATAATTTCCATGAACACTTTTAGTAAAGTAAATACATCAAAACTTAATTTTTGATTAGTAATATGCATTGCTAAGAACTTGAACAACTTCAAAAGGCGATTTTCTCACCCTCAGATTCCAGATTTTCAAATAGTTGTATCTCGGCCAAATATTGTCCTAACAAACCATACATCAATGGAAAGCTTGTTATTCAAATGATGTATAAAAAATGACCCGTATGGCCCTTTTGTGGACCAGAGTCACATATTCTATTTAACATAAAAATGCTAAAATTAGCACATTATGACATAATGTGTTTCACTACAGTGTCACATTTCAGTTTTTAATTAAATGTTATGACGATCTTTGCAAATGTGAAACACCAGTATGAATTCTTTTGTACAAGGTGCTTCATCACTCATAACACTAAGTGACTGAGAACACATGGTTTATGAAAGGATGATGAAGAGAATATGTGTAAATGTTGCTTCTTCAATCCGTACCACTAATAAACAGCGCAACTCAGTACCATGACAACAAATGGATGTCAAGAATCTGCTAAGTAAACACTACTAAAAACTACTTTTTAGTGCATCAAAAAGCATGAGTCACTTTTCACACTACAAATTATGTGGAAATATTTCGCAACTCTGGAGTCAGGTGTTTTACCATCCATGTCCAGCTAATGACTTTGCTTCAAAATCTATTCAAAAATCATATTCAGGCAAGCTGTGGGACAAATAGCCTATAAATAAGTAGCACAGTGCAAACAAACAACTACATATCAGCAACCAGCAGCTCTCTAATAAAACTCAGTGTTAACAGTGAAAAGAAATGCTGACCTTTCATAATCACAGCGCAGCTGTTGCTAAGAAACTGGGGCGCGAGAACATTGACTGAAATACTGTGTCGAAGGTGGAGCATGAACACACAAATATCACACAGAACAATCTTAGCAGGATGTAGAAGACAGCATCCCAAATAAAAGAGAAAATCCACTAGTATTTAGAAATCTCAATAGCATTTAATCTCTCGTGTGATCGTGTTACGTAAATAACATTCATCTGATTGCTCTCTGACAAACAGCTCATTATTAAAGAAGCTGCACTATCTACTGTACAAACTGTATATTTAATAGTTTTGTGTGCTTTCTGTCCTGAATGACTGGTTTTCCTCTCTGTTGACAAAGACTTTAAACAATAGTCAGCACGGGCTTTTCCATAATCCTAATCAATGACATGGATTAGTCTCGTATTTCCCAGTTTAAGTTTAAAAATGCAGGATCTTTTGATTCGTTACAACAAATTCATACAATTCTGTTCCAACATTCTATCTAAAACACAACAGAGTAAAATTTTCATCAATGAGTATTAAAGCAAATGTGCTTGTATTGCAAGAAGCAAAACACATTACGAACAAATTTGAATCTGGTTATGTAAGTCAACATTAATAATGTAAAACTTTGGCACATACTGTATCATAATTCTGAGTGTATATTATCATGATTAACTGAGAGTTTTAGTAAGTTTTTCTTACCTGTATGTCTCGCAGAGAGGTATTGTTCAGCGTGGTAATGTATTAATGAGTTGTGACGAATCTCTATGAGTGGTTTCCTCTCCCTCTGTACATTGTTAATGTGTGCTGATCAGGGAAGGGCTTGTATCTGTCCAGCCCTACAGGTGAGAACACACCTTAATAGCCACACAAGACTTTATATGGACAAGAACAGCCCTACATAAATAAACCTTTAGAAACAAACTAACACAAAAGACAGTCATTGAAGGCTAAAATTATACATGGTTGTCTGTTTTGTAATTCCAAAATTATGACATAAAAAATAAATAAATACATTTTAGAATTAGAAGAGTTTTATTCATGGTTTTACAAAAAGTGCCAAAAGGAAATTAGACTTTTATTTAGTAAGGATGCACTGATTAAAAGTGACAGTAAAGACACTTATAGTGTTACAAAACTTTATTTATTTATTATTAATAAAACTATTATTTCTTAATTATAATTTAAAAATGTAAAAAAGGTAACTGCGACTTTCTCTCTCGCAATTCTGACATTTTTTCTCAAAATCGCATGATACCAACTGGCAAATCTGACTTTTTTCTCAGAACTGTGAGATATACACTTGCAATTGCAAGTCATAAAGTCAGAATTGTGATATACACTCGCAAATCTGACTTTTTTCCCAGAATAACGTGATATAAACTCACAAGCCAGAATTGCAAGACAAACGATCAATTTTTTATAAACTCAATTCTGACTTTTATGAGTTATTAAGTCAGAATTGTGAGATATAAACTTGCAATTCTGAGTACATATTAGTCTTTTTCCCCCTCAAAATTGGACTTTATATCTTGCAACTGCAAGTTTATCTCACAATTCTGAGGAAAAAAAGTCTGAATTGAGTGAAAAAAGTCAAAACTACAAGATGTAAACTTACAATTTAGAGAAAAAAAGGTCAGACTTGCGGAATACAAACTCGCAATTGTGAGAAAAAAATTCAGAACTGGGTGGAAAAAAGTCAGAATTGTGAGATATAAACTCGCAATTGCGAGAAAAACAGTCAGAATTGAGTGAAAAACATTAGAATTGTGAGATATAAACTCGCACTTGCAAGTTACAAAGTCAGAATTGTGATATACACTCGCAAATCTGACTTTTTTCCCAGAATAAGGTAATATAAACTCACAAGCCAGAATTGCAAGACAAACGAACAATTTTTTATAAACTCAATTCTGACTTTTATGAGTTATTAAGTCAGAATTGTGAGATATAAACTCACAATTCTGAGAACATATTAGTCTTTTTCCCCCTCAAAATTGGACGTTATACCTCGCAATTGAGTTTATATCTCACAATTCTGAGAAAAAAAAGTCTAAATTGAGTGAAAATAGTCAGAATTGCAAGATGTAAACTTACAATTGCAAGAAAAAAGGTCAGAATTGGGTGAAAAATATCAGAATTGCGGGATATAAACTCGCAATTGAGAGAAAAAAGATCAGATTTGGGTGGAAAAAAAAAGTCAGAATTGTGAGATATAAACTTGCAACTGAGAGAAAAATCAAATTTGTGATATACAAAGAAAGAAAACAGAAAAATTGAGTGACAAATACCATAATTGTGACATACACTTGCAAATCTTGCCTTTTTTTCTCAGAATAACGTGATATAAACTCAACATTCGTTCTTATTTATAAACAACATTTTTTATAAACTCAGAATTATAAGTCAGAATTATAATTAAGTCAGAATTATAAGATATAAACTCGCAATTCTGAGAACATTAGTCTTTTTTTCCACCTCAAAACTGGACTTTATATCTCGCAATTGCGAGTTTATATCTCACAATTCTGAGAAAAAAAGTCAGAATTGCGAGATATAAACTCACAACAGAGAGAAAAATCAAAATTGTAAAATACAAACTTGCAATTGTGAGAAAAAGGTCAGAATTGAGTGAAAAAGGTGCGAGATATAAACTTGTAATTGCGAGAAAAAAGTCAAAATTCTGAGACAAACAGTCGCAATAACCTTTTATTTTTATTCAGTGGTAGAAACACACTTTTTTCCACCCTCCAATTTTTGAATGTAAAGAACAAGCTTGGTTGAAAGATAATTCAGCCAAAAATTTAAATTATATCTTTATGTTGTTTTAAACTTGTATGAATTTCTTCCATATGTTTTACAGAATAACCTGCTGAGTAGACTTTCAATATAATAAAAGTGAATAAACAGTAGGGACTGACTGTCCAGAATGACAAAAGATGACCATAAACATAATTTACAAGTAACTTACAAGACTTTTATTATATATTCCAAGTTTTCTTGTTTTTCTGAATTGTCAGATTTTTTCAACAAATCACTATATTCTGGTGTGAATGATTCATCTGCAGCAGTTTAAGCAGCTGTATGTGCATTTTTTTTTGAGGCAAATGGCTTCTGTTTCTTTTCCACACTACCCCAAAAGTCAGTTCCGGGCACGGTTGCCAGGTCACAACAAAACCCACTCAACTGCTACTCAAAACTAGCCCAATCTTAAGGTTAAGGTTGCCCAATTCTGTGGGAAAACCACAGACTTGGCAACACTGGTTCTGGGAGTTACTTTGGTGAGCAGGTATGAAATTCCACGAAAAGGATGGATTGCTTTACAGCAGCAACAAATGCACATGTACTGCTATATTTACCACAGTGAATTCCACTCACTTAAATGTAGGGGCTCCAAAGTTGAAAATACACAAACCTATATCACCTTCTGGACTTCTGGTTCATTAGCCACTGTAGGGAAGAACGACATGCAGTAAACGATAAAACTGTTTTCTGAGTTCATAATTAAGATAATACATTAAAATAAAAAGCTTAAAAGCATCAGTCAACATTAAAATGAGAAAAGAGACCAGGCCATTCTTTATATTTTCTAATTTTGTGCTTCACAGAAGAAAGAATGCCAAACGTGTTTGTGAGACATTCGTTTTTGGGCGAACCAACCTTTTACATGAAGTTGGAATCTTGTTCATTATCACATATTCTCTCTGTTATATAAAACAAGCTTGTTTGAAGTTGGTGGAGGTCAGGAGAGACTCATGCATCTCTCTCCTGCTCTGGATTCCCCTCACATCAGCTCTGTGTCTCAGTTCTTTCACGCTCAGATCACAAGGAACGCTTCAGACGGGAACGCCACACAGACACTCAGGAGAGCCAGAGAGAGGAGACAGTGATTAATCTCTTCCACTCCAGCAGATGGGGAGACTGAGTGAACGAATCCCCTGCGAGAGGCTCTTGGACAGATATCAGAGGCTTCCTATGGCAAACGGCCCATTTGCCACTAACAAATAAAGATAAGTAAGCGGCAAAATGCTGCTTCATTAAGGTTTAGAGAGGCTTCACCTTAATTACAGGCCAGGATGCCACTCTGAGGGAGAGGGGAAAAGGTGGGCGAAACTTTTAAAGTCTCAAATCATTGTGTGTGCAGAAAAACAACATTACATGAATAAAAGTAGAAAAGGAATTAATAACAAGGGACAGCTTCTTTCTCGAATGATAACAGCAGCTTTACTGTTTAAAACTGTATATCCACCTGTATGTCTGTCTACAATATACATCTCTATCTGTCAGTATATCTATGTAACGTTACCTACTTGCATTTTTCCATCTGTCTGACTACATGTATATATATTACTCTATCTATCTACCTACGTATCTGTCCATCATGTCTCTCTTTATATATGTCTAACCATCTATATCCATCAATTCATCCATCTACCTACCTAATTAAACATTTATACAGTACATCGACCTACTTTTTTTTACAGTATGTACCTCAGGGGCGTTTCCTCCGAGGAGCCAAGGGAGGCAGTGTCTTCTCAAAATATGGGATGAGTAAAAAATACGTACAACAAAAATAAAACAACGCCGATATTACAAAATATAACATTACAAACCACTTGTTTTTCCAGAGAAACACTGTCCAACTGCGACACCAGCAGGTAAAGTTACAGCGGGAGTCTGCGTTTCTCTCCCTTCACCTGAGCCCACTGAGTTTTAAGAGACCCTCTAAAATAAGAATGAATGTGGAAAGTCACGTAAGAGAAGGCAGTGCCTCCATCGCGATGTGATTGGATATGACTGGTTATGTTCGGCTGTGATTGGTTTATGCGATAAATCCCGCCTCTTGTGTTCGTGCGCGTTCGTTTGTTCGCGAATCAGTGGGAATTAATATAATTGCGTTAATGGGAAGACCAATTTATAAAAGTAAGCAAACAACTAACACATTTACATATAACCACTTTGTTACAACAAAATAAGACTTGAAATAGCCTGAAAACAAATCTTTAATCTATCATAAGCTGTAGGTTAAATATAATGACAATATGAGCAATAATTGTTAATAATAATGAATTTATAATTGGCTTGCAATTGTGTGATAAAGGGCTAGAGGGTTTGCACTTACCTCGTGGGATGTGTGGCCTTATTGGCCATACGCGGATGTAAACAACAGCAGGGATTGCATGATTAATGTACTACTGAATACGTTGTTCTGTTAATTTATGCTGTCTAAACCATGGGGAGAAAATGCATGGACGCTCCTAAATCATATACAGAAGGACTTAGTAAGAAGGAAATGGCACAATATTTTGACAAACCAAAATTAATTGGTGGTAAAGATACGTACAAGCAGCTAGTATTAAAGGCATAGTTCACCAAAAAATGGAAATTAGCCCATCATTTACCCTCCAGGCATCCTAGGTGTATATGACTTCCGTCGTTCAGATGAATCCAATCAGTTATATTAAAAATTATCCTGGCACTTCCAAGCTTTAGAATGGCATGGGCGGGTGCTTGTCTTTATCAGTCCAAAACAAGTCTAGTAAAGTGCATCCATCCCTAATAAGAGTAAATAAAGGCCTCCTGTAGTGAATCGGTGCATTTTTGTAAGAAAAATATGCGTATTTAAAATGTAAGAATCACTTTAATCTAGCTTGTGCCAACTGGTTCTACACAGAAGCAGCTCTAGGCAGATGATGTTGGACGTCGGCGTTGCGCTTGCACGGATGAACCTTACACAAACCACCATTTGTTTACAGGAGCAAAGAAAGCAAAGTTTCCTTACTTTATCAAAGGAAAACCAGTGTCCTCTTGGTTTATATCGAAATCCTCCAACATTTTCTTTACAAATCCTCGTTTTTGACCTGTGCTGTTTACCTATCTCCACGGAGCGTTCGCAATAGTCACTTCTGAGTGGCGCAACGTCGACGTCCTACGTCATCTGCCCAGAAAGGCTTCTGTGTATTACCAGTTGGTGCAAGCTAAATTAAAGTGATTCTTACGTTTTAAATATGGATTTTTTTTTCTTACAAAATGCATCGATTCGCTACAGGAAGCTTTTATTTACCCCCTGGAGCCATGTGAGGCACTTCTTATTATGAATGGATGCACTTCATTGGACTTGTTTTAGATTGATGAAAATAAACACCCACCCATGCCATTCTAAAGCTTAGAAGTGCCAGGATAAAACTCTGACTGGATTTGTTTGAAAGAAGGAAGTCATATACACCTAGGATGCCTGGAGGGTGAGTAAATAATGGGCTAATTTTCATTTTTGGGTGAACTTTGCGTTTAATTAAGATATTAACCTAATATTTCACCTACCTGACTGAAAACCAGGGTTTGGGCAAAACTAATTATGTTTGTCCCAATGTTATTTAGCAGCCTTTTAGGTAATCAGTGTTTATGAAGCAACATGTGTCCAATGCAATATGCTGGTGGTACAGTTAAACCTTACTTTTATGGCATTACTCAGATAAGCATTTAACACTGCATAATAAGCTATCTTTAGGATTTAAGAGTATTTTCCTCACTAGCGGCATAAAACGGTGTGTACGACACACACACAGACAAACATTCATAACAATAGTAAAGCAAACAAATATGACTCATATCCACAGGAGCAACCTGACATAAGAGAGCTCATATTCAGCTGTTCCTTTCATTCAATGTTCCAGAGACACCTTAGGCAAACATTTCTCGGACAGCACCCAAATTCAAAATGTAATTTTATACTCTTAAACACACAGCGCTGTGTTCATCTCCAAGAAGCCAAACACACAATCCATAAAGCTGAAGGTCATGTGATTCACAAAGGTTCCCAAATACCATATTTGGACATTCTGAAGTTAATCATTGAGAACAGGAATTTCTAACTGAGCAAATACACTGTAAAACCTAATCAAATGTTAGTCTGGTTTTATGTAAGTTTAATAGCTAAATCAACCGGATTACATTAGGTTACACCAACAAAAGAGTCACGTTAGGTCAAACTATTTTACATTTTAATTTTACAGTGTAAACGGAGACATATGAAATATTTGTGAAATACAGCGAAAACCATCTTACCTTTCTCAGACTCCAGGGTTAACCGATGACAGCCACAGCTAAAAAAATTTCCACAGCTAAAAAAAGAAAATCTCAGCTTTTTCCTAAGTTTTACCTCCAAAAATGACTATTTACTGTCACAAGTGGCCTTTTGGTTCCTGCTCTGTAAGTGAACCGCTTAAAGTTCGTGGCAAATCATGCAGCAAACTAACTGAGTGCTCAAAGTTTGCTCATTAACTACATTTCATACAGCCCACACTTTTTTGCACTCCTTTCTTTACACACAATCTTGAGGAAAACCAAGCGTATTTAAATTCATTGCACTGTAAAGGTCCTGTACAATACACTTACTGTGTAATGGCATCCCAGCATCCTTTTGGAGTATAATGCACACAAACTGACACAAACATGTGAGGCATTTTTCATATTGATTGCATCTTTTATTTTAATAATGACTAGTATTAATTTCAGATCCTGACGTATTGGATTGATTAACTTTAGGCTTTTTTCACAATATATGTTGTATTATTAGTTCAAATCACAGTTGGGTAATAGATGCAAACGTTTCATTTGAACACTTATATGCTATATTTTCAAAGGCATACGAGAACCCAAGAAAATAACGGCGTTATCCTTTGCCTGATAATATCATTCAGTCCAGTGAAGACGTCTGATCATAACCGAAAAGTCTTCACGAGTTTTAAAAGACCGTTCACTCTTACAGTAAGTGTTTAAAGGTTTTGAATTGTAAATATGCAGCATACAAAAACTCATTTGTGTCTCCATAAAAACAAGTCAGAAGGCACTTTGTTTGGTACGAGAACGAGGAAAATAAATCACAGTTGTTGGAACTACCGATGACGCTGCGGAAAAGACTGCCTGCATAGCCTGAACAGAAAAAAAGTTCAAGGTTTAAGGTGTTTTAACGTCGGTCCAGAAAAATAGCACGTCTTGTTCTTTTTCCTGGTAAATATACGCAAGGATAGTAAACTCGTGTTTCTCTTATAAAACGACGCTTTGTTTTCTTCATCCTGCATCAAAAGTTGAAAGAAACTGAGTGTATATATTTGCTTGCCAAGGAATTATGCTGGCCGTTGGTCCATTGAGAGAGATGGAGTGGCGTTCGTTGGGTGAGTGGTGTCCTCTAGAGGCCAGAGCCGAATGGTGGCTGAGATGGCTGGAGGGGGTGTTCGTGTTTGCAAGGCAGTGCTGGACCCGTATGCTACCTGGCCCTCAGGCTCTGTAACACACTGTAAACGTCTGTCTCTTTGCTCAGGCCTTCAAACAGTGGCAGTAAATCCAGCAGCTCTGTGTCTGTCATGTCGTCAAACCACGACTGCACCGGCACCTGCGAACACACAATGACATCATGCTCATTTGTTGCGTCTCATTTCGGAGGCTCGTTTAAAGGAGAAGTCCACTTCCAAAACAAAGATTCACATATAATGTACTCACACCCTTGTCATCCAAGATGTTCATGTCTTTCATTCTTCAGTTGTAAAGAAATTATGTTTTTTGAGGAAAACTTTTCAGGATTTTTCTGCATATAATGGACTGATATGGTGCCCCAATTTTGAACTTCCAAAATGCAGTTTAAATGCGGCTTCAAACGATCCCAAATGCAGTTGTAAACAATCCCAGCCGAGGAAGAAGGGTCTTATCTAGTGAAATGATCGGTTATTTTCATTTTAAAAAATACAATTTAAATACTTTTTACACTTCAAATGCTCGTCTTGCCTTGCTCTTCCTGAACTCTGTGTATTTTCTCCCTCAACTTCAAAAATCATTTCAAAATCTTCCTACACTGCTGCAAAAGTACCAGCACAGTCTTTTCAAAGTGGACATGCAAAGAAGATCAAACACCCTTAACAAAAAAGTAAAACAGTGATATAAAACGATTTTGAAGTTGAGGGAGAACATGAGATGGGAGTTTTTCGACTGTCATGAACCTGAAAGAAACAGTCCAGGCAGAGTAAGACAAGACGAGCATATGACATTAAAAAGTATATAAATTGTAGTATTTTTATGAAAATAACCAATCATTTCGCTAGACAAGACCCTTCTTTCTTGGCTGAGAAATTTTTTTCTCAAAAAACATAATTTCTTTACGACTGAAGAAAGAAACACATGAACATCTTGGATGACAAGGGGGTGAGTACAATCGATGTGAATCTTTGTTTTGGAAGTGGACTTCTCCTTTAAGAAAAGTAACCATTAAATTTCAAAGTAAAAAAAAAGAAATTACAGTATTTTTACACTCTAAGGAATAACAGTCAGTTTTATTGCAGTTACTTCTCTTAAATAAGTTATTATTTTAAAATGCTGTTTTATAACAAAAACGCACTAGTGTAAACAGGGCCTAAATCACAGCCTTTGTGATTTGATAACCTCATGAAGATTTGGATTTTATTATGATTAATTATGCAGCCCTAGAAAGTACTTTAATAAGGAGAAGTCCACTTCCAGAACAGCAATTTACAAATAATTTACTCACCCCCTTGTCATCCAAGATGTTCATGTGTTTCTGTCTTCAGTCATAAAGAAATTTAAGAAAAGGAAAGCATTTCAGGATTTTTCTGCATATAATGGACTTCACTGGTACCCCGAATTTGAACTTCCAAAATGTATTTTAAATGCAGCTTCAAAGGGCTCGAAATGATCCCAGCCGAGGAAAAAGGGTCTTATCTAGCGAAACGATCGGTCATTGTTTTTTAAAAAAAAATAAATAAATAAATAAAATTGTGTACTTTTTAAGCACAAAAGCTCATGTAGCACAGGCCCTGGGATGCGCGTCCACGGGTCATTCTTGAATGATTTAATCTTTAATGTGACTTGGGAAGAATGAGTCGTCTCGGGGAGTGATTCGTTCAGTCAACATCCCATTAGGTTCTGTACTGGAATTAGTTAACCTGTTTTGAGTCTTCGGGTTTTTCGAGTCGTTCGTTCATTTTATGGGGCTGTCACGTGACGCTGATTTTGCTAAAATAAACGAAATGACTCGAAAAAAGATTTGTTCATTTTGTTGAACGAGACTCAAAGGTCCGAGTCGGTAAAATGATCCGAAATTCCCATCACTACTACGAATCACATCTTCGAATCGCCACAAGTTCATCGTCTGTTTACTCCGGCTCAAAAAGGTAGAGTATGGCGAAAAACTCAACCTCAGAATCGTCCGACATCGTTGTACCCTTTTGTTTGTAAACAGCGTTTGACTTACTTGCACTTTGTTAGTCTTTGCGCGTTCGCTTTGTAAACACTGGTTCTGTAGTTCCACCTACGTTCGGCGTGACCTTTCGACGTGATTCAATAGTACGTAGTGTCGTGAACGCGCATGTCAGAACCTGTGCTACACAAGCTTCTGTGCTTAAAAAGTATACAAATTTTTTTTTTCCGAAAAAAAAAAAAAAAAATGTCGTTTCGCTAGATAAGACCCTTCTTCCTTGGCTGGGATCATTTAGAGCCCTTTGAAGCTGCATTTAAACTACATTTTGGAAGTTCAAAATCAGGGCACCAATGAAGTCCATTATATGGAGAAAAATCCTAAAATGTTTTCCTCAAAAAACAATTTCTTCACAACTGAAGACAGAAAGACATCTTGGATGACAAGGGGGTGAGTAAATTACTTGTTAACTGTTGTTCTGGAAGTGGACTTCACCTTTAACAGCAGCTAAGATAAAAGCATGCGTGATATACAACTAACTAATTTGCCAGCTGTGTTGAGAAGAGGTCTGCACAACCTTACAGATAACTGACTTTAATCAGCACCTTTAGCTCATTAGTTTGAATACAGAATAACACTTTCTCTTTTAACAGAAGGGATGTAAGCACGTGTAGGAGGTGACAGCACTGAAGTACAGTAGGATCTGTCTGACTGCAGGTCTTTCGCTACACCCCGAGTCTTTAATTGATGAGAAGTTTTTGACTAAGGAGTGTAAAGTGCCTGTGGCTGGGTTCTACTTCATTAGTTCCACTGGAAAATGTGATTCTGGGATAAAGATGTAAATTAATGCACTAAGAGTCTACTTGCTATAGAAATATCGTAATATAGTAACAGTGTATTCTGAGATAGTAATGTCAAATTAATTGCATGTGCGGCCCACAGTGACACGTACAGCATTTTCTGGATGGAAGATGTAGGAGGCAGGTGAGTTGTCAACTATGATGACTTTGTTGAGCTCTCGGCCCAGTCGGCTGAGGTCTTTGACGTAGTTCCCCCGGTGGAACACACAGGATTCCCTGAAGAGCCGTGCCCTGAACACGCCCCACTGGTCCAACAGGTCTGCTACAGGGTCAGCGTACTGCAAGACCAAAAATAGAGATGAACAATACAACAATCACACTCTATGACCAGACGGACTAACTTGCCCTGCCTACATATAAACGTAGGAGGCATTGGTATCAGTCTCTAAATTAAAAACAAAAAAAAATGTATATATATGAAAGCAAACAATTTTGGACCATGATTGAGCGTACAGCTACAGGTTATCCTGCTCACTAGCATACTGTGTCAAATGGCTATATTGTGTTGACTGAGCTTAATGCATAACTGTGCAAAGAATAAAATGGACTATGGACAGTGTGTTCGCTCTGTCTGTAAGGTATGAACTTCACATTTGTATGTCATGAATTGAAAGGAGAGCTCACAAGAAGCGAATGGCAAGAACTGATTATTTGTTGAAGCACAATAAAGGACACTGTTAGCATTTTAATATCTGTGTACATGGATTTAATTTGCACACGTCAAGTACTTGCTCACTTCTACCACCAACATCAGTGGCTTTTTGGAAGGCCGTAATAATATATATATTAATGTAATAATAATGATGATAATAATAATAAAAAATGATAGAATTCAAAATACTTAAATTAAAATAAACAAATAAATACCTCTTGCATCTGACTCAAATCCAGCCCCCCAAAAACACTAATTAATATCTAACTTGATTAAATAGGTTTACAAAGATAATAATAATAATAAAAAATATATAATTTAAAATGAATTAAATGTATAATTAAATATATAAAAATAACATACTTTATGTATCTGACATAAATCAACAACAAAAAAACAACATGAAATCTTTATAAAATAATTTTTACAAACTTAATCATGTAATAATAATCATCATAATCTTTTTAAATACTTTAATGTTTATTACAAAAAATATATTATAAAAATAAATTACAAAACTGAGTGTCAGTAGCACTCAAGCATGCTATTCATAAATAATAATAATATTAATAATAAAATTAATTAAAAATAAATACATGAATTAAACGTATATATATATAGATATATAGATATATACATATAGATATACAGATATATAGATTGATAGATATATATATATATATAAATAACTTGCATACTTCATGCATTACATAAATCTAGCCCAAAACAAAACTACATAAAATTATATAAAAATGTAATTAATTAATTTTTACAAACGTAATCATGTAATAATAGCAATAATAATCATAATAATCATTAATAATAAGTATATAAACAATTAACAAATAAATACTGTCTCTAACTTGGCAAGAAAAAAAAAGAATAAATAATAAATTATTTAAATAAATTATTTTTACAAACCCAATCCAAACACCACATATGGATTTATATATGTGACCCTGGACCACAAAACCTTAAAAAAAAGTCTTAAATAGCACGGGTATATTTGTAGCAATAGCCACAAAAACACTGTATGGGTCAAAATTATCAATTTTCCTAAATAAAGATCATGTTCCATAAAGATACTTTGTAAATTTCGTACTGTAAATATATCAAAACTTAATTTTTAATTAGTAATATGCATTGCTAAGAACTTCATTTGGACAACTTTAAAGGCGATTTTCTCAATATTTAGATTTTTTTGCACCCTCAGATTCCAGATTTTCAAACAGTTGTATCAGCCAAATATTGTCCTGTCCAAACAAACCATACATCAATGGAAAGCTTGTTATTCAGCTTTTAGATGACATATAAATCTAAATTTCAAAATACTGACCCTTATGACTGGATTTGTGGGTCACAAATTAAATATGTATTACTCTTAGTTTTTGAAAAACGGATAAAAACTGCAATAAAAGAAGATATCATTCTATTTTGACAAGGAATCAGTTTTCTTGCTGCTAAAAATGAATGTTTGGCAAGGAAAGCATTTTATGTAAATACCAGTGGCGCAAAATACATCATCTTATGAACAAGATAAATGATTATCAATGCATGTACCAAACTCACTGCAAACATTCTGACTCAGTTTTTTTATTATATTGGTATATATAAATTGCACAGAACAGCGATATCACTCTAAACAACATTAAAGTTCCTCAGAGAGCCTCTTACAGGAAATGGATCCTGTGAGCTCCACTGACTTCACTTCATCACTTATTTGCATAACGTTCAACTTTTCTCAACTTTATTGAGTTACTGGGCTCTCGCATACATTGCACTGCAATGGTAATATTGCTAATGTCAGCTTTCACTGAAAATGACTTCCGTTGCTAAATCGAGTGTGAAAATATTGACTAATTGACCAAATATTGAAAAATGTTGATTTCATCAGCTTACAAAATTACATTGCGAGCTGTTAGTCAGTCTCAAGGATGGTTTATATTCAGTCTGAAGTAACCTTAGAGAATCTTACCTTAGCCAAGCTGGCTGTAAAAAGAACACATTCAAACAGTTCGCCCATCTTTTGCAGAAACTCATCCACGTGAGGCCTCTTCAGCACGTAGACCTTCAAACAAACCAAATAAACAGCTATTACTGATGGAAAGAAATCACTTCTGCTTCCTGCAAATAGACAGAAGACATGCTGACACTTAACTTTCAGCAAACCTCTTTGTAGACTTTCAGACGTTTAGCTGCTGCAACCCAGTGCAAGTAACCAAGAACAGGCCAACCCTGATCCACAAAGCCTATCCTGGATTACTTGAACCAGGTACCAGCCACTTTGCAGATGTTTTCCAGGAACAAATGAGCCATATTGACTCACACATAGATTTACTATCAACACTCTTCAGGCTCCCCTCAAGTGTGTTTACGCTCAGCTTTCGACTGGTGACATTTGTTTACTTCAAGTTAGTTACCTCGAGCGAGTGCTGCTGACTACATCGCACTCAGCGACTCGAGGAGAATGATAAAAAGGAAATGAGTTCAGATTCAGACTGTGATTTAGCACGAACCCTTTGGGGCCACTCACATATTACTGCGTCTTTAAGAGATAAGAGGATGGGAAAAACTGAATAAAAATATAAAGCCTCAGAGGACACATGTTAGAAAGGATAAGATATCATTACCGCTGATGTTTTAATACAGTAGAGAATGCACTGAACAGTGAGGTTGTATTTTATGTTGCAATTCTTTATTATTTTTTACAGGAATATTACAGGTTCAATAAAGGTTTAATCAGATGCTGAACAATTTTGCTTACCAGTGCTCCAAAACAGCTGTAAAAATGAAGGATTAAGCAGCTCTATGGCTCAAATATTGCATATATTTAGTAAAAGTATTAATGTAAGTGCTTTAATTTTAAAGGTGCTGTATGTAATTTTGACAGCTAGCGGTTGAAATGGGTACTGCAGTCCGAATTCAAAATATTATTTCTCTTGCCCCTCTCTTCCTCAGACAAGACGCTCATGTGGGTTGCCAGATTGAGGACTTGCAACAGGAATGAGCTTTACACTGCAAGTTTATGAGTTATCCTCGTTTTAATATGCCTCTGGTCATAGAGCTTTTTAGATGGATGCCGAGGCTTTTTCGGTCAGGCAGAATCTGTGATGTCTGAGCCTGTTTGTTTGCTGCCTTCAATGGCTTCAATACGCTTTTTTTTTCCACCAACTGGCAACCCGGGATGTCGAAATACTATTCGTTTACTGTCAGTCAGCGGAATCACAAAAACAAACAAAAACTAACATTACGACACAAAATGCACATTTTCAAAGTTATGGAATCCCATTTCCATCACTGAAAAAAGTAATTGCGACTTTTTAATCTCACAATTCTGACTTTCTTTCTCGCAATTGTGAATTATAAAGTCAGAATGCGAGATATAGTCACAATTCAGACCTTTTTACTTAGAATTGCGCGATATATTCTCACAACTGCGAGAAATAAAGTCAGAATTAATAGATATAAACTCGCAATTGCGAATTATAGAGTCAGAATTATGAGACACAGTCAAAATTCAGACTTTTCATCTCAGAATTGCATGCTATTAACTATAATAAAGACTCAAATAAAGAGACAAAACTCGCAATTCTGACCTTTTCTCACAATTGCAAGCTTGTCACGATTCTTAATTTTTTTTCTCCCAATTCTTAATTTTTTTCAGAATTGTGATATAAACTTGCAATTGCGAGTTATAAAGTCAGAATTGCAAGATATAGTCACAATTCAGACTTTTCTTAGAATTGCATGATATAAACTCAGTTGTGAGAAATAAAGTCAGAATTGTGGGTTAAAAACTTATATCTGAGTTAAAAGTTTATATCTCGCAATTCTTAGTTTTTTTTCCTCACAACCGTGCTATAAACTTGCAATTGCGAGTTATAAAGTACAATTTTGAGGGTAAAAAAGACTGATCTGTTCTTAGAATTGCAAGATACAGCCACAAGTCAGACTTTTTAACTTGGAATTGTGTGATCTTAACTTACAACTGTGAGAAATAGTCAAAATTGCAAGTTTATATTGCAAATTATAAAATCAGAATAGCGATATAGTCACAATTCAGATTTTTTTTTCTTAGAATTGTATGATATGAACTAATTGTGTGAATTAAAGTCAGAATTGCGAGATAAAAACTCGCAGTTCTGACTTCTTGCAATTGCAAGTTAGTCACAATTCTTACTTTTTTCTCACAATTTTGACTTTTTTCTCAGAATTGCGAGATATAAACTACAATTACGAGTTATAAAGTCACTATTGCGAGATATAATCATAATTCAGACTTTTTTACTTAGAATTGCGTGATTTAAACTTACAACTGTGAGAAATAGTCAGAATTGCGAGATATAAACTCACAATTGTGAATTATAGTCAGAATATATAGTCACAATTCAGACATTTTTCCTCAGAATTGCATAAACTCAATTGCGAGAAATAAAGTCAGAATTGCAAGATAAAAACTCGCAATTCGTTTTTTTTTTGTTTGTATCTGTTTGTAGTTTGTATCCCGCAACTCTGACATTTTTCTTGCAACTGCAAGTTTATTTCTCGCAATTCTTGCCTTTTTCTCACAATTCATACTTCTTTCTCAGAACTGTGATATAAACTCACAACTGCGAGTTATGAAGTACAATTTTGAGAGTTTATATCTCACAATTCTGACTAACAATTGCTCGTTAAAAAGTCAGAATTGCGAGATACAAACTTGCAAACCTAAAAAAAAAAAAGTCACAATTGCGGGTAATAAACTAGCAAGTTTGAGAGAAAAAAAAAGTCACACCTGCGAGATTTAACCTTGTGAGACTAAACTAGTTTATATCTTGCAATTCTGACTTTATTTCTCAGAATTGTGACAGTTTCTCAGAACTGGGAGTTTGTCTTACAATTCTGACTTTATAACTCACAATTGCAAGTTTATAACTCAAATTCTAAGAAAAAAGTTAGAATTGTGAGATAAAAAGTCAGTGGTGGAAATGGGCTTCCATACAAACTGACTGCAGCGTTGATTTTCGGAGAAACAAGTATGTGAACTTAGCATGTTTCCTAAATCTTTTGTGTATGTATTATGCTTTGATACAGTCAAAAAATGATATATAGCACCTTGAAATCCTCAAAAAATTGGTCCCATCCACTTCCATTATAAGTGCCTCACCATAAACCTTTATTTTTGGTTCATTTTGTTTTTAAAGGAAACAAAGGATGAATCAAAATTCTATTTGTTTTTATTATCCCACAAATGCTTTCAACTGAGCTTAACTTGTATGGAACACATAATATTCCCTTAACTTCAATTCATGACACGGCTTGTCAAGGTTACGTGACATTACAGCCCAACAAACAGATCCAGATTCGAAGCTTTGTACAATCCGTTACCGACAAAGTGTGAACATTTACCCATGGCTACATCTGAACCTATTTGCACGGTACCTGATGAACTGTTCCGTCAATCTCCACAGGGACTATAAAGTCTGCGTTGCTGATGGGCTGCGGGCACAAAACAGGAAATCACACATTAGGAGCCTGTTTGAAACCGACTGCAAGTATGTTACAGCTGTATCAGCTGCGCTGTTCTCTGAGAGAGCCAGAGGGAGGCATCCATCGCTTCACAGATACCTGTAGTCAAGACTTTCAATTAGACTTCTTTGAGCTTTAAGAGTGTATGTGCATGAGCGTGTGTGTTTCTGACAGCTGACTGCATGGAGCTGGAAACTGCAAGCGTCTTTGAAAAGAGACTTGATACGCTTTTAAAGAAAGCGGAGGGAGAGAGAGGAGGAGACGCGCTGGGAGACGATGAAAGAGACTCAGCGGGGGGCCATGAGCTGTCTTCATGCAAACAGAGAAAGGAAGATGAGGATGAAAACTTTGGCTCTCTGCACTTTTCAAAGGCTTGTTAAAAACAAGGAAATGTGGATCTCAGTTCTGATTGGATGGCAGAGGAGAAGTCTCATCCAATATCTGATTTGTTTTGCATAACATCATGACTGTGATGGGTAGTTTCATTTACAACAGGCAGACTGCAAAAATTTTCTTAACTAGTATTTTTTTATTTTGTTCTGTTTTTCAAAACAAGTACACTACCAGTCAAAAGTTTTTAAACAGTAAGGTTTTTAATGTTCAATGTACAGCAAAAACAGTACGATTTTGAAGTATTTTTACTATTTAAATTAACTGTTTTCTATTTGAATATATTTTAAAATGTAATTTATTCCTGTGATTTAAAAACAGAATTTTTAGCATCATTACTCCAGTCACATGAGCCTCCAGAAATCATTCTAACATTCTGATTTGCTGCGCAAAAAACATTTATAAGTATTATTATTATTATTATTATTATTATTATGTTAAAAACAGCGGAGCAGAACTCTTTCAGTTTTTTGATGAATAGAAATTTCAGGAGAACAGCATTTATCTGAAATAGAAATCTTTTGTAACATAATAAATGTCTTTATCATCAATTTAAAGCATCCTTGCTAAATAAAAATATTAGTTGCTATAAATGGAGAGTGAATAATGTTACAACAGCTTTTAATTTCAGATAAATGCTGATCTTTCGATCTTTCCATTTATCAAAGTATCCTGAAAAAAATGTACTCAACTGTTTTAAATATTAATAATAATAATAATAATAATAATAACAATAATAAAGTTTCTTAAACAGCAAATCAGTATATTAGAATGATTTCTGAAGGATCATGTGACATTGAAGACTGGAGTATTGATGCTGAAAATGTAGCTTTGATTACAGGAATAAATTACATTTTAAAATATATCCAAATAGAAAACAGTTATTTTAAATAGTACAAATATTTTAGAATCAACTGTTTCTGCTATACTTTGGATCAAATTAAATGCAGGCTTGGTGAGCAAAAGAGACTTCTTTAAAAAAAAAAAAATTACAAACCTTGCTGTTCAAAAACTTTTGAATGGTAGTCAATTTATACATTTCATAATTTTGAAATAACTAGTTTTGTATTTCTAATATAATTTTGTTTACCAATTGTGTCATTCTTAAAAAAATAAATAAATAAAAAAAAAATTAAATCATTTTATGCTCAAAACAACATCAAACTGTCCACCAATGGGTAAGAAAACTACACTTAAAATTAAATTAAATTAAATCAAAAATTAAATAAAATTAAATTCTCAAAAAAAAAAAAAGAATTTATTTTTTTTGCTAATATTTTATTAAGTACATATAGTATATTTTAAGAATATTTTTACTGAAAAACAAGATATAGCATTATGAAACAGATTTTTCTCAGTTAACAACTCAAATGTTTATGTAGAAATACACTGGACACATTTATGCACGTAATTTAATGTCTGTCTGAAATAAATATTTAATGAAGGGACTGATTTCAGATCAGTTTTCACAGTCAACTGATTTACACATCAGTTCATAATATGGCCAGCAGGAGGAGTACCTGATCTATATGAATGGGATTGTGACATTGGCATAGCAATATTTATTACCTAGATAAAAATGCGATATATATCTAATTTAACTCCGCATATAAATTGTAGTCTGAAGGGGTCGTGCATAACATTTTGCAAAAATTGACCATTTGATTGTACATTATCCTACTTAATACACGGCTTCTTACCACATAAGAAAATACATCAACTTGGAGCTTGAAATGAGATTAAATTGTTTTATTATGCGAGTAAAACATGAAACTAAAATACTGTAATAAATCAGCTGTCAAAAATATACATTGAAACTACAATACTGTAATAAATCAGCTGTCAAAAATATACATATAAAAAATAAGC
This sequence comes from Labeo catla, assembly GCA_012976165.1. Taxonomy (NCBI): domain Eukaryota; kingdom Metazoa; phylum Chordata; class Actinopteri; order Cypriniformes; family Cyprinidae; genus Labeo; species Labeo catla. Next base: position 829,373 of record VONZ01000142.1, on the reverse strand, counting down.
CATATACTAGAAATGTTTAAACAATTCAAATTAATATATATATATATATTTTTAATCCTTGTTAAAAAAATACAATTAAAAAGATAAATTACAGACTTTTGGCCAAAATACTGAGTCTAAAACTCAAAAAATTACTTTGCATTAGATACAAAATATTTAAAATTGATTAAATGTTCAAATATTTTTTGTAGCCACTGTGTGTAAATGTAAAAAAGGAAAAGAAAACAAATCTTCTTTCACTAAGAAAAACAAGCCAAATCGTAATCGTAAGTAATAGAATATATTGTAAACACTCGTCAAGTATGGTCACGGTCAAATATTTTTTGTGTAACTGTCAGCATAACTTTTTTAATGTGATGTGGGTGTGTGTTTTGGTGTATTTGTGTGTGTATGTGAGGTTGTGAACGCGCACAAAGGCATGCATCCCTCTCTCTGGGCCTCTTTCTCTCAGTCGCCGCCTTTCTCTCTTCTCTGAGCAAAAACAGGAGCTGCCAGGCAGACATTTTAAAGGAGGACAGGCTTAACAAAACACAGTTATTAGTCTTAGAGCAAACACATTCAGTATCCGTCACTGTCTTCTCTTTTAGGACTGGAGATGTATCCAGCTGTGGAAGACATGTATGCATTAAGCAGGATGTGTGTACATATGTAAATGTAGGGTGACTGCATATAATCAGCTGGCCATGGTTGTTTATTTGACCATGTGTGCGTGTGTGTGAGAGAGAGAGAGAGAAGGAGCTAAAAACCAGCCTAAAACCAAGATGCAGCGAAGTGGGTCACTGCGCTCAGCAGGTGGCTCCCCGAAGCAATACTTTCTAGGGACCAGACAAACATTTAATCTCAGAAGAGGATTTAAATCATTTGGGACTTAAAATCCACCCCAACAACCTGCCCATGCCTTCTGTTATGTCTTAGGTTGCTCAAATAAATCATCTGGCCACTAAAAACCACTGTGCAGGTGTGAAGCTCCTGAATTTGCTTAATGTTCATTTAGAAATGAGGACTGAAATGGAAGCTCTGCTCCAAAACCTACTAAGTCTAGTGCCTACACAGGCAGCTGCCTTCTAAGGGAGCATTTTAATTGAAATGGAACCTCAGAAGTGACCGATTTGGAATGCTCTAGATAGGCAGAAATGCCATACAAATACAGTGCCTTGCGAAAGTATTCATACCCTTTAATTTTTTCACATTTGTTGTTGCTGCCTTATATTAAACTGCTTTAAATGACTTTTTTCCACATCAATCTACACTCCATGCACCATGATGACAAAGTAATAACAGAATTGTCACAACTTTGTAAATTTATTACAAATATAAAACTGAAATAAGTACACTGCATAAGTATTCATACCCTTAACGCAGTATTTAGCTAAAGCACATTTACAGCCTCAAGTCTTTTTGGGTATGATGCGACAAGCTTTGCACATCTGCATTTAACAATTATCTGCTATTCTTCTCCTCACCTCTTCACCTCTCAAGCTCTGTCAGCTTGGATGGTGGCTAGAAGACATTTTCAGGTTTCTCCAGAAGTATTTGATTGGGTTCAAGCCCAGGCTGTGGCTGGGCCACTCAAGGACATTCGCAGAGTTGTCTATATGCCACTCTTGCTGCGTGCTTAGGGTCATTGTCCTCTTGGAAGGTGAACCTTATGCCCAGTCTGAAGTTCTGAATGTTCTGGACTGTGTCTCAATATTTTGCTGCATTGAGTTTTACATTTACTCTAATGAGTCCTTCAGTTCCTGCCACTGAAAAAGGATACCAGCACACTTTTGCAGGTGATGAGCAGTACTTGGTTTCCTCCAAACATGATGCTTGAAATTGAGGTTCATCAGACCAGAGGATCTTGCTTCTCACAGTTTGAGGATCCTTTAGGTGCTTTTTTGCAAATTCCAAGTGGGTTTTCATGCGTCTTTTCATGCGTTCATGCGTCAGTGATGTTTGTTCTTCTGTATGTTTATCCTAACTTTATATATGATAATGGAGAACTAGAGAGACCATCAGGTTCTTGGTCACCAGTCTAGCCAAGGCTCTTCTCCATCAATTGCTCAGGTTGGCCGGGAGGCCAGCTCTAGGAAGAGTCCTGGTTGTTTCAAACTTCTTCCACTGTGGATAATGCAGGCTACATGTTTCTGTGAACCTTCAATGCAGCAGAATTTTTCCTGAACTCCTCACCAGATGTGTGGCTTGATGCAATCCTGTTTCTAAGCTCTACAGGCAGTTTTTTTTATCTCAGGGCTTGGTTTTTGCTCTGATATGCATTTTCAGCTATTAGACCTGTTGTTTTGACGTGTGTGCCTTTCCAAATCACTCCCATTCAATTGAATTTCCCACAGATTAACTCCACTCAAAGTGTAGCAACATCTACAAGCAATATGAATGCTTTTGAGATAAGGTCCCAGATAAATGACTAGTTATGCAATGGAATGAAGTTTATTTTTAATACATTTGCAGAGATGTAAACATTTTTTGCTTTGCCATTATAGTGTATGGAGTGTTGAATGATGTGGGTAAAAACATAAAATGAAAAAGGCAGCAACGTAACAAAACATGAAAAAAAAATGAAGGGTATGAATACTTTCACAATACACTTTAGCACAATTGATTCTAATGGAGTTTGAAATTAGCACGTTGCCAAGTTAACAACGTAACACTCTTATGAAAATAAAAATGAATAACACAGACAAATATAGGTTAAAATGATCTAGTTCTAATTACACTGAACTATTGTAACTATTTTTGTCAGTCCTGAATGAAAACAATGTTTAATTAACATTTTGCCCGCATTCTCCACCATCATGGATGGTTGTGTGTTCTGGGATTTCCTTCTTCGCTAACAATAGTTTTTTAAAACACACTGAAAGGCTCCCTACACAGGCAGCTAACTAGGTTTTTAAACAACATTTAAAGGGATAGCTCACCTGAAAATAAAAATTCTGTCATTAATTACCCTCATGCCGTTTTAAACCTGTAAGACCTTCGCTCATATTTGTAACACAAATTAAGATATTTTTGATGAAAGGAGCTTTCTGACCCTGAATAGACAGTAACTTAACTACCACATTCAAGACCCAGAAAGGTAGTAAAGACATCGTTAAAATAGTCCTTAATTTTTTAAAGCAGCATGAACACTTTTTGTGTGCAAAGAACACAAAAATAACAACTTTATTCTACAATTTTTCATGCGTCGTGGTACTCTTATGAACATGCGTCGAAGACTGACAGAAATGATTGAAAAAGTTGTTATTTTTGTTTTCTTTGCACACAAAAAGTATTCTCGTAGCTTCATAAAATGTAGGTTAAACTACTGATGTCACATGGACTATTTTAACGATGTCCTTACTACCTTTCTGGGACTTGAATGCGTCAGTTGCGTTGCTGTGTATGCAGGGTCAGAAAGCTTGAATTTCATCAAAAATACCTTAATTTGTCATCCGGAGATGAACGTAGGTCTTACGGGTTTGGAACGACATGAGAGTGAGAAATTTTTGGGTGCACTGTGTCTTTAACAATACATGCCGCTCTTCAAAAGCTTATCAAATAAAGAAAAGCAATGGCTGCCAAGGTAAAACTGATTAGCAACGCATTGCAAAAGGTCATTACTAGCCTCAAAATGCCACTTGGTATATGAAATTTCATAATAAGAAAATTGTCATATTTGTGTTTATGTGCGTGTATTCACAAGTACCTTGAAGGAGCTGTGCACAAGGGTCTCGTCCAGGTCAATGACCACACAGTTCTTGCCATAGTCATTGATGCTGACCTCAGGCAAGAGGCATTTGGCTGGAGGCTGGAGGAAATATGGCACAGATGAATACAAGGAGGAGAGGAGAGCAAACAAGCAACTCAATGGAGGATAAAGATGCATGCTTATCATATCAGCCAGACATTCAGAGTTATAATAAAAAGCTACAGGCCCTCCTCCAATGAGACACAACATGCACTGGAGACTGTTTTGTTGTTGTCCCAAATGATGTACCGGGATCTGGTGGTTTTGGATAACCTTGAAACGATCATAGCTTTTTTGTGTTTAAGTGACTATCCCCCCTGGTTTGGCTTCACTGCCAAGTCGTGTTGCCTAAGCACAAGCTGCCTCTGTAGATGGTCTGCCAGTAACGGGAAAGAGATGTCCTTTACTAAGCCTGACCTGAGGGAGGCAGATGGACTTGCCTATGGGAGCAAAATACATTCTCACATATCCAAAGATGCAAGCGAAGTCATCCAGAGCACATGCAGGCATGCATAATGTATGTACATTCATGACAGTAATATGCCGAAGATTCTTTACATGTGCATTTCAGTGGAGAAAAGGTCATGGAGGACAGTGCACGGGCTGGATGATTTAACTGTGCCAGTATGAATCTGCGGGAGTCCTGCATGACCTTTCATTGCCAATATTTCCACCTCATCAGGTTTGAATAACTATTTGCAATTCTAATGACATTAAACTACATTAAAGCTTAATTCATTATTAATGTAATTCATAATTGTGTCAAACATGGAATAAACCTACTGTATAGTCTATAACGTGAATATCAGTGTGTGACCTTAAAGGGACAGTTCGCTCAAAAATGAACATTCTGTCATTAATTACTCACCCTCAAGTCATTCCAAAACTATAAGACCTTCGTTCATCTTTGGAACACAAATTCAGATATTTTTGATGAATCCAAATGTTTTCTGACCTTGCACAGACAACGCAACTGTCACGTTTAAGGGCCAGAAAGGTAGTAAGGCCATCGTTAAAATAGTCCATGTGACATCAGTGGTTCAACCTTAATTTTATGAAGCAACGAGAATACTTTGTGTGCACAGAAGACAAAATAATGACTTTATTCAACAATTTCTCATCTTAATTTGTGTTCCAAAGATGAACAAAGGTCTTACGGATTTGGAACGACATGATGGTGAGTAATTAATGACAGAATTTTCATTTTTGGGTGAACTGGTGAACTGTCCCTTTAACTTCTACTGTTCTTAAAGAGGAAGTGTGCATTTTTATTATTAAATAAATTTTATTATTATTTAATTGATTATTAGTGATTAAAAACTAAGTGAGTGCTGGATGACAGCAAATGCTATTTAAATAAAAAAAACAAAAGGGAAATGAGAATGCACAATATTCACCAACACTAATAAATAATATTTACAATACTTTTTTCTCTGGTTTTGTTATCACTGAGGGAGCATTCTGTCCCCACATGCGTACACAAACAAGACCACACAGATGGTCAAATTTATGCATGCTCCATGAGTACTGCCAATTACATCATTACATTATAACTCTGAAGACTTGGTTTTCAAACAATGCTTTAACCATAATTGAACCCTCATGCTGTGTCAGTCATTTCCAGCATTCATTTCATGGTTTTCAAACGCATAAGATTTATGACTTGCTTGCATTATGATAATCTGTTTGCTCTGAGTGACAATGACAGTCAACACTTTGTGGTTCACTAGATTCCCAACTTAACCTTTGCCCCAATCCAGACACTTTCAAAACACATTAGAGAGAAGATACTGAAAGCCTGACATCATGCAGTTGACATTTTCAGTCATTAAGTGTCAGCCAGTCAGAGCGGGAAGATCTGGAAGCAGGCAGTGAGACATTCCCAGCTGTCATCTTAGAAAACACCAGCGGATGCGAGGTTTGATTACAATTACTGTGAGAATTAAAACTCCTGCCAGCGCTTTCTCAGCGTGGATGCTCGGTTTTTGCTGAGCAGGCAGAGGCAGGTGGAGTGCGTTTCAGGATTTGGGTCTCCCCTATCTCAGGCTCAGTGTGAAGGCCTGGCTCAGATCAGCAAACCTCTCTGCACGCTCTTCCTCTAGCAGGTGCAGTGTGGGATGATTTGACTTTTTGAGACTGCTGTTGTCCTAAAGTACAGCTTATTGCTATCAGCACTACCAGTCTCCTAATTACCTAAACCATATGACTCTATAATCAGGATTAAGGACAAAATGAAATTGCATTCACAACACATTTAAAGGGATAGTACACTTAAAATGAAAATTCTGACGACTCGTTTCATTTATGTTAAGACTCAACTGTAAGGAATCCCATTTCTGTCACTGAATAAAATTTTTTAAAAAAGGTAACTGCATGTCTTTATCTTGCAAATCGAACTTTTTTCCCTCCAAGAGATTTAAACTCCCCAATTGCAAGTTATAAAGTCATAAATAAAGTAATAAACCCGCAATGGCAAGAAATAATATCAGAACTCGCCATTCCGACTTTTTTTTCTCAGAAATGTGAGATATAAACTTGCAAATGGGAGTTATAAAGTCAGAATTGCGATATAAAAACTAGCAATTGCAAGTTATAAAGTCTGAATTGTGAGTTTTTAATCTATCTATTATAAAGGCAGAAATGCAAGATAAAAACTCACATTTGAGAGAAATAAAGGATAAAAACGTGCAATTCTGACTTTCTCAAAATTGTGATATAAACTCGAAATTGCGAGTTCTAAAGTCAGAATTGCAAGATAAAAACTTGCAATTGCAAGAAATAGACAATATTTACAAATGATATTCTGACTTTTTTCTCACAATCGTGAGATATAAAGTCGCAAGTGTGAGTTATAAAGTGAGTTATAAAGTCAGAATTGTGAGTTTTTATCTTTTATCTGTTACATATTTTTATCTGTTATAAAGGCAGCAATTCATGATAAAAACTCACATTTGCAAGAAATTGTGAGAATTGTGAGATAAAAACTTTATCGCAATTGCGAGAAATAAAGTCAGAATTGCAAGATAAACTCACAATTGTCAGAAATTATGGATAAAAACATGCAATTCTGACATTTTTTCTCACAATTCCGACTTTTGTTTTCTTAGAATTGTGAGATATAAACTCGCAATTGCGAGTTATAAAGTTAGAATTGAGAGATAACTCGTAACTGCGAGAAACCAGAATTGCTAGACAAAAACTTGCATTTGCAAGAAATAAAGTCAGAATGGTGAAATAAACTCACAATTGTGAGAAATAAAGGACAAAAATTTTGACTTTTTCCTCTCGAAATTCCGACTTTTTTTCTTAGAAATGAATATAAACTCGCAAGTGAGAGTTATAAAGTCATAATTGCAAGATAAAAACTTGCAGTTGCGAGAACTAAACAATAAAAACTTGCAATTCTGACTTTTTTCCCCTCACAATTCCAACTTTTTTCTCGGAATTGGGAGATATAAACTCGCAATTGTGAGTTATAAAGTCAGAATTGTGAGTTTTAATCTCTATCTGTTATAAAGGCAGAATTGCACGATAAACTCGCAGTTGCGAAAAAAAGGATAAAAACGAGCAATTCTCACTTTTTTTCCTCAGAATTATGCAATTGCGAGTTATAAAGTCAGAAATGCAAAATAAAAACTCGCAACTGCAAGAAACAAAGGATAAAAAGTGCAATTCTCACTTTTTTCTCACAATTGTTACTTTATGAAATAAAAACTCACAATTTCCAGTTATAAAGACAGAATTGCAAGATAAAAACTCTAAATTGCAAGAAATAAAGTCAGAATTGCAAGAATAAAAAACTTGCAATTGCAAGAAATAACTTTTTTTTAATAACAGACTTTCTCGCAATTCCAAGTTTACAGCTCGCAATCCTGACTTTGTGAGATATAAACTCGTAATTGCAAGTTCTAAAGTCCAATTCTGAGGGGAAAAAAACAGAACTTCCTGTTTATATCTCATAATTCTGACTTCATTTCTTAAGAAAAAGGTCAGAAAAATAAAATAGTCAAGAAAAGAAGCTTAGATTTTATATTTTACAATTTTGACTGTATAACTCGCAATTACAATTGTATCTCTCAATACTGAGAAAAAAACTGAAGATGTAAACTTTCAATGGCAAGAAAAAAGTCAGAATTGTGAAAAAGTTGCAATTACCTTTTTTAAATTATTTTTATTTTTTAATTAAGTGGCAGAAATGGCCTTCCATACAATTGACCACTGGGAAAAACTGTATAAAAAATTCTTCCAAATATCATTTGTTCTCCACAGAAGAAAAACAGGTTTGGAATGACATGAAAGTGAGTAAACGAAGACAGAATGTTCAGTTTAGGTGAACTATCCGTTTAACTTACATTTTGAATTTTAAGTGAAACAGAATATTCAATTGGAAATAATCAAGGGCAGTTTGTGGATCTGATCTGTTTTCATCATAAATGGCTATGATAGTTTGACATTAACGTTAATATTTTCGCCTCACCCATGCTGCTTAGGCTTTGTCAGTAGAAAAACCAACCTCAAAGGCTATTACATTTTGATGAAAGATTACTCTATTTCCTTTAGAATAATGTGCAATGATATGGAAAATAAGACCAGAGATATTTACTGAAGTACTGATTTCGATCAAAACATTTTGATGTGATCTGAGCTGTGTGTGAGCTTTTTCTGTAATGAATTAAAGTAGACGCAGGCAAAAAAATAAAAATAAAACTGCACTGAAGGACTGTACAAGTCATTACAAAACGTATTGCTATGGTAAGTCATAGGCTAATGTCAAACAACATGAAAATAAGCCACTTTTTGTAAAATCTGTTCAATACGTTTGTAACAGTAACGAAATTATCTATCAAATGTTTAATCAATTGAAAGCCCAAGGTTTAAATCCTACTGTCATTTATGCACAATGCGTGGCTGTTTTCCAAGATGCTGCATACTTTATGTAAAGTGGAGTAGAAGCTTAATGCATCCCAGAAAAATGAAGCCAGGCAGGTTTCTCTCAAGAGACAAAAATATATGCATAAGCATGCAGACAAAATAAAAAAGAATAATACATACACTGGGAATAGGGATGACCTGGACCTGATCACACTGAGAAACAAAACCAGATAGAAAGAGAGGAAAAAACAGAAAGAAAGAAAACAAAACAGAGGGAAAAGAATCATCAAAAAGAAAAAAAAAACAACACATACACACACAAGCACAACAAACACGACACTGTGAAAGCAAACATCGCAACAGAGATTACGAACAGTTGTACATTATTATTACATGACTAAGACAGACAGACATGCTGATAAAATCACATCCTGCCAGGATTCTCTCTGTAAAGGCTGTAGAACACATGGGTTTCGTTTAAAGTGTCTGTGGGTCTAAAACGGGGCTGCTTCGAGCGCATGCACATGTAAAATAACAGGACATTCCTCTGCAGATCGCGAGTCATTTGCAGGCAAACATTGGCGGTAATGCGATCTGATTCACATCCATTTATAGCTGCCTGTACCTGCTTTGGCAGCACACATGAGTGTTTGTGGAGCGCTGTGGCTTAAAGTTTCGCCACGGACAGTGAGGTCATTTCACACGGTACGCTGCCCAGCGTTTGTGTGTGTGTTTGGATGAGTGCAAGAGACAAAGAAAAAGAACAAGAAAGACAAAATACACTAAATAATCAGTACAAGACATTAAACGTGCTGAAATGACTCTACAAAATTCACTGTAAAAGTGCAGTCTGTTATTTTTGGGTAATATTGCGCCAGTGTTCTTGGTGAACAAGAAGTCTTACATGAACAAAAGCGTCCGATAAAAGGGGTTTACCAAGATAAAGCGAGAAGTATTCAGCTGGTCATGTGATGTTAACATGGCGGCCCCCATGAGGTGGTCTGCTCCGTGTAAAATAAAACAGCTTTTATTAGGCTACTCATGGACTGGAGTCTTTGTGATGAGTGATGAAATAAAAATAAAATAATAACAAAACCAGATAATAAAAAATAAAACAAAAACAAGAAAAAACAGTAACAAAACTAAATAACAAAAAATAAATAAAATAAAACAAAATAAAAACAAGAAAAAATTAACATAAAACTAAATAATAAAAAAAAAATAAATAAAAAAAAAAATCAAAGAAAAAAGTAAATAATATGAAATAATCAAAAATAAAATAAATAAAATAAAACAAAACAAGAAACATAAAATAACATAAAACTAAATCATCAAAAATAAAATAAAATATCTAAAATAAAACAAAACAAAAAAAAAGAAAAATAAGATAAAAGATATATCAAACTAAATAATCTAAAATAAAATAAAATAAATTAAAAAACAAAGCAAAAAACCCATAAAAGTAAATAATCAAAAAATTAAATACATAAAACTAAATAAAACAAAACAAAACAAAAATAAAACAACAAAACGAAATAATCAAAAATAAAATAAAACACAAAATAAAAGAAACAAACAAAAAAACAAAACAAGAAAAAACAAAATAACAAAACTAAATAATCAAAAATAAAATACATAAAATAAAACAAAAACAAGAAAAAGACAAAACTAAATAACAAAAAATACAGATTAAAACTAAATAAAACCAAAAAAACCCATAAAACTAAATAATAAAAATAAAACAAAAAACAAGGAAAAAAATAAAATATCAAACTAAATAAATAAAATACATAAAATAAAAAAAATTAGATAACATAAAACTAAATAAACAAAAACAAAACAAAAAAATAACATAAAACTAAATAATCAAACAAAAACTAAAACACCTAAAACAAAAAAAACGAAGAAAAAAAATACAATTAAAATCAAACTAAATAATCAAAAATAAAATAAATAAAACATAATAAAAAACAAAATAAAACATAAAACTAAATAATCAAAAACTTAAATACCTAAAATAAAATAAAACAAAACAAAACAAAAAACAAGAATGAATAAGACAACACAAAACTAAAATCAAAAACTACATAAAAACAAAAGAAAAAATAAAATAAAAATTAATAATCAAAAATAAAATAAAACAAAATAAAATAAAACACAAGAAACAAAACAAAAAAACAAGAAAAATAAAATATTAAAACTAAATAAATCAAAAATAAAATAAAATACATAAAACAAAAAACAAAAGAAAAAAACAAAATAATAAAACTAAATAATCAAAAATAAAATAAGATATAATACATAAAATAAAACAAGAAAAAAAAAAACTAATAAAAATAAAATACACAAAATAAAATTAAATAAAATAAAAAAACAAAATGCCCCTTGAAACAAAATCAAATAAAACAAAAAACAAAATAAAATTTTATATTGTGTTTTCTTCAAGTATGAATTCTGTCTCAGTTGTTTCTTCTAAAATTACTTAAAAGAAATAAAAACAGAAATAGGCATGTTAAAATGAATTAGCTCATTATTGACTATTGATTCCAGTCAGACTAGTTTGAGAATTTTTCTCAGTACAACATTCTGAAAATCAAGAGCACAAGTCTCAATTGGATTTTGCTTCCTAGAAGAAACAACCTAGATAAAAGATCTAATTTGTGCTTTTGACTTTTCAACATGGTGACCTGTTTTGCATAATTACTTCATTAACCTTATAACAGCGTAGACGACATGCAAACAGACAACACTATCAGCAGGCGCAATGCAGCTGAAGTCTATTCCCCTTTAAGTCTACAAAGCCAATGGGAGAAAGAGAAAGAAAAATAAAGAAAAAGAAAAAGAAGGAGGGGAAGGAACAAACTGGGCAGCAAGTAATCAATCACACAAGACACACACTTTATTGGAATTAAAGAAGCAGTTCAGGAATGTGAGAGAGAGAGAGAGAGAGAAAGTGTGTGTGTATGTGGGTGGGTGGAAATTGAAGAATGTGTGTGAGGGGAAACGGGCCCATCATTTCTAGAACTGGATGGTAAACATCACGGCGGGTTCACCAAGTTCGGAACAGCTGGAAAACTTTGCGGTATGGACACGGGAACAGCGTGCACAGAGCCTGCATTCGGGCGCAGCTCGCAAACAAGGAAAAAAAAAAAAAACTCAGCTAAACTGAGAGAAAAAGAGCTAAGTTTGCTAATAAGCAGACTTTATTCTGAGCTGGAACGACATTAGCAATTCAAACGCAGAAAACTAAACGCTCCAATTTCATGCATCCATTGCCGAAGATTTGCACGCCGTTAAAACTGTCGTTAGAGAAATAAATGAGGCCTCACCTTTGGAGGGCTGCTGTTCTCCTCGGCAGGTGGAGGGAGGGAGCAGGTCTTGTTGTTGGTGGCTGGTGGTTCCGCATTATAGTCCCGGAAACAGCAGAAGAAGGGACTAAAGATACTTCTGTTCCTGTGTTTCTTTAAACTGCTGTTGGACTGGGAGACTGTGACAGAGAAAAACACACACACACCACACGTTGGTCACTGCAATGCACAAACTGTTCAAAACATCTGGGGCTTTACCTTCCCTGCCCTGTAACTTAAAACCCGTCGGCCTCGCGTACAGCGCGCATTCACGAAGGAGGTCGTAACGAGTGAAAAAACAACGGTCTGTTGGAGTTTGCTTATTGGTTACCGTGCACGGCTCACATGACCGACGAGTGTGCAAACAGCTCCTTTTTTGTATTATGGTACACAGAACGCGTCTCCATGGGTGACTCTTGTCACCTTTGCCCCCTGCGCTTGCACGCCTGCTGTTCTGTGATTGCATTCTGTGCATACAACAGCACGTCATCGTGCACGGCAATATGTCTCAAGTACAGTTACACAACCTGCTTTAAAAGCCCTCTATCTGACGAAAAAAGCAGACATTGTAAATGCTGAATGTGAGGAAGACATGATTAAGATGATGCCGGTTGGTCTAAAATGTGGTGTGAAATTAAATCAAATTTTAAAAATGTCCTCTTTATTGCAAAAGAACAGTTTGCATAATCCCAAGGTTTGCACAGTTCCCTTTTCAACAAAACAAAATAAAACAAAAATGTCCTCTTCATTGTAAAAGACGTCAGTCAAGGTTTACACAATCCCAAAATAAAAAAAAACAGCCTTTGTCAAATAAAACATTATACATTTTAAAAACAAAAAGCAAAAATAGCAAAACAAAACAACTAATGATTAAGATGATCGAGTGCACATGTGCATGAACATATGCATGATGTCAAGGGTTACAGTAAAATAATAAAATAAAATAAAATAAAATAATAAAATAAAAGTTCCTCTCATTGTAAAAGAACAGTCTGCATAAGGCCAATTTTTTGCACAGTCTGAAAATAAAGTAAGAGATTTTTTCAACAAATCAAAACAAACAAAAAAAAGTCCTTTTTATTGTAAAAGGCATCCCTCAAATTTTGCATAATCCCAAAATAAAGGAAACGCTTTTATCAGATAAAACAAAACATTACAAATTTTAAAAACAAAACAAAACAAAGCAGAGCAAAGCAAAGCAAAACAAAAAATGACTAGGCTGATGGCAGTGGGTCTAAAATTGAGTGCACATGTGCAAAAACATGTGCATGATGTAAAGGGTCACAGTAAAACAATAAAGTAAAATAAAATAAAATAAAATAAAATAAAATAAAATAAAATATTCTTTACTGTATAAGAACAGTCTGCATGGTCCCAAAAAATGAAGAGTCTTTTTTAACAAAACAAAAACAAAACTAAAAAAATGTCCTCGTTATTGTAAGTCACATAACGTTTGCACAATCCGAAATATAAAGGAAAAGACTTTTTAAAATAAAAAAAAAACAAAACATTAAACATTTTAAAAACAAAAGGCAAAACAACAAAACAAATAGTATGTCCTCTTTATCGTAAAAGAATACTCACAGAAGGTTTGCATGATCCCAAAATAAAGACAAAATCCTTTTCAAACAAAACAAAAACACAAATAAAAAATGTCTTCCTTAGTGTTAAAACAAGTCTCACATGGTTTGCTTGATCTCAAAAAAAGGAAGAGCCTTTTTTCAAACAAAACCAAACAAAACAAAACCAAAAACATTCTCTTTATTGTAAAAGAAGAAAAATAAGGTTTAAACTCTTCAACAGGAAGAGCCTTTTTCAAATAAAACAAAACATTAACATTTTAAAGCGAAACAAAATAAACAAAACAAAATCGATAAAACAAAACATTAAATATTTTAAAAACAAAAAGCAAAACAAAGAAAACAAAATAAAAACAAATAGTGTCTTCTTAATTGTAAAAGAACACTCACAGGGGGTTTGCATGATCCAAAAATAAAAAATATAATAATAATAAAAATAAAAAACACACATCAAAACAAAAATAATGTCTTCCTTCTTGTAAAAGAAGTCTCACAAGGTTTGCACAGTCCTCAAAGAGCCTTTTTTTTTCAAAAAAACAACAACAGCAAAAAAATATATATATTATGTCCTCTTTGTTAAAGAACAGTCACAGAAGGTTTGTATGATCCCCAAATAAATGAAGAGCTTTTTCAAACAACACTAAATATTTTGTCCTCTTTGTTGTAAAAGATCAGTCACAGAAGGTTTGCATGATCCCAAAATAAAGAGCCTTTTTTCAAACAAAACTAAGCTAAACTAAACAAAAAAAACACTAAACAAAAAACAAATGTGTCCTCTTTGTTGTAAAAGAACAGTCACAGAAGGTTTGCATGATCCCCAAATAAATGAAGAGCCTTTTCAAACAAAACAAAAAACAAATCAAAACAAAAAACATTGCTCTCCTTATTGTTAAATAAAAGTCTCAAAAGGTTTGCACAATCCCAACATAAAGATCCTTTTTTCAAACAAAACAAAGAATATGTCCTCTTTGTAAAAGATCAGTCACAGAAGGTCTGCATGATCCCAAAATAATTGATGAGCCTTTTTTCAAACAAAACAAAACAAAAAAAAAAACAAAAAAGCAAACACAAAACAAAAAACAATGTCTTCTTTGTTGTAGAAAAACAGCCACAGAAGGTTTGCATGATCCCCAAATAAATGAACAAAAATTACACAAAAATAAATGTCCTTATTGTTAAAAAAAAAGTCTCACAAGGTTTGCAGCCTTTTTTCAAACAAAACAATAAAACAAAAAACAAATATTATGTCCTCCTTGTTGTAAAAGAAGAATCATAAGGTTTGCATGACCCCAAAATAAAGAAAGTTGTTTTTTCAAACAAAACAAAACAAAATAAAAAAAACTCAAAACAGCAGCTCTCCTTTTAAAAGTAACCCATCTGCCTGTCTGGTTATGCACACATATGTGCTTTCTATTTTGCCTAGTAACTGCAGGAAGTACACAAACAGCACTATGAAAAGAAATACTGAATATTTGCGAGCCTACATCACTTGGTTGCACTCCAGTTGATTGCTGGGTAATAAACAGAAAGGCTGGATGACAAAAACTGGCTCTCCATAGGTGATCTAATGAGGCATGCAGGCCAAGGTATTGTTATTGGAAGAACAGGTCGCTCCTGACAGCAGCAGACGCTTGGCAAAAAAACAGAGGGGGTAAGCAAAACATTTGGAAAATGTGTATTTTTATATTTTTTCTGTTAAACTGAGTAACAACAGGCTCAATCATTGATGACTGAGATGTCGCTCTAGATGTGTCTTTCTAGTCATACTGCTATCTTGTGACCTGCTGCGTGTTAAAGTGGCACAGTACAGATAGGGTTTCACGCTATCCAGGTCAGTCGTGAGGGCCAAGTGCTCTCATTGTCGCAGTAATGCCTGTTGTTACTGCAGCTTAAAGTGGCAACAATCAGCCAATTATACACTTTCATTAAATCAAGAACTAGTGCAGTACAGTCTTTTAGCAGGAAAACTCTTTTAGTCCATGTATGTTAAAGGGAAAGCTCACCCAAAAATTTAAATTACCCACTCTATCGTGAACGTGCGTACGTCAGTTAGCGGAAGCTAGGGATTACGGTTTATAAAGTTTTAAACATGGATATTTTTCTTACAAAAATGCATCGATTCACTTCAGAAGATCTTTATTAAGACCCCAGAGCCATGTGGAGTACTTTTTATGATGGATGGATGCACTTTATTGCATTTTTGCAAATTTAACACCCATTCACTGCCATTATAAAGCTTAGAAGAGCCCGAATATTTTTTAATATAACTCTGATTGTTTTCGTCTGAAAGAAAGTCATATACCAGAGTTCGTATAGATACTGTAAAATGAAATTTCAGGACTTTTTTTAAGAACTACTTTTTTGATTTTTAAGGACTTTAATCAGAGATCTCACTTATCAAACAATGATTTCAAAGTAAAACCAGTTAATTTTCTTAAGGGATTTGTACTTGTGTATAATTTTTTTTGTTTTTTTTGTTTTTATATCTGTACTGCCTTAATGGTTTGGTGTTTTCTATTGTTCAATAATATATATTTTTTTAATTAATAAAAAAGATTTGTGAAACCACTCCGAAATCTCAATCAAAAACAAATGATTCACAATACATGCTCTGAAGTCCCGAACTGAATAAAATTATTTGCGAACCTGCATCTAAGTCTCATTCTGAAACAAATGATTCACTCTCCGTGCTCCAAAGTTCTGATGTGAAGCAAAAGATTCACAAACCTGCTCTGAAGTTCCATTCTAAATCAAATGATTTGTGATATGCGCTCCGAAGTCCAAAACTGAATCAAATGATTCGCGAACCTGCACTGAAGTCTCAATCTGAATCAAGTGATTCAGATCCACGCTCCACACTTCTGATGTGAAGCAAAGATTCACGAACCCGCTCCAAAGTTCCAATCTAAATCAAATGATCTGTGACAGGCGCTTGGAAGTCCAAAACTGAATCAAATGATTCGTGAACCTGCACCGAAGTCTTAATCTGAATCAAGTGATTTGGGATCCACGCTCCAAAGTTCTGACATGAAGCAAAGATTCACGAACCCGCTCCAAAGTTCCAATCTAAATCAAACGATTTGTAATATGAGTTCCGAAGTCTAAAACTGAATGAAATGATTTACGAACCTGCACCTAAGTCTCAATCTGAATCAAGTGATTCAGAATCCACACTCCAAAGTTTCAGTGTGAAGCAAATGATTTGTGAACCTGCTCCAAAGTTCTAATCTAAATCAAATGATTTGTGATATGCGCTCCACAGTTCAAAACTGAAACAAATAATTCACGAACCTGCACTGAAGTCTCAATCTGAATTAAGTGTTCCGGGTCTACACTCCAAAAGGTCCGATGTGAAGCAAAAGATTCATAAACGTGCTCCGGCGTTCCAATCTAAATCAAATGATACGCGCTTCAAAGTCCCGATCTAAATCTAATTTCGATGTGAAGCAAAAGATTCATAAACCTATTTTAAAGTTCCATTCTAAATCAAATGATTTGTGATATGCACTCCCAAAATCCAAAACTGAATCAAATGATTCACAAACCTGCACTGAAGTCTCAATCTGAATCAAGTGATTCGGAATCCACGCTCCAATTTGCGATTTGCGATACGCACTCCGAAGTCCTAATCTAAATCAAATAATTAGCAATATGCAAAGTTTCAATCTAAATCAAATGATTTGCAAACCTGCTCCAAAGTCCTGATCTACATCAAATGATTTGTGATATGCAATCTGAAGTCCCGATTTTGAATCAAATGATTCATGATACGCGATTCAATTAGAACGCTTCAAAACAGTGAATCACTTTGAATCAACTGATTCTGAGTTTCGAAAAACTCAGCTTCAATCACTACGTACTTTTTAAAATTGTTACAAGCAATGTCGAAATTTAAAAATGATTGGCTCTTTTAATTTGATCTGTTTTATGCTAGTGAATCGCTTGAAATGAATAAGTTTGAATCAGTCAAAGAGGTTCCAGCATAAATTACTCACTCAATTGATTCGGTTCATCTGTTCCTCTTTTCACATCTTCAGCTATGTTTACACGACATTGTCAGTACTACTACTACTGGCTTAGCTTGCTAGTTTTGTGTTTTATTAGCTTTTTCTTTTTTTTTACTAGTTTTATTAACTGAAATAACGAAAAAGTGTTTTGTTTTTTGAATTGCGTGAAAAGACATTAAACATATATAAAAAAAATTAAACACTCTTTTCATAGATACATTGTCTTTCAATAATTCAAGCACTTTTCAAGTATCAAATTTTGATTATAAGGTAAATTGGTTTACTTGAATGTGTATTTTATCTAATTATGTGAGGTTTGTGTTTCTCTGAAACTTTTTGTGCTGTTGATGGTCTTGGCCAGGTACAGTATGTCTTGTTCGAAAGCTTTTAAATCTCAGCGTGTCTAACCTCCTTACATAAAGGTTAAATAAAAATAAAAAAACCTGTGAGCCAAATGGGTCTCAATCTCATAATGGAAGAAGCATTAGGGTAATAGCTTACAGCATCTGTCTGATTACTGCTATTGGAAAACACATAAGGTCACATCAGACCACGAGGAAATCCGCTTCCTGTGGCCATGTACAGCTTGATGAGCTTGACAAGAACTCAGTCCAGCCCAAGTACTTCAGTCCGTATGATGATCCCCAAACAACAAGCTTTGGCTAGAACCATTATTAACCACCTGTATGAGTACAACAGGTCACTTGCTTCTATTTTCAGAAGTGACTGCATTAAAGGTGCATTAAAAAAAACTGCATTACTCCATTAACCAGTGTCACATGATCCTTCAGAAATCATTCTAATATGCTGATTTATCAGTTTTATTATAAAAGTAAAATAAAACAAAACTGTATGGAAGAAGCTGAAAAAAATAAAATAAAATAAAACTGTATGGAAGAAGCTTAAAATAAAATAAAATAAAATAAAATAAAATAAAATAAAATAAAATAAAATAAAATAAAATAAAATAAAATAAAATAAAATAAAACTGTATGGAAGAAGCTTAAAATAAAATGAAATAAAATAAAACAAAACTGTACAGAAGAATCATAAAATAAAATAAAGTAAAATAAATAAAACAAAATAAAATAAAATACAGTACAGTACAATAAAATAAAATATAATAAAATAAAATAACTGTATGGAAGAAGCTTAAAATAAAATAAAACTATGGAAGAAGCTTAAAACTAAATAAATGAAATTACATGAAATAAACTAAACTAAAGTAAACTAAAATACAGTACAGTAAAATAAAACATAATAAAATAAAATAACTGTACGGAAGAAGCTTAAAATAAAAAAAGAAAAGAAAACTGTATGGAAGAAGCCTAAAATAAAATAAAATAAAGTGAAATAAAAGGAAATAAACTAAACTAAACTACACTACAATACAGTACAATAAAATAAAATATAACAAAAAATAAAATAACTTTATGGAACAAGCTTAAAATAAAAAAACTGTATGGAAGAAGCTTAAAATAAAATAAATTAAATTAAATTAAATTAAATTAAATTAAATTAAATTAACTAAACTAAACTATACTATACTATACTAAACTAAACTAAAATACAGTACAGTAAAATAAAATATAATGAAATAAAATAACTGTACAGAAGAAGCTTAAAATAAAAAAATAAAATAAAACTGTATGGAAGAAGCCTAAAATAAAATAAAATAAAATAAAATAAAGTAAAAAGTGAAATAAAAGGAAATAAACTAAACTAAACTAAAATACAGTACAATAAAATAAAATAAAATAAAATAAAACAAAACCGTATGGAAGAAGCTTAAAATCAAATAAAATAAATGAAATAAAATGAACTAAATTAAACTAAACTAAACTAAACTAAAATAACTGCACGGAAGAAGCCTAAAGTAAAGTAAAATACAATAGCTGTACAGAAGAAGCTTAAAATAAAATAATAATAAAATAAAACAAAACAGTACTGTACAAAAGAAGCTTAAAATAAAATTTAATTAAATTAAAGCTTTTATTCCGATATTTTGTAGAAAAAAAAAAGAACAGTCACACAAGCAGCAAGTGTCTATAAACAGACTGTAAGGTGCTTGTGTGAAACTAATTTGAGGGGCGTCTCCAAAGAAAGAAGACAGAGGCACTAGACCCTCTGATTTTCTATCTAACTATAATTACCTGTCAGTTGACAAGCTGGGCTGTGAGGCATAACGAGATGTAAACGAGCCAAACGACCTTCCGCACAGAAACGCTACTCAGAGGGTGATTTAATAGAGTATTTTAAAACATAATTGCACTGTTGAACAAAGTTCTCAGGCTTATTATAATAAGTAACTAAGTCTACTGAGAATACACAGTCTGTCATAACACACGGTACGATCCAACCTCTGCGCTCACGTTCCCAAAACACCGTTCCTGAGCGATCCCTCCCTCCCGGGCCTCCATTTTGAGGCTGTTGGTATTTTCCCGCCTTGATCGTCTGCCCTGCACGGCAGTCTAATAATATGCAGGTGGGAAGGACGCCAGAGGGAGGGAGGTGGGCCAGTGCAATGAAGCCTGTACCCTGCACCAGCCCCCTGAACAACCCTCCGTCCAACACAAACAGGGTTTTCTCCACACGCACACACACAAACATACCCATCTAAAAACATATTCTCTGGCTGACCACAGGAATGTGGCTGGAGTCGGTTTGCATGGCCGTGCCGTCCCTGCTACAGTGTGAAGAAGTGTTGTGTATTCTATTCAAATTCAACTCACTCCACACACTGTAGTTAACAGATGTCTGTATTCATGAATGCAAGCATTTGTCTAACAAAGCAGAGATTAGGCTGCACGATTAATCAACGTAAATCCAAAATGGCGCTAAGGCTTAGCGTGATTATCAAATTACTAAAAATGCCATTTAATTAAAAGAGCTGCATATTTCAGAGTGAAGCACGGCAGTGTGTTCTTTTACACGGTAGACGTTCACGATCCTGTTTTCAGCGTCTCAGAGCGTCTTGGTTCATAGTAAATCTATGCATGTGTTTCGAGTTCGGATCGTTTATGATGTTTGGGAACACAACATGTGCCAACCATCTCCCTAAACATGTAATTATAAACCGCCTGTCGTCAACAAAAGAGAAAATTATTATTATTTTGTTACATACTAGATATGTATATTTTACTGTGTAATACTACAATAGTAATACTGTTTAATAACAGAATAGTAACTTCATAGTTGTACTGTGCCATAATAATAATATTAATAATAATAATTATTATCACTATTATTATTGTTGTTATTATTAATATTATTTTGTTAAATACCATTTTTTATATTTTACTGTAAAATATTACAATAGTAATACTAGTTAATATCAGAATAGTAATTTCACAGTTGTACTGTGCCATAATAATAATAATAATATTAGTAATAATAACAATTATTATTATTATCACTACTATTATTGTTGCTATTATTAATATTATTTTGTTAAATACATATTTTTATATTTTACTGTGAAACATTACAATAGTAATACTGGTTAATATCAGAATACTAATTTCACTGTTGTACTGTGCCATAATAATAGTAATAATGTTAATAATAATTTTATTAAATACTTATGTTATTTTACTGTGAAATATTACAACAGTGATACTGTTTTTACTGTTTAATATCAGAATAGTAATTTCACAGCTGTACTGTGCCTTAACAACAATAATTATTATCAATAATTATTATCATTATATTATTGTTATTAATATTTTGTTAAATACTAGATTTTTATATTTTACTGTGAAATTTACAATAGTATTAGTGTTTATTATCAGAATAGTCATTTCAAAGTTGTACTGTGCCATAACAACAACAACAAATATTATTATTATTATTAATATTATTTTGTTAAATACTAGATTTTTATATTTTACTGTGAAATTTACAACAGTAATACTGTTTAATATCAGAATAGTAATTTCAGAGTTGTACGGTGCAATAATAATAATAATAATAATAATAATAATTTTTTATTTTGCTGTGAAATGTTACAATAGTAATATTGTTTAATCAGAATAGTCATTTCAAAGTTGTACTGTGCCATAACAACAACAACAACAATTATTATTATTATCATTATTATTATTATTATTTTGTTACATACAACATTTTTATATTTTACTGTGAAATATTACAATAGTAATACTGTTTAATATCAGAATAGTAATTACAGTTTTACTGTGCCATAATAATAATAATAATAATAATAATAATAATCATAAATATATATTTTTAAATACTAGGTTTTTTATTTTACTGTGAAATATTACAATAGTAATACCATTTAATATCAGAGAAAGAACTTCATCACAGCTGTACTGCGCCATAATACTAATTATTATTTTCATTAAATACTAGATTTTTTATATTTTAATGTGAAATATTACAATAGTAATAGTTTAATTTCAAAATAGTAATTTCACAGTTGCACTGTGCCAATAATAATAGCTATTATTATTATTACTACTGTTATTAATATTATTTTATTATTATTGTTGTATTATTATATTTTTATATTTTACTGTGCAATATTATAATAGCAATACTGTTTAATGTGTTTTTTTATTTAGTAACAATAATCATAATAAAAAAATATTATTATTATAGTCATCGTACAGTATAATCACAAAGTTTCTGGCCACAAACCTGGAGGTTTTTTTTTTTTTTTTCACAAATTTACAAAAAAAGTTTGCTTTTGTTATTTTATTGCTCTGAAAGCTGAAAAAAAAGAGAGAGAGAGAGAGAGAGAGAGAGAGAGACTGATGATTAACTGTGATTAGTCTATGTTGTTTTAGTGAAGCCACTTGACAAAGTCTTCACTTTAGTTTTATGTAATAAGTCTTATTTTATAATTCTTATATAATATTTTTTATTTTGTTCCAATAATAATAATCATAACAAAATAATAATAGTATTATTATAGTCATTATATATAAATCACAAAGCTTCTGGCCACAAACCACAAGCCTTTAAAAAAAAAAAAATTAACTGGGAAAAAAAAAAAAAAAAGGGGCAATTTTTTTTGCCCAAATCGTGCAGATGGTGTAGAAATACTAAAGAAAAAACTCAGAATCCTGCAGACAACAAATGACAGAAAACCAAGTCTACAAGGGCCTGACGTTCCAAAAACACCGACGTTTGACTGACAGCTGTCTTTTTGGAAAATCACACTGCACAGAAACAGAAACGCACAGGGAAATCACGAGCTGCGAAGACAAATTCTAGCAATTCTCTTCCCCTGTCTGCAGTTTCCAGGTTAGCAAACAGAACTGAAGCTTTGTTTTCATCGTGTGAGGACCATTCCCACAGCAAGTGAGGTAATCCGATGCCGAGCGGTCACATGGGTGGGCACGGTCTCTTTGCTCTCCCAGCCGGAAGAGGAACGCACAGGAAATTCCTTGCATTCCTGACAGGAAGAGATAATAACCCTTTGACCCACAGCGTGGAAAAATGCCCATCTGCAAAGAACACAGACCCCCAGCTTCATTACAGGGGTCAGAACTGGCTGTGGTCTGTGTGTTCGAGGGGAGAGTGGCGTGAAGGAAATGGGGGAAAGGTTAAAGAAGAGAGGGGGTTAAGCGTCAAACGCCCGCTCAGTTGTTGCTTTAATAATTAAGATGGTCAGGAACACAGGAATTCACAACAGCAGTTCATAAATCTGTTTGCGGTCTTGTTCCGAAAGCTGACACGAAAGGAAAAATGAGAAAGAGATTAACTGTACACCCCCTTTACACTGTATCATTTTACTCAAACAATCAGTGTTGTCTTAGTGAAGCCAATTGCTGAAATCTTCCTTCCGGCTAGTTCCTAAACTAATCAGCAAGATGAGTTGTGAAGATCCATGTCTTACATCATAGGTTTTTAAATGTTTGCATATTCGGTGTGCAGCTCACGTTGTCGCTCTCAGGTCTGCAAGGATGATGTAAACCAGAGGACATCAGAGAGCCAAGACAGCCGACTGATGAAGACATAAATGACTGTTGACTGTCTACTGAACCATTTCTGTCATCTGTAGAAAACAGGGGCGTTTCCTCCGAGGAGGCAACAGAGTCAGCGTCTCATCAAAATCTTGCAACCAGATCTAATGACAAACCTGTGGGAACTTTTAAGCAAAAAAGTGAAATACGTACCGCCATGTATGTTTAGTGACATATTCAATGTAAAATGTTCACTGAGTGGCGCTAAAAAGAGTGTTTGTTTGTTTGCTCCCCCGTAACAGATGAACGTATATGGTACGTTTATGTGACATTGGTTTTATTTGTGTCACCACATCTGACTTGAAATGTCCACTGAGTATATAATTCTAACGCTCCGTGATGTCTTAAAATAACGTACCATTTGCACTAAACCTAAACCTAACCGATAGCATGAGAAAAAATGAATGTGATGTAAAAACGCATTTGCAAGCATGCCGTTTTAAGCTTGTTTTTCGATCTCATCTCGTAGCTCTTTCATCGTGAGTCATGTTTTTTATGGAATTCGTACCCGAGGATTCCGCATCCAATTCCGTGCCGGCTGAGCTACCGAGCAAGCTTGTTACGTCCATAAAACGAAACATTTGGAGCTGTAATCATACCTGTTTTATGCCTCTAGTGTTAATTTCTGTTGGAAACGGCACATATTTACTGATAAGTGATATTTACTTATTAATACGTATTTTGCGTCTTGCGAAAAAGTTCCCACAGGTACGTTTTAATCATGAGATTAGGTAGAAATATTAGATGACATAACATATTACAAAATATGACATTAAAAAGTATGTAAATCATTGTTGTTTTTTTTAAAGAAACATTATTCAACAGTGACACCAGTGAGTTTTAACAGACCCCCTTAAAGCATGCCGTGAGTTTGTTGGGGGGTAATTGAGAAAGAATGAAAAGAGACAATGCCTCCATCATGATATGACTGGATAAGACTGGTTATGATCAGCTGTGATTGGTTCATGCGATAAATCCCGCCTCTTGTGTTTATGCACGTTCGCATTTGCATTCGCGCATCAGTCTGAATGAACAATATAATGGCGTTAATAGGAAGACTAATTGAAAAAAGTAAGTATCTTTCTCACACACTTGGATATGACCACTTTGTTACGTTAAAATAAGACTTGAAATGGCATGAAAACATGATCTGTGGGAGTTTTTAGTGAGTAATCAGCTTGGTGAAATTTGAAATCTCTGTGTCTGTGACAAACATTTATCGAGCTTTGATGACTGATGATCGGAAAAATAAAAAAATGGTTAAAAGTTAACTATTAAAAAGAATAATTAAAGCTATAGATATAGAATAGTTTTTTCTTTCTTACTTTGATCAAACATATGAAGTTTGGCGCAGATTGAACATGGTACGTTTGAGTTAAAACATGCAAAACATGTTAAAAGTGTAAAACATGACATATATTGTCACATCCTGTCACCAACCGGTGGCCCTATGATTATAACTGAACATTGGCCTTTAGATGTCTTCGGGCCAGGACTCTGGCCGATTGGACCAGATTGGACCAGAATCTCGCAGATTGGACATTACATGTTTAAATTTATGTAAAACAAGTAATTTCCTGTTGCCAGCAGGCGGCGCTATGATTATAACAGTATACTGGCCTTTACATCTGTTCAGGCCAGGACTCTTATTGAACGGGTGAAGTTTGGGGCAGTTGGACATTGTATGGCTGAGTTCTAACAACTTCCTTTTACATGGAAAAACATCAAACTTTGTCAGGCCGCCACAAACACACCCTTTAACAAAAACTCAAGATCTTCGCAGTTTAACATTGCAAAGGCCTTTAGAGTAAACTGACCAAATATAATGTTGATGTCATTAAATATCTATGAGGAGTTTGTTAGAGTGTAAAAGACGCCAGTTCCTGTTGCCGGAAGGTGGCACTATGACTATAACTGAATATGGGCATGGACGTGTGTTCAGGACAGGACACGTCAAACATGTTAATTTCGTTGCAGATTGGACATTGTGTGCCTGAATTGTAATAACTTCCTGTTTCACCACGAAACATCAACATTTGTCAGGCTGCCACGGACACGCCCTTTAACGAAAACTCAAGATCTTCAAAATTTAACATGACAAAAGGCTTCAGATTACACTTACCAAATTTGGTATTGATTTGTTTAAATCTCCAGTAGGAGTTTGTTAAAATACGCCTGAAAATGGCCAAAACGGCACAAAACTTGCAGAGAAAAATTTAAAATAACAGACTTCCTGATGGGTTACATTTTGGTAGGTATTGGTGTGTTACATGTGTGTACCGAATTTCATACATGTATGTGAAATGTATCTCTCAGGGCACTTTGTTGAAATTTTATAGGTGGCGCTATCAAACCACCATTTTTCCACTTCTGAAATCCATATCAGATGCAAATTTTGACTACCTTTGATATGTGTGCAAAATTTCATGAGTTTTCGAGCATGTTTAGGCTCTCAAAATGCGATTCATTTAGGAGAAGAAGAAGAAACTGAGCCATTCCAATAGGGTCCTTCCGATAATAATTCTGAAAAAAATAAAAATCAGGTCAAATATATTTTAATATATATAATACCCAGCTTCAGTGGTAAATAAAAGTGCAGACGACTATCAATAACAGTTGTTTTTGATAACGACACAAACGCCGCCTCTTACTGTGATGTCAAGTAAGCACTTGTTTGAAGCCTTACCAATGATTAGCATCAAAGTACTTGTCATTTCCTTTGGAGATAACTAGCATTTATGTTTGATATCTTTGTGAGGGCAAAGAAGATTGCAGTGTGCAAGCACACACATGATATACCGACTCCAAGCATCACCTTGAGGCAGGGAGTTCCTTCTACTCAACCCCAGTGTGGACCAGGTGTGCCTTTAAATACAAAAACATGAAGTAAGACTGGGTACAGCAGAACTACAATTCAATGTTTCGCTCCACTGCCCAAAACAACATCGTAACAAGAGCACCAAGTGAGCAGACTAAAAGAAGAATGATCTGTCAGGAAACTATTCATTACAATGCATTGAGTGAGACAAGGAAAGAGAGAAATGCTAGCGTTTGAAGTCTGATTATAAGGCTGAGACACATTAAACACTCCAATTGTCTTTTAAGCAATGTGACAATAATAAAAACAAGCAAAAAATGTGTTGACAGATGAATGTTTACAATGGAAGTCTATGGGCAACATATCGGCACACAGACTTTCATTGTTAAGTGGTTTTGAGTCAACGATTTCCCTAATATGGCTTTACAAAGTGGAGATGTCAACATTTTTCTGTTCTACATTTTTCTGCTCAAACATACACAAAACAAAGCCAGCTATACACAAGTTTATGAGAAATAAGGCAGACAGAAAGGCAGTCTATTAGATGCAGCTTTAGAAAAGCAGCTTCTTTTTAGAAGATGATAGACAAGAAGCTATTAAACATTGCACATTTACAGTAATCTCAAAGCTGGTGATGTGAATTCATCATTACAAACAACAGTCATGGTTTTCGGCACCTTTCAGGTAATACAACATTCCTTGGTGTGTTTTTCATCCTGGCTTGATGCAGTGTTACGTAACACGTGCGCAGCAAAAGCAATATCACATTTTAGTGGTGAGTCTCATATAAAGAGCCATAAAAACTCATCCCGCCAAAAGTACATACTGTATAACGAGCGTCATTCTCATAATACAGTGCTGTAACTACAAACAATGCAGGTATAGCAGACTTGAAGAATTATGAAATAATATCTGGTCAATCTCAGGAACTCAAACTGAGTAAATTAAAACTTGATTAGTTACACAGAAAAAAAAAAACACTCAAACCAATTTAAAGTACTTATAAAGTTAAACCAATATTCAAATTCTGGTCAATACAGATAAAAATAATTTTAAAAATTAAATTTGATGAGAAAAAAAATATTTACCAATAGAAAACTAATTAATACCATATCTGAATAAAATGAATTAAAAACTAAATGCTACAAATACATTTTAAATGCTACGAATACATTTAAGGCTTCACAATATTATGATTATAATCATTATTATGAAAAATTATGAAAAAAATTATTTTACTTTGTATTAAAAGTTTTATTTCTTACTATTATTCGTACTATTATAGTTTTTGTTAATTAGATTTTACTTTCATATTTTCTGTTTTCATTTTAAGTTTAGGTAAAGTTTTAGTCATTTTGTTGTGTTTTTGTCATTTTTGTTACATTTTTGTTTTTTAAATATGCCTGTATAGTTTAGTGTGTTTAGTTTTAATTATTTTAGTACTTCAACTAATCATAAATGAGAAATGTTGCCTTGACAATGAGCTGAAATAGCATTTTATATTATTATTTCAGTTCATGTTTATTTTATTTGACGAGTGACATTTTATGATAAGGTTCATTAGTTAACATGAACTGAGAATGAACAATACTTCTACAGCATTTATTAATTTAAATTAATGCTAATTTTAGCATTTACTAAGTCATTAAATCATTAGTTATCACACTGTGAACTAACATGAACAAACAATGAACGACTGTATTTTTATTAACTAACATTAACAAAGATTAATAAATACTGTAATAAATGTATTGTTCATTGTTTGTTCATGTTAGTTAATACATTATTGTAAAAATAACTTTTCATGTTTAAAAATTGTACTTTCAATATTTCATCTGCTATATCAGGCCATATATGCTGGGAAAATTAAAATGTACTGCTTGTACCCACAACAAAAAATGAAGCGAGTAATCTGAACTTTTCCCCAAACTACTCAGTAGTGACAGTATCGGTGTGGATAAAGACCTCATTTCTCATGCGAGTTTGCCTCATTGTTGACAAGACCACTTCGGACCCCGCAGCCAGTTTACTGCAGCTGAAGAAACGCAGGATGTGACAGGCACGGTGGAATTAGCTGCTGAAAATAATAAGAGAGATGTGACTATTCAACCCTGTTACACAACACGTCCCACGTTGTTTTTGAAAAGCAGAGGCAGAGCAGATGAGGTGGGAGGGAGAAAAAAAAAGACCGGAGATAGCAGATGTAGGACTGCTGCACACAATATGTTTTGCGCTCGGTCTCTGTGTCATACTGATTCTGACATTAGCATCTGATCCAGGGACGGTCTCTCGGGACTGTCGTGAAAAGGGCACAATGCTGACAATGACAGTCTTACAAAGAGATGTGTGCCTGTGAGCTGATTTCTATGCAAATAAAAGTGCTTGGATTGACAGGTGGATTCCCCATGACTGGAATACAGATTGTTGTGTCTAAATTTGGTGGGGCGTCCCTGTTATTGAAGTCGGAGAATGTCAGTGGTCACGTGCTGGTTAGTGGAGTGGTTCCCGTCTGCTGAAAGCAGGTAATCATGCCGTTTCCAAAAGCAAACATTCCCCTACAGCACTACTGCTCCACTTTATACATCTCTCAGGAGACAAGCTCACTGTTAAATGTAGTTCACCCTTCACTTTGAAGACTCAACAGACACTCTCTCAGATTTCATTCACAATGGCATTGTTTTACTGACCTAGACTTTAAATATTCTATTCTGAAGTGTCCTTTTATGGAGAAAATTCACAATTTCACTGTGAAAATTAAATTTAGGAGCATGATAATCCACATTTAGGAGAAACATTAAAAATATGTAGATCAGTGAGAGAAAACCTCCCAAATCCTCAATGTTAACATATTTTTATGAAAATATAAATGGGCTTGAGCATACAAAACCTACTGCCACATTGCTAGTGTGTTATGAATGGTTGCCAGGGTGTTGCTATGCAGTTGCTAAGCCATTCTGAGTAGTTTTAGAGCGTTGCTATGTGATTTCTAACGTGTTTTGGGAAGTTGCTAATTAGCACAAATCTAAAGAAGAAAATGTGAGTGGGACTGACCATACAAACCCTCTTGCCACATTTCTAGGGTGTTGTGGATGGTTGTCAGGGTGTTGCTATGCATTTACTAAGTGCTCATAAACAGTTTCTATGGTTCTCTTGGTAGTCCCCTACCAGGCCAGATCAAAAACAAGAAAACGTGAGTGGGACTGACCTAACAAAACCTGCCTACTTGTTTCTAGTGAGTTGTCAATGGTTGCCAGAGTGTTACTGTGCAGTTGCCAATGTACTTTGAGTGTCTTTAGCATACTGTCATGCAGTTGCTAGGGTGATCTGGGTGGTTGCTTGCTAGTCTGGATCAAAAGGAGAAAATGTGAGTGAGATTGGCCATATAAAACTTGCTGCCACATTTCTAGGGTGTTGTGTATGGTTGTCAGGGTGTTATTATGCAGTTACTAAGATATTCAGAGTGTTTTTGGTGTGCTTATAAATAGTTTCCAGGCTGTTCTGGGTGGTTGCTTACTGTCCAGATCAAATAAGGAAAATGTGAGTGGGATTGACCAAACAAAACCTGCCTACTTGTTTCTAAGGAGTTGTCAGTGGTTACCAGGGTGTTACCATGCAGTTGCTAAAGCATTCTAAATAATTTTAGAGCATTGCTATGTGATTTCTAGGGTGTTCTGGGAAGTTGCTTAAGGGCCTAAATCAAAATCTGAAAATTTGAGTGGGATTGACCAAGCAAAACCTGTTGCCTCATGGTAGTGTGGTATAGATGGTTGCCAGGGCATTGCTATGCAGTTGCTAAGGTATTCTGAGTGTTTTTGGTATGCTCATAAACAGTTCCTAGCGTATTCTGAGTGGTTGCTTACTGGTCCAGATCAAAAAAAAAAAATGTGAGTGGGACTGACCATACAAACCCTCCAGCCACGTTTCTAGGGTGTTGTGGATGGTTGTCAGGGTGTTCCTATGCATTTTCTAAAGTATTCTGAGTGTTTCTGGTGTGCTCAAAAACAGTTTATAGAGTGTTCTAGGTGGTTGCTCACTGGTCCAGATCAAAACAAGAAAATGTGAGTAGGACTGACCAAGCAAAACCTTTTGCTAATGTTTTATAGATGGTTGCCAGGGTGTTGCTATGCAGTTGCTAAGGCATTCTATGTAGTACTTAGAGTACTGCAATGTGATTTCTAGGGTGTTCTGAGAGGTTGCTTACTGGCCCAAATCAAAAGAAGAAATTGTGTATGGGATTGACTGTACAAACCCTCCCACCACGTTTCTAGGGTGTTGTGGATGGTTGTCAGGGTGTTGCTATGCATTTCCTAAGGTATTCTGAGTGTTTTGAGCGTGCTCAAAAACAGTTTCTATGGTGCTCTTGGTAGTTGCCTACCAGGCCAGATCAAAAAAGAAAACGTGAGTGGAACTGACCAAACAAAACCTGCCTACTTGTTTCTAGGGAGTTAAGGTATTCTAAGTGTTTTAATGTGCTCTTGTACAGTTGCTAGGGTGTTTTGGGTGAATGCTCGCTAGTCTGGATCAAAAGGAGAAAATGTGACCATACAAAAACCTGCCGCCACATTTTGAGGGTGTTGTGGATGGTTATCAGGGTGTTGCTATGGAGTTACTAAGGAAGGCTGAGTGTTTTCAGTATGCTGTCATGCAGTTGTTAGGGTGTTCTGGATAGTCGCTTACTAGTCTGATTCAAGAAAATGTGAGTTCGACTGACCATACATAACCCACTGCCATGTTGACACTGGGTTCTGGATTGTTGCCAGGGCGTTGCTATGCAGCTACTATGGGGGAAAACAAGTGTTTTAAGCTTGTTGCTATGTGTTTGTTAGGGTATTCTGGGTGATTAAAATCAAAAGAATAAAATGTCAGTAGGTTTGACCTTACAAAACCCATCGCTAGTGTTGTGGATGCTTGCCGGGGCATTACTATGTAGTTGCTAAGGTGTTCTGAGTGGGTTTTAACAAGTTGTTATGTAGTTGCTAATGGCTTTTGGGCAGCCGGTTAACGGAACAAATAAAGAGCCTATTGCCAAGACTGGTCTCTAAATACGAATTGGGTCTCTTCAGCAACGTATGTCTATAGATTTTTTTTCCCCATTCATCAAGCAGGTAAGAAAAAAGCAATCAGGTAGAAAAATAATACAGTAGCAAACCTCCTTTCATCAGTCTGCATCCTCTGAGGTATCATTCACATCAGCAGCACAAATGTGTGGGAAGGATCATGCGGCAAAGTTCAAAGCTCTAACTTTAGAAGTATGAGCTATAATAATATTGACGCTTGCCTTAGCAAGCATCTATAAAACCAGTCGATTGGAGTGTAGGAGTCTTTGTGTCTGTGAGTACTTTATCCATTCACCACAGATCTGCCAGTTAAAAATGATCTGATTCAAAAGGCAGCGGTGCTTGAGACAGCGTCAACATCATTATAGCATTTTTTGGTCATGTCTCAGCCTGTTTTAGTGTTGTTCGCTTTTGACAATCTCCTGTTCCAAGCCACTATTAACCCTCAACAAATAGAGTGAGCTTCAGCCATTATACCCAGTTTAGGACACATTCACTGAGAGAAGCGCTCAGAGCCCAGGGGACCTCTGACTTCCCACAGAGCAAATGTCGGTAGGTCTGATACTGAGACTCTCTCAGCTGGAGGAAACGGCTGTTTGTGCTACTGTGAGAATGGTGTAATATACAGTGTAACGCAATTATGATGGAAGGTCATACTGTTATTATAGGCTTGAGTAAAGCCCTGTTTACACTAGTGTGTTTCTGTTTTAAAATTAAAACAATCCTCATTTACACTGGCGTTTTCACTGCATTTCAGAAACGTCCGTCCATACTACACAATCAAAAACAAATGTCACATGACCATTCATAATAAGCATGATGTTATTATTTACATGGTCATTAAGGATACGCAGAGCGAATGTGGGCAGCCACGCCATCATTTTCAAAAGTCTCCATTTTGGTCTGTTTACACTGAAATGCAACCCCAAAGTTTACATATTAAAACAGGGTCTGCAGCGTTTTCAAAAGGCTTCATTTTCGAGAGTTGAATGTGGCAGAGTAGTCTATATGTCAGCTGCAACCATAGCGAGAGTTATGCATTTTAAAACAAAAACGCACTGGTGTAAGTCAAAAAAAATACAAGAATGAAAACTTATGACCCAACTTTTTAAATATATTTTTTTTATGTTTTTGAGGCAGTCATTGCCCGCAAAGGATTCTCAACAACATATAAAAAATAAACATTTTATTTATTATTATATTTATTTATCCACTTACTTTTGAACCCCTGAAAATGGGGGGTCTCTGTATAAAAATGGTTGTAATTCCTTAGCATTTTATGTTATATTTTTGTTTAACCCCTTGAATTAAAGCTTAAAGTCTGCATTTTTTTTTTAATTTAAGTTAATTTTTCTGAATCCATTTCAGTTGTTTAATTTTAATCATCAAAAAGCAAAAAAGCATGTTTAATCAATTTTATTTCATAAAACTTTAACAATTTAACACTTTATTACAGTGTTAACAGTAATAAAGCCCTATGAACCCTTTTTTCCTGTTTTTCTTTTAACTTTTCTGGATTTATGATTACAGACTTATCAAAAATGAAGACATAAAACATTAACAATTTAACTAATTTGATTAACTTCATTAATATTTTTAAATGTAATCAAATGATACCTTAACAATTACCTTTTTAAAAGCAAAACAGATTTCCTGTTCAAATTAAAACAAGGACGAAAAATTATGTGATATTCCTTACAAATAACATTTTATGGAGTTACATTATAGTATTATTTCTAGCTATTAAACTGTCAATACAAAAAACAAAATGATTAATAAAATAAAATATTACATTTATATTAAATTAAAATATAAAATGTTAACAAAAATAGAAAAACTATTATTAAATGAAATGAAATAAAAACATGAATTACATTATTACATGCTTTTGTGGTAGAAAAATAAATGTTAATGAAAACACAGTATTATTTTTGGCACTAAATGCCTTCTCTGTAACTATTGCTGGAACGTCGATAAACATTCGGTCCAAAACAAACCAGAAGCAAAGCTCAGACAACACACAAGAGATCTGCTGCATAAATAACGCAGCGAGCACAAACATATGCTGCAACACAAATTTATTACTGCCACTCTCGAAGTCAACAGAGGTGCTAAATACTGAAAGACTGAGGGAGACATAGTAATTCACACATTCACACTAACATAACATATACCAACACATAAACACACACTGAGCGCCATCAAATGAAGAACTCAGGAGGGTGCCGGTGGGTATCTTTACACAAGCGGAAGCGAAGCCCACCCACTCTATCTGACCCTGATGGCTTCTGGCTGGGCCAGACCGGCAAGAGAAATTCATCTCCTCAGCTTCCTTTCAACACCTCCATGCAGCCTTCCAAAAGCCACAAATCCACTGAGCCTTCAATGATGAAGTCTTCAGAGAAGATATTACCAATTACAGAGGAAGAGAGTCTTTAAAAGACAACTAAAACCTTTGATCTTTAGTACAGATCGTTTCTCACATGCACCTCAAACTCCTGAATTTCACCAAACTCAACACCTTCTCCAAGCCTCCAAGATTTTCCTGCTACAGAGCTCCAATTGTGCTGAAATCTAAGCTGTGTGACTAGGAAGTAAATCAAGACTAAGATATCTTTTGCCATTGAGCAAGCAACAATGGCACATTGCATAAGGAGCACAGCGCTGGTGGCTCTTCCTTAGTGAAATATTATCCTGTAGGAGACGCCAGGCTGCTTCTAATTGGCAGGTGGTTTGAGCTGTGTGGGGATAAACATCCATGCTCAGACGCTTTCTAATCTGATTAAGGTAAACGGCTCATCCAATGATACCTGACAAAGTTAAGACGTATTACAGCAAAGCTGGTCAGTCTGGCTGCAACGCAACACCAAATCAAGCACTACAGTGCATTTGATTCAATTCAATCCCATCCCATGAGGGCACGTAGCTCTCAGCCTCGGGATAGCCTGCGAGTGCTGGGGAAACTCTTCCTTCTGAACTCTATTAGCACATCGTGTACCAAAAGGCTATTTATAGACAGCAGAGCATGATGGGAGAAGCCAGAGACGTCCTTATAGAATGTCTCCTCAATGGTGTGGGCATTTCACTGCCAAATGTCACTCACCTAAATTAATCATAGACGTACATATGACTGTAGCACTGATGCTTTAAAGAAGATGCAACATTTCGGAGAAGATGCTGGTGGTTTGAACTTTCTATTCATCAAAGAAATCTGAAAAAATATATTGTGGTTTCCACAAAAATGTAGTCATAAAAACAGAATTTACTGTATAATGCAGAATGTTATGGAATTTGCCAAATTTTGGTTGAATAAATCAAAAGTAGGTCAGTACGCTTATATCATAACACAATATTGACTAGTAACTGTGAATATTCGGTTGCAAAAATACAATTTAAATATGAATCCTGCATGTTCTGCGTGTCTCTGTGTGAATGAATAGCGCAGACGCGCAGTTTTGTTTACCACACACATACTGAAGCGCATGATGCGCACAGTGTTTTCGGCCTCTGCCACTTTAATATACGAGTACGTGAACACTAGGGCTTCCTAGGATTCCTTCATTCTATTATTCGATTAAAAAAGAAATCAAATAATCGACTTTTGACAAGTAATCGTCAAAATAGTTGCACTCTTCACATATTAAACGCATTTAAAAATCATAATAAAGCATAATGCTATTAAGAATTCACAAACGCTATGATTCAATTAAATAAATATATGCGATGCAGGTTTAATATGTGCACTTTAATTATTTATATGCGTGGAGGTTAAGTATGTGCGTCTCAGAATGGCTCCGTTCACAGTACATGCTGCTCAATCTCAATCTCTGCATGTTGTTGTGAGTTTGGGTTTATTATAACGACCATCTGGGAACGCAATGTGCGCTTTTTTATCAGATTTGTAAGGTAAATCATTTATAAACTTACCCAAACACAGGAGAATACATCAGTATCGTTCTGTAACTGTTCATCGTGATTTCAAAATAAAAGTTTAAACCCTCACTCTGAGTTTACATGTTTTGATGTCCACATATTTAAGAAATTACAGTGGCTGTAGCTTTTCTATCATTAAGAAATGGCCAAATATTAAAGATTAAGCGGACATTGAATTAAATGCTGTTTAGTCAATATTAAACAAAGATTAAATCACGTAGTAAAGTGTAAAAACAAACATCAGGCCGTTGGCGTCCCCTCTGCAATCATTTGTTATAACGCATAATGTACATTAGCTCTATTGTTTATAATAAATTATGTATTTTAACAGTTTTGTTCAGTAAAACCATATGGTTACTTGATTTTAATACTTTATTTGAACTAAGTATTATTGCTATTATATATGTACTTTAGGTCTATTTTTATTACTACAAAAACATATTTATCCAATTACTTGACTAATCGTCAGAATAGACAGATTACTCGATTACCAAAATAATCATTATTGACAACCCTAATGAATACATAAACAATCTCTAGAACTAGTCACTTCATGAGCATTTTACAGTTTCTTTTTAGAAAAATTATCATTGTATCACATCCAAACAGAAACTTAAAGATCTTTACAGCAACCCATCAAAATAAAAGTTTGGTTTAACTTGAAGAAATTGTGACAAAAATATATTACTTAATGCAATGATACTACTAGTACTACTACTACTACTACTACTACTACTACTACTAATAATAATATAAAAACAACATTTTTAAGGAATATTTACCTGAAAAAATATTTTCCAGAATTTATCAGAAAAATGTAAATACACAGTATTTCTGAAAATAAATTTTAAAAATGAATTTACTAATTTTTTATATATATATAAAAATCAATTAGACGTGCTTTTGATTATTAAACAATGAAACCATTAAAATGGAATCCAGAAAATTAAGAGAACCCACATAATTTGGTAAAAATAAAACTGACGTAAAAAAAATAATACTTTTTGTTTAACTTTTTAATAAACTACTGTTAAATTGTGTACATTTTATGATTTCAATTAATTAGACACGCTTTTTTATTGACATTTTTTCATTTAACCATTAAAAGAGAGTCTGTAAAAAATTTAATTGAATCCAGAACAATTAAAACAGAAAAAAAGGAATTCGGAAAAAAACAAATAAAATGGAATTTAGGAAAAAATAAAATGGATTTCATATGGCCCTACACTGTGAAGCCTGCACAAAGCTAATAAACCATAATGTAACAAGCTGCAAGAAAACAAACATACTGGACGCCAACCAGATGATACAGGGACTGTTTTTACAGTTGGTTGTATAATAGTGTTTCATACTGATTGTATGATGCTATTAGTTTGTGCTTCCTGACATTAGCTGGCCAATTCCTCAGCACTTATGCTACATGAGTTTTTGTGGACAGACAAAACAATGCCTCATGCCTTGCAAACAAACATAATGTGTACTCTAATCAACCGGAATTATGAGCACATATTTGTAATTTGCTGCTCACTCAGAGACCAAAAAAGGCCTCAAGACTGTACGCCCGACCGCATTCGGTATGCAAGGCTAAGACTGCAACAAGAATGCAAAATGAGAGAGTATTCCCAAATAAAGTGGCAAGGAGACCGCCTAACCTTGACTGACCATTTTTCTTAGAGGCTTAAGGGTAAAAAGCTTTTAACAAGCCCTAAAAGTCTCCATGACCTCATCGATCATGTGCATCTACAACCGGATTCGCTTTATCACCTGTGACAGCGTTTGTCCCGAAACCCTCAGCAATGAGATTCCAATGGCAACTTCATTAAACTCTATCCATTATGCATAAAGGTACGATCTATAAGCACCAACACTAGCGCCGCACTCAAAACACGACATGCATTTGTCAGACGCTTCTTTGCTTACAATGAAACTGATAGCTTTCTGAAAATAGCCCCATCTGGCTTTGAAATATTCAGCAAGTGTGGCCAACATCCAAGGCCACTGGGTTAGGGAGGCTTTTCACCATACGAGGGGACCGGTGCTCAAAGCTTCATTTTGGAAAGGGGAGGTCGCGTTTATGCATGACAAACCTCGAAAGCTATGCTTCATTATCCTTTTTAGCTGTAGCTAGGAGACAGCGGCATCTTTTAATGAGATTCTTTAAATGTAATCCCACAGAAAGCTCTGAATATCAAAAGCTGCAATGGCAATGGGAATTCCTGGCCATCTTGTTGCATCAAGCAAAGTTGTTTTAAGTGTCGTTACATTTATCTTTTTTATATGAAAGGTCACAGTGCGTAACCCCTCCGAATGGACTTCATTTTATTTAAAAATGTAATTTCAAGTTAAAGGAAATTTCCTTTATGGGATTGCCCCATTAACTTCCAGTGATTTACACATTTAAGAAAAAAAATGACATTCTGAAATTACTTCGTATTGCTGATTATGCTTTACTTGTATTAAACCTTGAATATTCTTTATTTTTAATCATCAATCACCTTAAATGCTCACATACACTACCAGTCAAAAGTTTTTGAACAGTAAGATTTTTAATGTTTTTTTTAAAGAAGTACCTTCTGCTCACCAAACCTGCATTTATTTGATCCGAATTAAAGCAAAACAGTACAACTTTTAAATATTTTTACTATTTAAAATAACTGTTTTCTATTTAAATATATTTTAAAATGTAATTTATTCCTGTGATTTCAAAACTGAATTTTTAGCATCATTACTCCAGGCACATGATCCTTCAGAAGTCATTGTTATATTTTGATTTGCGGCTCAAAAAACATTTTTTATTATTATTTTGATGAATAGAAAGTTTAGAAAAACAGCATTTATCTGAAATGAAAATCTTTTGTATCATTGTATCATCACTTTTGATCAATTTAAAGCATCCTTGCTAAACGCAAGTATTCATTTCTATAATTTCTTTCCCAAAAAAAGAAAAAAAAATTATAATGACTCCAAGCTTTTGAATGGTTTAGTGTATAATGTTACAAAAGCTTTTTATTTCAAATAAATGCTGATCTTTGGATCTTTCTATTCATCAAAGAATCTATTTACGAAAAAAAAAAAAGTACTCAACTGTTAAATACTGATAATAATATTAGTAAAAAAAAAAAAAAGTAAACAAGGACCATGTCACTGGAATAATGATACTGAAAATTTACCTTTGATCACAGGAATAAATTTCATTTTAAAATATATTCAAATAGAAATCAGTTATTTTAAATAATAAAAAATATTTCACAATATTACTGCTTTTGCTGTATTTTGGATCAAATAAATGCATGACTGTTGAGCAGGAGAGAATTCTTTAAAAACATTCAAAATCTTACCATTCAGAAACTTTTGACTGATAGTGTAGTTACTAAGATGTTAATAATATAAGAGGTGGCAGCTACAGCTTGATTTGAGAGTGTGCGCTTTCCTGCTCTCGAAACATGGACGGGCATAAATTAAGATTAATTTAGGACCCCTGCTTTAACACTTCATCACAA
Organism: Labeo catla; assembly: GCA_012976165.1. Classification (NCBI taxonomy): domain Eukaryota; kingdom Metazoa; phylum Chordata; class Actinopteri; order Cypriniformes; family Cyprinidae; genus Labeo; species Labeo catla. The sequence goes on along the minus strand of VONZ01000142.1, from coordinate 790,539 downwards.
AAACAAAGCACGCCTGGCTGACAAACAGAGAAGCCAAGCATGGGAAACCAATATTTTTACTGCAAGATCTCATAATTCAAGCTTAGCAAGCATCCTGTCTCATTCTAAATCAAAGAGTACGTTAACTGCTCTTGAAGATACTGATATCAGGACATGAGGGATTCCTCTGTCATGTGATCCTCTCTAACAGACAACATCCTCAGTCAACTGATCCAACTTCATTGCATGGAAGCAGTGAGAGGTCGCTTTATGTCCCAAAACCAGATCCCGTCCTTCTGCTCCTCACTCTTCTAGTAAGACCCCCAACATGTGGACTACCATCTGTCTGTGCTCTAAGTGGCAGTAAAATGTTTATATCGTGTCGTTATCCTCAGAAAAGCAGCCGAAAGCCACATGAAAATAATTTGTGAGATTTATTTACTCGCATTAATTTGTTTGGGCTAATCTCATAACTTGATTTCACATTAGTGCGTGTTGTGTTGACTTAAGCAGGCACAAGACCTCCATGGGGCTAAACGTTCTCTTGAGAACTAGTTAAATGAAGAAGCAATTAGAAAAAGCCACTGATAACTATATAAGTAGAAGTTTGTTTTCATGGAAGTGCTCTGGAATTCAATTAGAATTTCATACTACATTGTTTCAGTCAACTAACCCACTGGAAAAACTAGGGGTTTAACCACATTAGGCTTCAGATGGTGACCACAACAACTCAAAACGTGTCAAGAGCACTTGGGAAAAGTGCCAGGCTGGAGGAGATATTGATTTGCTGGGCAAACTCACTAAAGTTTACTGAGTAAAATAAATCTTAATTTAGAAGCGCTGCAAAATCCAACGAGAGAATCGAGACACACTAACATGAATAAAACGTTCAACATTTGTGAAAAACAAACATGCAGCGCTGTTGAAGGAATAGTTTACCTAAAAATTAACATTTGTTGAATGTGTACTCAACCTCAAGCCATCCAAGATGTGGGATCTGAGTTTCATCAGAACAGATTTGGAGAAATTCGGCATTACATCACTTGCTACCCAATTGATCCTTTGCAGTGAATGGGTGCCGTCAGAATTAATCTCCAAACAGCTGATAAAAACAAGCAATCCACAAGTAATCAACACGACTCCAACCTATCAATTAACGTCTCGTGAAGTGAAAAGCTGTGTGTTTGTAATAAATTAATCCATTGATATGTTTATAACGTCAAACCATAGTTTCGGGCTAAACTATGAGACCTCTATGCATAATATTGATTTCTCCAATGAAAAAGTTGTCTCGTCTGAATCAGGAGAGAAATTTGCACAGATTAAATAAGTAAAGAGTTTAAAACTGGTCTAACCAGATATGTCGGTGGATTTTGATGTGAGAGGACAACAGGGGATGGATTTTATAGTATCACTAGAGGAAGCAAACTAGCATTTTGGCCAGAAGCGATGTTTAAAATTAAAAAGCTTTAAAGATGGATGACAGCAAAACACACTGTTTACTATATCATTAAATGTTAAGTAGATGTTCATTTCTGTCTTCCACAGTAAGAGCGAAAACCATCAACACTTCTGACCAGTACAACAATGCATTTGATACATAAACTGGGAAAATACATTCATAGTAGTGATAAACATACTTCTTTGCTACATCAGGAGTGACTGTACAGCTCTATACAATACATACACTACCAGTCAGATTTTTAATGTTTTTTTAAAGAAGTCTTCTGCTCACCAAGCCTGCATTTATTTAATCCAAAATACAGCAAAAGCAGTAATATTGTGAAATATTTTTACTATTTAAAATAACTGCTTTCTATTTGTTTATATTTTAAAATGTAATTTATTCCTGTGATCAAATCTAAATTTTCAGTATCATTACTCCAGTCTTCAGAAATCACTCTCATATGCTGATTTGCTCAAGAAACATTTTTATTATTAATATTATCAATATTTAAAACAGTTACGTAATTTTCAGGATTTTTTTTGATGAATAGAAAGAGCCAAAAATCAGCATTTATTTGAAATAAAAAGCTTTTGTAAAATTATACACTATACCATTCAAATGCTTGGCATCAGGTTTTTTTCAATGTATTATTATTATTATTATTATTATTTATTAACTTTCTATTCATCAAAGAAATCTGAAAAAAAAAGTAATGATGCTAAAAATTCAGCTTTGAAATAACAGGAATGAATTACATTTTAAAATATATTCAAATAAAAATCTGTTATTTTATATAGTAAAAATATTTCAAAATTGTACTGTGTTTGCTGTATTCTGGATCAAATAAATACAGGCTTGGTGAGCAGAAGAGACTTTAAAACATTAAAAATCTTACCGTCCAAAAACCTTTGATTGGTAGTGTATCTGAAGAGAAAACATGCTGGATACCAAACCACCGTAAACTCCAAGAACGGCAAAGCCAGTTCACAAATATTTTGATTTCAGGTTCAGTGGAATTAAATAATTTGATCCGCTTAACAGTGCTCTAGCCACAAGCATTAAGATTGTTTGCTCTGATGCTTAGGAAAATAACTGTGATCAAGTACAGTGCATTCATGTCAAACTCATTGTTGCCTAATACCATGAACAGAAGGCAGCAGGCTGGAAACACTTGTTTTGGGATTCACAGTCAGGAGCTGGCAAACATACACTATAAAAATCAATACATTCTTATTCAACATTTTAGTCTTTGATTTCTAATAATAAAAAAAAAACATAAAGCAAATTGTGCAATATAAGAACATACATATACATGTATACGTATATGTATACGTTTTTAATATTTCAGAAAATAATCATCAGTCTTTAAAATCGTATGGATTAATAAAATCTTAAGAGCATCAGCAGCAAAGCCGCAGTGATTCGGCTGTCAAAACAAAAACATCCAATTTTAAGTCAGATAAACAGCGGCCACTCGCCTTACCTTTTTCTTGACAAGAAGAAAGGATCTCTTCCTCCTTTGGATTTGCTACCTGGGTAATGATGGACGTGTTGTCCATGGAAACGGGATTTTATTTCTCCTCAGTCACTTATGTTTTGATAATTTTCAGCTAGCCTGATGCTAGCGAGCTAGCGGTGTGAGTCCAGATGGCAGACGCACCATACACCGCACACGGTCTTACACCACCGCATCCAAATAAACATACAACACACACTTCAAGATCATACGGCGACCGGTGCGAAGACGAGATACTCCTGTCAGATGGCGGGAATCGGCGACATCTCAACCCTCCTGTGATTTGAGGTCTATAGAGATCAGTGACAGAGTGTGTAATAACAAAGAGTCTGATCTGCAGCCGCGCTTTCGCTCCCCTTGTGCGTGCGTGTGTGTGTGTGTGTGCGTGCGTGTGTGTGTGGGGGCGCGCACACACACACTCACGCACACGATGTGACCGTGTCAAACTACCCTTTACGAAAATGTACCATGGTAACCATAGTTACTGCAGTTACTGTTACTTGATATTAGCAACACAGTCATAAAAAGTGGGAAATGAAAAAGTATGATTCTATGAATTATTAATTTATTATGATAATTTAGCAAAAAAAAAGTGTAGCGTATATGTAGATAACGTTACAAATGCGAAATAATTGTACTGTTTGTTTTTTCAGACTTTTAATGATTCGTTTGTAATTAATTAATTATAATTTGTCATTTTGGAGAGAACTATCACCTTAAAACGTAATATACTATGCAATGTATGCTCTGCAAAAATCTTTTCAATTGTTTTCGTCTTGTTTTCGGACTTGTTTTTGTTAAAGTAGCCTAAAGTTTAAAAAACAGCTTGAATATTTTTTGAACATCTAACAAAGATGAGGCAAAAGCACATAAAATAACAACAAAATTAGTCCCTAAATTAGTGAATTATTATTATTATTAACCTAGTTTGTTAGCTCTCACTTAGAACAGAAAAACTCGCATTTATAAAGTCATTTCAAATCTGTTTCACTCAAACCTAATAACCTGAAACCATAAAGATTTAAAGAACCTAAAAAAGTGGACTGATGCTGAAAACGATATAATCGATAGCACATTAAGTATACGCATCTGTAGTTAAAAGGGAAATGATTTTGCTGAGATACTAAGCAAAATCTAAGAGAAATTGCAGTGATTTCAGAAATGTTTTAATGACAGAAAGAGGTGGGAGGGTTACTGAATATTTTATGAAGGTGGGTGTTTGATCTTAATGTTTAATAAGGCAGCCTGTGTGATGCAACCATCACTTCAACATAGTTTTACTGCCTATTTAAATACCATATCACATTTTTGACTATTAAAATAGTACATTTTACTCGTTGGCTGTAGCTGTTGAGCTGCTAAATTGATTATTGGATTTTGCAAACACCCTGTTCTATTTTAACTCAAAAGAAACATTCAAAAATACAGAATATTCTTCTGACCACATGTATGGATAATAAGGTTAATAATGGTATAGAACTAACGCATGTCGTGTATATGAAAAGAAATGACGGTGTTTAATTTGTGGCAATTGTGTTTTAGAATATAAACTGATAGATTCACTATTTATGGTTATTTCACAGTTGCTAAATTTGAGGCGGTATTTACATGTATGCTTATACTGACATCTTGTGGTCGAACAGTGAAGTGTTAATTGAGTAATTACTCATAGTTTACATGGACAAGTGCACCTTGCAAATGTGTACTTACACATATTTACCCATGCGTGTTTTTTTATTTTCAACTCATTGTCTGCCCTGACATTTCAGTTCCAGGTTGTAAAACAGTTCAACTCATCTTCAAAAATGAGTGTTTTGTCCTGTGATTGAAGGAGATGTTGGATAAAGACTGAGATGAGGTCAGTTTTATTCATTTAGCAGATGTTTTCAGCAGAGATTCGTACAAATAAAGAATTCTGCAAAGCGTTTCAGAGGAGATATTATGTTATGTTAACACAGCACACTTGAGTTAAAATAATTTGTTTACCCCGCTTATTAAATTTAGCTTAGTCAACTAAAATATTCCAGTTGTCACTTAAATTAACATTAAGTAACTTAAAATTTCAAGTTGATTAAACTAAAAATTTTAAGGCAGTGGGGTAACAAATTATTTTAAGTTGAAACAACTTTTTGGAACTTTTTTTTTACAGTGTAATATGTTAATGCAGAATATAATATAAAAGATAATGTGAAAACAATGTTTTTGTCTCTTGACATCACAGTAAATACTGAATACAAAAGTATAGTCTTAGTAAAACTTTGACAGCTTCTATCACACATATATGGGCCATCCTACAGAATTGGTCTAAAGTTTTTCCAAAAAAAAAAAAAGTTTGTATGCAAACTGTATAATATCCAAGGTACACATTTCTAGTAATTATGCAGTTAATTCTCATTGTATTTTCAGAAAGTTTTGGAATATTTGTCCTCTCCCAAAATTTGTCACTACCGAAACACAGTAATATATATTTCATTAGAAGGGTTATATTGTCCTATTAAGATTTTGCATACATATGCATTGTAATTTTTTTGCTATTTTATGAATTTTTTTTTAGAGGTAAATCAATAAAAAAAAAAAAGTCAAACTGCACACATCCAGCTGGCCAAAAGCTCAATGTGGGTGCTCAACCACACAAAAAATTAAAATAGAAAAATCAAAGTAGGCACAAAGCTCCAAAGGTAGAAAAAAATGATTTATGTATGTGACGTTTTGAGCTTATAGGCTCTTCGCCAGAAGTAAATCAATAACAATTATATTTTGAACAATATTTCAAGTGCAATTTATGAGATTTGTTGTATTTTAAATTCAAATTTTCTTTGCTGATCACACTGATTTCAAAGTTATGGATTCATTAGTTTGTGTATACATTGCACAAAAAACTATCACAACATCTTAGTTGATAATTTAATGGACTTTATTTTTGACAAAATAGGTTTCGGTCATGACTGCACATTTTCCGTAGTGACAGTATTGCTTTGGTAGCGACCACATCACTTTACAAAATTTTAACCCACATACTAAAACATTACTAAAACAAACTAAAATACAAAAAAAAAATTGCATAGCAGAACTAAAATTTAGTTTATTTCCCCCAAATATGAGGATTATGTCTTCCCATTAGTCACTACCAAAACAATGATGACTTTTTTGGTTGTGACTGTGATAATCAGCACATGGTTAGCTAGCACAGTTCTGAACAGTGGTACACATATAAAAATATTATGGAACAACTCCCAAATAAGTATGCTTAATTGCAGAAAAAAAGGTGTTCGGCAGGGATGTTGCACACAGATTTTCAGACTTTTGCACACGTTTACCTCTAAATGATGGGGCATATCTACGTACCATGTAGCTATGAGAGACACATAAATATGTCCTGATCATAAATAGTGTAGTGTAGTTAAAATCAGTCTCTGCCATTGGACTAAAACATACATTGTTTTGGTAGTGACATTTGTGGGTTTCAACAGATAATAGGACTTTAGTAAACATCTAAGATTTGAATACTTAAATGCTTTATAAATGTGTTTTTTTTTTGGTTGTGGGACAGCAGTTTGGACCAATTCTGTAGACTGGGCCATATATTTACTTTGACTGATATCTAGAATCATAACACTGTTAATAGTAATATCCTGAACTACTTAAGTCTTGAACTCTACACCATTCATCACTGGGTGTAATGTATTAGCTGTACTTCATCACAGTGAAGTCCTCGAATTTTCTGCTACCACACTGACAAGTATATACATTTACACATATATAGTGAAGTATTATTCATTTTAAATGGACATATGTATATACAAATTTTTATTCAGTCATAGCCAAGAACTGAGTAGCAGTTTTAATCTTTATGTCCCTCCTGTTTTCTGTCTCTTTCCCTTTACTTTACATTTCCAGACTGACCACAGGACTGGGTGGAAACCAAAGGAAATTACAGCAGAGTTTGGACCTGCTATGCAGAGCTTGGTCACTGTGAGTCAGTCCTGGGCCCTGCAATGAACTAAAACTAGAATTATAAACTTTCAATGAATAAAATAAAATAAAATAAAATAAATTAATAAATAAGCAAGCCCCCAGTTTCATAGGCTTTATTTATTTTATTATTATTATTATTATTATTTTTTGGAGAACGGATGTTAAAAAAATCAGAAGCATGTTTATGTTTGTTACCATGAAACCTGTATTTAGGTAACTGCAACACTGCAGTAAATAAGTAGCAAAAAGAAAAGGCTGAACAAGTGTTCTTTGAAATAAAAAGTCCATGTATTATAGAAACTATAGTAATGATAACTAAACGACAAATTGAGTCAGTTGTCTCAGGAGCTCATTTTATTTATTGAGTGCCCACCCTGCTGAAAAAAAAAAGCCTAAGATGGTCATCCAGCCTGGTCTTAGCTGATCAGCAGGCTGGTTTTAGAGGGGTTTTGGCCACTTCCTTAGCTGGCTAGGCTGGTTTTAGCTAGTCAGGCTGGGAGACCAGCTGGAACAACTAGCTAAAACCAGCCTGACCAGCCTAGCCAAAACCAGCTTTCTATCTTAAACCAGCTAAGACCAGCCAGCCATCTTAGGATGGTTTTAGCTGTTTTTTTTTTTTGTTTTGTTGTTTTTTTTCAGCAGGGCAGTCACTGATATCAAGTGAATTAGGCCTGAATCCCCTGTTATTTTAGTTTCAAAACAGGGGAATGATTATATTCTTTCTATTTAAAATTATTTATTATTAATTGTAACTTTTAAAAGCATTATTCATTCATTTATCAGTCATTTATTCATTAATTCACAATGTGTGGAATTCAATAAGTCATTAATATTTTTATTGGTGGTAAATATTTATTTATCGTTTGTTTTTGTTTTTTTGTTTGTTTATTTACTTACCCGACCAAGTAATGTGTAATATTTATTGTAATGTATGACTTATTATACATTGTTAATTTTTTTTCTTTCTTTCTTTTTATTTATAATGATTTATTATTAAATGTTGCTTTTTCTTTTTTCATTTCTTATTTATTTCATATTTTCATTTTATTTATTTCATTTTCATTCATTCATTCACAAGGTGTGAAATTCAATAAATCATAAAATATTTATTTATTTAGTCTTTTGTTTGTTTGTTTACCCACCCAAGATGTGGACTTAAAGAATTCGAGATAAATACACTGAAAATACTTAAGAATATTACAATAATACAAGAAGCACGATTCATTCTTACCTCGTTCTTTTATTATTATTTAGCTTTTTTTTCGATTTAAATTTTTTATTTATTCTTTTTTATGTCAATCGCTAAACGATAGATTGTGACGAATGTGTCATTTTTTAAGTCAACTCCATTCCAACTATACAAAAAAATGGCGAAAGTACCGAACTGAATCCCCGCCTTCACTTACTCATTTCTGGAGATTTCATCATTCAGTTCCGCGGTGTGGTTGCTCCTCCTCTCGGTCCATGCTGTCTCTGCGGAGCGCAACATCAGCACTCCTCCTCAGGACCGGTACACAGATCGCCACCGTCCGCACGGTTCCGAGGGTCCGATTCAGTCCCATACGTCTGTGTGGTTCCCCTCCGATCAGAGAGCTCTACTTGTCGGGCTGTTTGTGGAAGAAGAAGAGAAGCGCGTGGCTGGAGATGACGGAAGGACAGAATATGGATGGCAGTATTGAAGAGGTTCTGGCTCCACTGAGGCTGGCAGTAAAGGAGCAGGTAACACGGTTATGAAAGACAATAACAAGCATATGTAATGTGCTGCATTGTTATTTCACAGAGTCATACATTGTATTAAACACCTATGCCTTTTATACGAGGGAGAGCCATGGAATCAAATATCCCTTTAAATTATGCAAAATGCTTTAAATGGATTGTTATGGAAAACCACATAATGCATTTTTGCAAAAGTGATGTATAGAAAAAAAACAACAGGGCGGTGGCTATATTTTGGGTTTATACTGCTGGATGATTCAGTCTGTCAGTGCCACGTTTAATATGAGCCATTCTGACATACAGTGCAGAAACCAAAAGACAGAGGTTGGAGGAAATCACAGCGAAAACGAAACTCATCTTATTTCTGGAAAATGTTTTGCATGCTTTCGTATTCTAATATATAGCAATCAATAATAAACGTTGCGTTTACCGTTGTTTATTTTTCCTCAAAGGGTGATCTTGTGCGTAAGCTGAAGGCAGAAAACGCTCCTGAAGTAGATGTCAATAAGGCCGTGGCAGAACTGAAAGCTCGCAAGAGAATCCTTGAGGCCAAGGTGAGAAATGTTATGATGTCATTTATGTTACTTACATAACGTATAGATGATGTTAAAAATGAAATGTCGTTTTTATGATAAATACCTTTTCTTGTCTCAGTTTAATGTGTATAAACAACTATGGAGTGCAACAATGCCCGCCTACTTTTCCAACAGCTTCGGTTTCAGGAGTATTTAAAGGGAACCCCATGTAGTAACAAGTGTATGGCTAAACCCAATTTACCTTATTTAAAAAATCCACATTGTTTTATACATATTTTGGACTATGGGGGGCGCCATTATTTCAATGACGTCAAATGGTTGCACTAGGTGAGCTACTGGCACTACCTGTTGCTATATTTACCGCAACCAAGCTCAGAAATAAAACACTGATACGATGCCACATTGTGGTAATTTTCCTTAAGAGGGGCAACAAGAGAAGCGATGTAAGTCTTCACTGCTTTCCTAGTGATAAGCTGAGAAGAAAAGAATGGGAAGATGCTTGTGGACGAATAAAACTTCTCAAAGACCTGTGCCCGGTTGCATAAAGCACCTTAAGTGTAATTTTCCCTTAAGATCGCCCTTATGTTTCCCTTACACTTAAGGGTGTTGCATAAAATATCCCTTAAATGTTACTTAAGGGTTTCATTAGTTGAAACGTCATAGTCCCTTAAAATTTCTCTTAAGTATCATTTAAAACCCTTTAAGTGTTGCATAAAGCCCCTTAGCTGTTATTTCCCTAAGTATAACATAAGGTATGGAAAATGTCACCTTAAGTGTTACACAGCGTGCTGATTCAATCCACGATCGTCCTCTTTATATGTTAAACAGATTTTAATTTAGGCATTTATTCACATATAACTATTGATTAAATTACATTCACACATAATACCTCAAACATGAGTCCGTCACACACAAACAAATTTATATTCTATATTTTATTCCTTTATTCCTACGTATTACCTGGAGATGACTTGAAAAACACACATAAACCGTATACTGTCGCAATCGTGTGTTTATTTGTTTACGTTTCAGTTTAGCTGCAGCGATTACTGCTGTATTCCATCATAATAACACTTTTATCCAGAGTCCAGAGTCCAGATTGGACTTTCAGCGCAAGAGCGCCCCCCGGCTACGAGTATGAATGAAACATACACAACATGAGAGTGTTCCGCGCTTCATAATGTTCACATCGCCTCGGAAACTTAATAAAATGATTTTTCAGAATTTTTCGTTTTGAGTGAATAATCAGTTTGAGTTTCCGTCTCGCTTGGTCCTTCTCGTTTATATTTGGTTTTCTTTTTTGTTCTTTTTTGTGTTATATTGTTTTCTGTGAAAACTTACACCGCTATCTGTATTAAAAAATAACGTCTCTATAGCAACAGTAGATTTTTTTTTAACGGCAAACCTTGAATCGCTGTCGTAAAACACTTAACGGTTTCCCTTTAGTAAGGGAAGTGTTTAAGGGATTATATGCAACACCCTTAAATCATCCCCTTAGTTAAGGGGAATTCATGCCTTAAGTTTCATACTTAAGGGAAAAACTTAAGGTTCTTTATGCAACCGGGCACTGCATCTTTGTTCGCTCCACTTTAGGCCTGATGCCTTTGAGGCATTTAGTAGACCACAGCTACTGAAAGAGCTTACGAACAGCTGAGACAAGAAATGCTAGATACCATCCTGGCAGGATGTAAACATGTGGACGCTTGTCATGATGCCGCAGCCACTGAAGGAGTTTCTCAGCACAGATTTTACTCGATATCTTGGGGCATTTAGATTCATTGTGGGGAAAAATCGATGGGACAGCATCGCTTATATACATTGCCACCTGCAAGCTTTTTTTAGTAGCTGTGGTCATCGTATTATTATTTTATTGTGGTATATTGTATTTATTATTGTAAAAATAGCAACAGGTAGCGGCAGTAGATCACACAGTGCAACCATTTTACAAAGGCTTTGTTGAAGCTTTATGAGATATGAAACAAACCAACCAGCTTAGAGATGAATCACATTACAAGCTTCCAATTTGAATCAAACGTTTATGAAAATCAGACAGAAAGATGAAAAAGTGAATTATGTATGTATGCATAGTATGGGCACTGATGCTTTTTGGGATGATTTGCTTTTCACCATTTTCTGATTGGTGAAAATTTCTTTGCAAAATCATGGTTCATGTAGTTTTTGACAACTATTTTCAGTATTAAACATAAATAAGTTGAAATGATGTGGGCACAGTAGGTCTTTAATGGTTTATAAGTTACCGTTATAAATCAATTCCCTTGTGGAGAAAATTAATGGGCTTTTAACCTTCAAAACCTGACTGTTGCACTCTATACTTTAGCTGTTTGTAGTGGTTCTCGTCATGTGTCTGCCAGCAGCTATACTTGTCCAACCAATGGAGTGTGTTTGGGGGCGGGACTGTTTGTTTGACCAGCCAATGGTGGGTGGTGGGAGCGTTCTGGAAACCTGTTAAAAACAGCCATTATTTTTACAGTTCTGTTTGATTATGCTAGTAGTGCAAACACATTAAAAAACCACATTTTTTAATATCAGAAGACCGGTAGCTTGAATAAGTGACTTTTAGTAAATTTTATCTTAATTTTAAATTTTATCATAATGATTTACAAAGTTTATTTGACTCTTTTTCCATTTTGCAGGAGCTTGCCTTACAGCCCAAAGATGACATTGTGGACCGAACCAAGATGGAAGACACTCTAAAAAGACGTTTCTTTTACGACCAGGCATTTGCTATCTATGGCGGTGAGTGTTTTCTGTGTTGTTTTTTCTCATATAAATATTTTAATAGCTTTGTTGTAGCTGTATTTTGAATTTGAAAGGTTAGTCTTTGAGGGATAGTTCACCCAAAAATTCAAATTCTGCAATTAATTACTCACCCTCATGTCGTTCCAAATCCGTAAGACTTTTGTTCATCTTCAGAACACAAATTAAGATATTTTTGATTGATTTTTGGGTGAACTATCACTTTAACAAAATTGTATGGAGCAAATACTAAAAGTAATTAGGATTGCTTGTTATTGTCATCTAATAGTTTTCATTATTTGTGTGTGGGGGGGGGAAAGGTGTGAGTGGACTGTATGACTTTGGGCCCGTCGGATGTGCTTTGAAGAACAACATTCTTCAGGTCTGGAGGCAGCACTTCATCCAGGAGGAGCAGATTCTGGAGATCGACTGCACCATGCTTACACCAGAACCCGTTCTCAAGTGAGCATTCATCTGGTTATTCTCCCTTTTATCTGTTCATAATCTCTGTTACTCTTACTCAGTGCTTTTGTTGTGTTTCAGGACATCAGGGCATGTGGATAAGTTTGCCGACTACATGGTCAAGGATGTCAAGAACGGAGAGTGTTTCCGTGCTGACCACCTCCTTAAAGGTTTGTCATTGTTTCTTAAAATAACAACTCCTCCAGTAGTACTGTATAATTTGACTGTTGAGACATCCTCTGATGTTCAGGAGCAAAAAAAAACAATGGGATCTGTAAGAATCACAAAGGCTTTGTAAGGCCTCCAACCAGACTTTACGATTTGTGGACCACCAACCTGACTGAAATGAATAAGTGCTTTATTTAAGCTAAATCTGGACTCCTCAAAGGGTTAGTTCACCCCAAAATTAAGTTAACTGTCATTAATTACTCACCCTCATGTCGTTCCAAACCCCTTAGACCTTCGTTCATCTTCGTAACACAAATTAAGATATTTTTGATGAAATCCAAGAGCTTTCTGACCCTACATATACAGCAAAGTAACTACCACGTTCAAGGCCCAGAAAGGTAGTAAGGACATTGTTAAAATGGTCCATGTGACATCAGTGATTCAACCTTAAAGGAGAAGTCCACTTCCAGAACAACAATTTACAGATAATGTACTCACCCCCTTGTCATCCAAGATGTTCATGTTCTTTCTTCAGTCGTAAAGAAATAGTTTTTTGAGGAAAACATTTCAGGAATATTCTCCATATAATGGTCTATTATGGTGCCCCGAGTTTGAACTTCCAAAATGTTGTTTAAATGCAGCCCAAATGCGGTTGTAAACGATCCCAGCTGAGGAAGAAGGGTCTTATTTAGCAAAACAATTTTATTTTCAATAAAAAAATACAATTTAAATACTTTTTAATCTCAAACGCTCGTTTTGTCTTTCTCTGCCTGAACTCTGTGTTCTGGTTCAAGACAGTTCAAAGACTCTGATCATGTTTTCTCCCTCAACTTCAAAAAACATTTCAAAATCATCCTACATCACTGCCGAAGTTCCAACCCAGTCTTTGCAAAGTGAACATGCAAAGAAGATCAAACACCCTTAACAAAAAAGGTAAAACAACGATATAGGATGATTTGGAAGTTGAGGGAGAACATGAGATTGGAGTTTTTCGACATACCCTAACTGTCATGAACCGGAACAAAAACAGTCCAGGCAGAGTAAGACAAGACGAGCATTTGACATTAAAAAGTATATAAACTGTGTTATTTGTATGAAAATAACTGATCGTTTTGCTAGATAAGACCCTTCTTCCTCGGCTGGGATCATTTACAACCGCATTTGGGATTGTTTGAAGCCGCATTTAAATGGCATTTTGGAAGTTCAAACTCGGGGCACCATAGCAGCCCATTATATGGAGAAAAATGCTGAAATGTTTTCCTCAAAAAACATAATTTCTTTACGACTGAGGAAATAAAGACATGAACATCTTGGATGACAAGGGGGTGAGTAAATTAACTGTAAATTCTTGTTCTGGAAGTGGACTTCTCCTTTAATTTTATGAAGTGACGAGAATACTTTTTGTGCACAAAGAAAACAAAAATAACATTCAACAATTTCTTCTTTTCCGTGTTAAGTCTTTAATGCATGTTCATGACAGTACCAATACGCATATACAACTTTTCATATTTCCATTATTACATTTCAGTAAAATACTACTACTACTACTAATAATAAAAATGCTTGCAATTTCTTTTATTTTTTAGCTCATCTTCAGAAGTTAATGAGTGACAAAAAATGTTCAGCAGAAAAGAAAACTGAGATGGAAGGTGTCATCACTCAGGTATGTCTCATATTTAATGCAATAAGGTTAAATATAGGACAATATCTATAAAACACAACATTTTAATAATTATTCTTATTTTATATTGTTGGAATAATTTTCAGAAATTTTTTCCCACTTTAATAATCTTGTGCATTTATTATGGCAGCATTATCGTCCATTGATGTGGACACTTATATAGTTCTTATCGTTCTTGATGTGAGGCCTTTACTGTTGTTGTTTGTTTTTTTTTGATTGATTGATTACTAATGGGTTTATACTGCTTTTTTTTCCCAGATGGATAACTACAGTCAACAGGAGTTGGCAGATTTGTTTGTGCAATACAATGTCAAGTCTCCCAGTACAGGAAATGATCTCACACCTCCCATCTCATTCAATCTGATGTTCCAGACCTCCATTGGGCCTGGGGGCAACATGCAAGGGTATGTTTGACACAACCAGGCTACATGTTGTCATTTAAAAAATCCAAAGAGAGAAAATGGATGCATTACTCTTGGGGCTACATTATTTCCATAGCTATTTGAGGCCCGAAACTGCTCAGGGAATCTTCCTCAACTTCAAACGTCTTTTGGAGTTCAACCAGGGAAAGCTGCCATTTGCTGCTGCCCAGATCGGAAACTCCTTCAGGAATGAAATCTCTCCTCGCTCTGGGTTGATTCGTGTCAGGTGCGAATTATGTATTCCCTTTGAACATTTGGTTATTCAGATGTCACTTTTTTTTTATTATGATTTTTAAAATGTACTGAAGTGAATATTTCTCCCATAGAGAGTTTACGATGGCTGAGATTGAGCACTTTGTAGATCCGAATGAGAAGGTTCATTCCAAGTTCTCCAATGTTGCTGATCTGGAGATCATGCTGTACTCGTCCAAAGCACAGACTAGTGGGCAATCTGCCCAGATAATGAGGCTGGGTGATGCAGTGGAGCAGGTCAGTGAAGATCTCATTTATGAGTATAATTAACACTTTGGTTGTACTAACAAACTTTTGTATTGTGTAGGGTGTCATCAACAACTCCGTCTTGGGCTACTTCATTGGAAGAATCTACCTTTATCTCATCAAAGTTGGTGTTGCAAAAGACAAGCTACGTTTCCGTCAGCACATGGACAATGAGATGGCTCACTATGCCTGTGACTGCTGGGATGCTGAGACCAAAACCTCTTATGTACGTTCAGGTTTTGCTTCAGAAGCTTCTGACTTCATCTCACAATAGAATGGGTGTTTATTTATGTGTTTGTACATGCTGTTTTTCAGGGGTGGATTGAGATCGTGGGCTGTGCTGATCGCTCATGTTATGATCTTTTGTGCCACGCACGGGCCACCAAAGTCCCTCTGGTTGCTGAGAAACCCTTAAAGGAACCCATATCCTTCGACTTCCAGCAAGACTTAAAAAATTAGTTCACTCCAGAATTAAAATTTCCTGGTAATTTTCTCACCCCATTTCATTCAAGATGTTCATGTCTTTCTTCAGTCAAAAAGAAATTAAGGTTTTTAAGAAGAACATTCCAGGATTTTTCATGTAGAGCTAACAGGTTGAGGGTCCAAAATGCAGTTTCAATGGAGCTTCAAGGACTCTACACGATCCAAGCCAAGGAATAAGGGTCTTATCTAGAGAAACAATTCGTCATTTTCTAAAAATAAATGCAAAGTTGTATACTTTTTAACCACAAATGCACAACTTCACATGAGTACCGACTCAATGTTTACAAAGCGACCGTGCAAAGAAAGTCAAATGCCCTTTACCAAAAAGGTAAAACGGCAATGTCGGGACGATTTTGAAGTTGGAGGAGAAAATGAGATGGAGTTTTTTGCCCTACCCTACCATTTTGAACCGGAGTACTCCGATTAAATACTAATTGCGCATGACTTTTCCAACGTAATTACGTAATATGCAAAGTTGTTATCGCAGAGCTACGGCAAGGCGAGCATTTGTAGATTGCTTGGTCTATACATTTTTAATTTTTTTAGAAAATGAGCGATTGTTTGCTAGATAAGGCCCTTATTCCTTAGCTGGGATCATGTAGAGCCCTTTGAAGCTGCATTGAAACTGCAGTTTAGACCTTCAACCCATCAATCCCCATTAAAGTCCACTATATGGAGAAAAATGCTGGAATGTTTTTCTCAAAAACCTTAATTTCTTTTTCGGCTGATGAAATAAAGACATGAACATCTTGGATGATATGAGGGTGAGTAAATTATCAGGAAATTTTAATTCAGGTGTGAACTAGTCAAAGCATTTGAATGGGATCTGAACGGTCTCAACACAGAATGTTAGTTCTGTTTGTCCTCAGTCACCTTCCTTAACTGCTTCACACAAAGTTGTAAATGTTGTCCAGTTCGAGCCAAACAAAGGAGCCATCGGCAAAGCATACAAGAAGGATGCCAAGTTCGCCATGGAATACCTGGCCATCTGTGATGAATGCTACATCACAGAGCAAGAGAAACTTCTCAACGAGAATGGGTATGATGAAAGTACTCAAAAATTTGTAAACCAATAAGTGCCAGATATGAAGATTCACAATATAAAGGCATAAAAGTTTGAGGTTTGAATTTTGATGTAATTTATTCCTGTTATGGCAAAGCTGAATTTTCAGCATCATCACTCTAGTCTTCAGTGTCACATGATCCTTCAGAAACTATTCTAATATGCTGATTTTTTTATTTTTAGTGTTAAAAATAGCTGTGCTGCTTAATATTTTGTAGAATTTATTTGAAGTAGCAATATCGTAGTTATTTTTCTCCGTAGCACTCACCAATGTTATTCTGTTCGTTCATTGGTTTCCTCTGTCATTGCAGCGAGTTCACCATTGAGACTGAGGGCAAGACTTTCAAACTCACCAAGGACATGGTTAACGTCAAGCGGTTCCAGAAGACCCTGCATGGTAAGAGACAAAAGCTAAGCTTTTCATTTAAACAACAAGTGACTCAAAACTGACTTTAACTGACATCTGCTCCACAGTTGAGGAGGTTGTTCCTAATGTGATCGAACCCTCCTTTGGCATTGGGAGAATCATGTACTCCATCTTTGAGCACACATTCCGTATCAGGGAGGGTGATGAACAAAGAACGGTAAACGCAGTATGCTGTAATAGCCTGTAATTAATAATTTCATATGTTTTATTTATGAACTTTGCTGTTTTCTCTCTTCAGTATTTCAGCTTCCCTGCCACAGTTGCACCATACAAATGCTCCGTCCTTCCACTGAGCCAAAATCAGGAATTTATGCCATTTGTTCGAGAGTTATGTGAGTAGTTTAACACTACTATTACTTGTTTAGGGCCCTATGATTTCCACGATGCGGAAAACGCAGACAGAATCGTTGAATCTAGTCATAAAAATGGAATTTACTGTATAACGTAGAATGTCACGGAATTTGACAATTTTTGTATGAATAAATCCAAAGTAGGTCAGTACACTTAAATCAAAATGCAATATGGACTAGTTTCTGTGATTATTAAGCTGCAAAAATACTATTTAAATATGAGTCCTGCATATTTTGCGTCTCTGTGTGAATGAATGACGCAGACGTGCGGTTTCATGTACGACACGCATAGTGAAGTGTGAACACATAATGTCTAGAACTAAGCATTCTGAGCATTTTACCGTTTCATTTGAGAAAAACTATCGTCATATCATATACAAACACAAACATAGGGTCTTTCATCAGAATATAAAGTTGTGACAGAAATATATAACTTAATGTAACGATAGTACTACTACTAGTAATAAAACTATTATTAAAACATTTATTTTTAAAGGAAATTTTAAAGTATTTCTGAAAAAATAAATAAAAATGCATTTTATAAAAAATAAAATCAATTAAAGATTTTGATCATTAAAATTAAATGAAATCCTTAAAATGGAATCCAGAAAATGAATTGAAACACCATTATTTGGTAAAAAATAATACTGCATTTGAAGGGGGGAAAAAGTATTTCATAGAGCCTTATAAATATAGTTTTTGTTAAACTTTTAGTAAATTGCTGTAAAATTGTGTTTGTTTCAATAAATTAGACATGCTTTTTGATTCATATTTTTAATTTAACCATTAAAACAGAGTGTAGAAAAATTAAAACTAGAAAAAAAATGGAATCCAGAAATTAAAATTTGGGAAAATTGGGGCCCTACTAACCTTCTAAACTACTACTACTACTACTACTAGTAAAAATGTATAGATACTATCCAAATAATGATTTGCAATTAATGCTTTGCTGCACAGCTGACGCCCTGACCAGGAATGGTGTCTCCCACAAGGTGGATGATTCCTCAGGATCTATCGGCAGACGCTATGCCAGAACGGATGAGATTGGTGTGGCATTCGGTATCACTATTGATTTTGACACGGTTAATAAGACGCCTCACACGGCCACTCTGAGAGACCGTGACTCCATGAGGCAGATCAGGGCTGAGGTAAAGCAGTTGGCCATGTTTATGCGTATTAATTTCATGCACTGAGGCAATGTGTTGACTATTTTGCTCTTTATTTACAGGTTAGTGAGTTGCCTGAAATCGTTCGTGACCTGGCCAATGGTGCCATCACGTGGGCAGAGGTGGAAAGCAAGTACCCCATCTTTGAAGGCCAGGAGACCAGCAAAAAGGAAACTGTGGAAGAGTAGATTCTCTGTTTGTCTATCTCATCTGCCTTTTCGCTGAAGGCAGTCAAGGACATTTTTACATTTGCATTCATAGGATCAAATTTATGGCAATTGTAACATATAACCAATCAATGTGCACCAGATGTTCCACAAAACTGGAACTATAATTATGTACTCCTTGAGGACCTAAGGATGACTAATTAGGTTACTGTACTAGTAAAAGGGTTTCACCATTCCTGTCCATGGGTTGATAAATAAAGACATGAATCACATGTATGGTCAAATAAATCAAACCAGCACTTTCTGGACCTATAACAGTGTGTTGAGTCAGTTTTTTAGTGAAAAATGCACTTGAGTATGTTGACCACATGAGGGCGTAACACCTGCCAGTTGATTTTCCATAGCTTACTGTCCTTACTGTAGTCAGATACTCCCCAATACAGACTATTATAGGTCTGTTTTTAAATGTTTTTAACAGAAACTGTGAGATATAATTGATAAATTATAATTAACTAGTCCTTTTTGTGAGTTAAGTTTCACAAACGATGTTCTTCATTTAAAAATGAGTTATTGGGGGATTATTTATTATTATTTTAATATAAATATATTTTGGTTTCCATTTTGATTTTGTGTGGGGTGTTACTATTTCATATAGGCATTTGATTTTTAAAAATATTTCTATATTTTATCAATACACTGAATAAAAATTAGTGTGGAAACACCATGGGAAACACCAAAATGCTAGTAAATTTACTATTTATTACAAATTGGCAGGTAGCACATCAAATTAAACTCAAAATTTTGAAGTATAAAGGATTAAACAGTATTTTCTACAACTTCAATTTTTTATTTACAACAAATGAATTTTAAACTGTACTTTTTGGCATCTAGAAATTTGCTGATGCCCCCTAGTGGACCTCGGGCCTCTGTTTGAGAATCACTGGTTTAATAGTTAATATTTCTAATGGTTCTCAGGTCAAAGCTTGGTGATTTTGACCTAGTAGGGCTCAGTGAGCTCCATATTCAGACATGCTATTAATATTTAAGCAGAATATGTTAACATGTGACATTGTTCTGCTTACAACCTAATCTGCTGATCTGCCAGGTCTAAATCTGGTATTTCAGGTATTGTTAATATGGTTTAGAACTTGAAATGTTGCTAATATTAATTGTTTTCTTTTATATATGTATAAATGGGGTTTATTCAGGTTAGAAGATAGAAATGGTGGCCCTGTCTAAATTGTCAACAGGCTATGATCATCCAAAAACAGCCTTGACCCTAACAGAAACAGGTGTGGAAGAGTGTGAATGTATGCCAGGGCTCCTGGCTTTTCTTAAAGGCTGCTAAAGAGCTAATGGCCTAAAATACACACAAGTTATTTTAGGGGACTGCAAAAGTCCAATCTATTATGAGTCTGTTCATTTAACTATGTAAAAACAATGTACTGATAAGTGGATTCTGTGTTGATATCTAGTAGTAACATGCATATTTATACAGGAAACGCACATGATACTGTACCTATAGAAACTTGTCCATGATCTTTAGATAACTTGTATTATCACTCATGGCTTATCTCACAGAGTTTACTTACACCGTGTCTACACCGGATGCGACAATTGTGGCGTCATATCGCGCCGCGCCGAAACCGTTTGAGGCTGAGCACGCGACAAGCGACCGTTGCAAATCATTTAAACTTTATGTTACTACGCACATGGATGGAACGAGACATCAGTTTGACGTGTCGCGTCACGTCGCGCCGTATCCTGTGTAGACAGCGTCACTCATTATAATGGACCCAATAGTAGCGTATTTTGTCGCGACACGGTGTTGACACGTTGTTAAATGGATAGTTCATCCAAAAATGACAATTCTGTCATTCATTACTCACCCTCATGTCGTTCCAAACCCGTAAGACCTTTATTAATTTTGGAACACAAATTAATAAGCGTATTATTGATGAAATCCCAGAGCTTACTGACCCTTCATAACTGACATGTTCAAGGCCCAGAAAGGTAATACGAAAAGGCATTGTTAAAATAGTCCATGTGACATCAGTGGTTCAACCGTAATGTTATGAATCTATAAGAATACATTTTGTATGAATAGAAAACAACAAAAAATGACTTTACTCAACAGTTTCTTCTCTTCCATGTCATCCTTCGACATGTGTTCGCATGAGTACCACAACGCATGTGTGTGCGTTCCTCTGCTTGTAAACAAGGTGCAGTGCATCCAAGTAATTGCTGAATTTGTTGAATACAGTTGTTATTTTTGTCTCACAAAAAGTATTCTTATAAGTTAAACTTGAACCACTGAAGTCACATGGACTATTTTATCAGTGTCCTTACTACCTTTCTGGGCCTTGAATGTGTCAGTTGCATTGCTGTCTATGCAGGGTCAGAAAGCTCTCAGATTTCATCAAAAATATCTTAATTTGTGTTCTGTAGGTGAATGAAGGTTTTATGGGTTTGGAACGACATGAGGATCTTGGTGAGACGTGTATTTCTCAACGGTGTCTCATTTTTCGCAACCAATGGTTTTTCTTCTAATAAACATACACATTATACTTGATAGTGCACCTGTGCTTCTCAGGTAAGCTTGTTTTTAATAATACATATTTGCACATCTACACTTCTTGTTCTAACCCACCTTATTTTTCTTATGTAGGGCATTCAGTATGCAAGCAATGGAGTTTCAAGCCTGTTTCTATTGATACAACACAGCACAATGGATCCGCCCCCCATGGGCTGCTTCAGATGAATATAAATACATCTCCCATTCACCTTTAACTGTCCGCAACTGCCCAACAGGCAGTTTGTAGAAACACAGAGGATGCATTAGACTATTGTTTAGCTGATTTTTTCTTCACATTCTTGCGATTATTGTAAGTTCAAGTGGATTTTTCAGTATTTGGGTTACGGTGGCATTGCTGTGCTCAAGGTTAGTACAACAGGTGTTTCTAAAATCTGCTTGGAACCTCATGCAGCGCATGACCCACTAACATTTAAACCAAATATTGGAGAAAAGAGTTGAACTAATAAGCTAATAAGCTGATAACTTACCTGCATGGTTCCTCACACAATAAAGCAGACCAGGTTGGCATTTGACTTCGTATCTTCAAATAACCTGAGAAGAAAGAATCATCTGCTGGTTAAAAAACATACAAAATTTGTCTGTAATGTAAAAGTGATATTTTAGTGTGATGCTTCATCCAATACAATTAGAGTAGAAAATAGCCCAGCTAAAAATAGCAAGAGCTCACATAGTGTAGATGCTTCCTGCTCACACAATTCAAATCACTGGAAACTTCTGCCCTGCCCACAAAGATCAAATTGTTTTCTGTTTTATCTGTTTAGTTTTTGTTCGAAAGTGTTGAATGTATAATTCCTGTTGTAATGACTCATGCAATTTAACTCTTTATCAAAGAGACTTACAGTACATTTACAGCATGCATTTTCTTAGTTCATTTGCTCCCTGGAAAGCAAACCTGTGACCTTGGTCATGCTAGCGCCATGTTCTACAAGTTCAGTTACAGTAACACTACAAGCTTGCTTTCAACCCATACTAGTTTACTAATTGCCAAGCTTTATTTTTAGCAGGATCCTAATCGCTCACTGGCTCATTGGCTTGATTGGGAAATATTTTAATGACCAAATTTGACATTCATTCTAACTGCAACTTTCCAAACTCTCTCAGGTTGTCCTGCACACAATGGGGGTCAAAGCAGCTCTTCCAAGGTACGAGCTCTACTTTTATAATGTAGTGCTGTGTATGGCAATGCTCTGGTCTGCCAGATGGATATTTGATGTATCCAGCTGTAAGTATAAATGAACACATGCACACCGATCTGATGTGGCCCTAAAATGATGTCACTGTGCAAATAAAGTTTCTAGAGTGGTTTCTCTGAGGCTTTTACCATTTTACATCCACTTCTCACTCATAAACCTTGCCATTAGAGTACAAAAATAGTACTACTGTATATTGTATGAGGAAAAAGACAGCACACCGATCTGCTAACCTCAGAAAGCTATGCAAAGTACGCAGCAGGGATCATATGTCAGTATTAATATACCAAAGAATGAGAGACTGAAACAGAGTGACAGAGAAGAGAAAGAGGTATTATTATGGGTTTGTGCCAAAAGCTGCCAAATTTGAGTTGAATATACAGATTTATGATTTAATTATTAGTTTTCATCAACTTATTTCTTCATGAAACCCAGTTAAAGAAACTCCAACAATATGGGTCAAAATTACTGATTTTTCTTTTATGCCAAAAATCATTAGGACATTAAGTAAAGATCATGTTCCATGAAGATATTTTGTAAATTTCCTACCATAAATATATTAAAACTTTTTGATTAGTAATATGCATTGCTAAGAACTCCATTTGAACAACTTAAAAAGTGATTCTCTCAATATTTTGATTTTTTTACCCTCAGATTTCAGATTTTTAAATAGTTGTAGCCAAATATTGTCCTATACTAACAAACCATATATCAGTGGAAAGCTTATTTATTCAGCTTTCAGATGATGTATAAATCTCAGTTTCAAAAAATGACCCTATGACTGGTTTTGTGGTCCATGGTCACATATTTGATCATATTTAGTAATTAATAGAGCATTAATTGTCTCATTATATTCTATATCCAGCAAATTCCAACAAAAAAACCTTCAAGACCAGTGTTCAGCCAGGATGGTATTACTCTGGCCGAAAAATGGTGAGATTTTGTCTTTATAATTTCACATTATGTGTGTATATTTAACATTGTGGAAATTTACTTTGATTTATCCATATCACGTGGCAGGATACGGCTGATGTTGAGTGGATGATGTGGTTTTCTACATTTCGAGAGCATATCATCTTTGCACTCTCAGGTCATGTGATCTTTGCCAAGATCTGCTCGTTGCTTGCTCCACAGGTGCTTCTTGAATGTCTAAACAAATCTATAAAGATATAAAGTTATATACCATACAGCCTACCTGAGATACTCAATCTCTTGTCTTTTCTCGTCCTACAGTACAGATCTCTGGTGTTCATGGTGTACGGTATGCTGGCAGTTTTCACCAGTATGGGCTGGGCCTATGTCACGCTCATCCTCTCTCACTGCGTCCTGCTCTATAGCATCTCTCTGGTCAAGCTCAGGTGGCTCTGCTTTGTCGCTGGACTCACTACACTGGCGACTTTCAAAATGGAGCCCTTCATTTCCTGGCAGGTATGCCTCTGAAAATATAAAATGTGCCACAGTTAATAAATAACTAAACATAAGCAATATCACACAAATAGCAGTGCGATATGGCTGTACATCAGCACGACTGTAG
Source organism: Labeo catla (assembly GCA_012976165.1). Taxonomy (NCBI): domain Eukaryota; kingdom Metazoa; phylum Chordata; class Actinopteri; order Cypriniformes; family Cyprinidae; genus Labeo; species Labeo catla. The sequence goes on along the minus strand of VONZ01000142.1, from coordinate 766,406 downwards.
GTAATCACAGATAAAACTAATCACAGCTACGAGTGTGATATTGTGTTTATACAAAAGTTTGACAGCACAAGTGTGTAAATACATGAGAAACAACAGTGGAGTGTCTCTAAAAACCCTCTTTTGTGCAAACTACTTCCTTCCGCCATGGATTCAAATCTCAGTTTAACAGCTGAGCCCAAACTTCCGTTACTTATTCGAAAACGTCACTTTAGAACTAGTAACAAATTGGAATGGAGAGTCACTTAATTGAAATCTTATAGTATTACTGTATTAAAGGCTCACTGTGTTATGTAGAGTATAATGAGAGAGAGATGGACTGAACGAGTGTGATTACCTGCATCTGATACAGCATTCATTCTCAATCTCATTTTCACAATAGAACATTAATTTGAATGTCCGCTGAGGAAAACGATATCTTTGTCGTACTATTATTTCACATCAGAGCCAGTGGCAAATTCCAGAAGATGTGGTCGAGGTAAGGCTGAACGGCCGCTGATGCCCTGGAGCTCAAATCTCTGAAAACATTTAAGCAAATGTTCAAATAGACGATATCTTTATTAACAAACTGCATATTTGCAAGTCTAAACAAATTACATTCTCGTCTAAAAATCTACATTCCATGACACAAAAACAGTATTATTTATAAAATTATAGTGGATTTGGGCGTCCGTAATGACACTCACTGTGAGAAATACCACAAGCAGAGTGATACAAACGGCGAAACGGTTCTAATATCACTAGTATATCGCACTCACAGATTTGAGGACCAAATATTTGACATATGCTTATATGCTTTTAATTAGTATTATTCTTAATAAAAAAAAAAGAAATGATAAGGATGATCATGATAATTGTTCAAATAAAGCACTAAAATAAAATAAAATACATAAAATAAAACAAGCATTATCATTTTCATAATTAATGATTAATAATAATTAATTTGATTATTTTATTTCATTTTTTCCTTCTGTCAATAATTATGTTAATAAGATAGCTCATCTATCATATATTTATCACCACTTGAGCCTAAAATAGCCATAATGATGTATAGATAATAATAATAATTATTATTATTAAAAATATAGGAAATTAAATTATGATAATAATGTAATAATTATTATTAATAATAAAAGTAAAACAAAAAAAAAAAAATAAAATTATGATTAAAATGAAAAAAAATTCTGACAATAATATTAAATTGGTTAAGATAAAACAATAACATTCATATAATTAGTATTAATACAATTAAGACATTTTTATGATTATTATTTTAAAATAAAATAAAATATAATTATCATAATCATTATTATTGATCATTATTTTATTAATTTTTGTCTTTCTACATCTACGATTATCTTCACTGTTAATTTGCTCATCTTTCAGGCAGGGTTTGTGACTGGCAATTTTGACCTCCGTCCTCTTTTGTTCTACGGTGGCTGTGGGTTCACCATCATGCGCTGTATGAGTTTCGCTCTAGAGAACTGTGAGAAAAAAGATGGAAACTACAGCATCCTGGAGCTTCTCAAGTACAACTTCTACCTTCCCTTCTTTTACTTTGGACCCATAATGACCTTCGACAAGTTCTACGTTCAGGTCTGTAGCTAAATGAAACGAATAAAATCATGGTTTGATTACTGTCCACATAATTAGACTCTGATTTTATAGCATTGCCCTTTAACCCCAGCAGGCCAATAACCCAAACCTGACAAGGAAGGATGGAGAAATGTGGAACATTTCCCTTCAGGCCCTGCTACACCTGGGGGTTATTATGATAGTAGCAGTCCTCCTACACTTCATGTACATTCTGACCATACCGAGTGACATGAAGCTGCTTAAACACATCTCTGACTGGGCCCTTGGTAAGTATTTGTGTGCTTGTTTTCACCTTTTTAGTTAATAAATGTCATAAAAACTACAATAGGCTTTCTCTTCTTTCACTATGCAGTTGGATTGGCTTATTTAAATCTGGTATACGATTGGGTGAAAGCAGCAGTGATGTTTGGAGTGATAAACACAGTATCAAGACTGGATTATCTGGACCCTCCCAAACCACCCAAATGCATTACAATGCTTTATGTGTTCTCTGAGATGTGAGTGAGCCAGTGTGTCCTTATTACTTGTTTTCTTTTTAATTCTAAAAATTATAATACAATTGATTTTATGCATTTTTTTCACAGACACTTTGATAGAGGAATTAACGACTTTCTCTGCAAGTAAGACTGACATTGTTACTTTTATTAGATTTGTAACCAACACACAATGCTGTTTCAGCCACTAGTATTTTAAGAAAGAATGCTGTCATCTTCACAGGTATGTTTATAACTATCTCGGCGGGAAGCATGACAATGTTTTGGATGAGCTGATAGCCTCCCTGTGCACGTTTGGCATCACGGCCCTCTGGCTGGGACCAGGCTGGGTGGTTTTCATCTGGGCTTTCTTAAACTGCTTTGGCCTTAATTTTGAACTGTGGACTACCAAGTTCTTCATGATGGAACCTTTCATTTCTATTGAGGTAAGATGACCAGTAATAATTTGCTGGATTTTCTAGTCATGTACTGTAACATGGATGCTCCAGTGCTCTCTCTAGTGGTTAAATGTTAAATTACTGCTGCTAAAAATGTACTCCAGCTCTCTCTAGTGGTTAAATGTTAAATTGCTAGTAATAGAAGCAATAATCTCATCTAGAAATCATTCTTTCCACCCACAGATGGCGATATCAGAATCTATGTCACGCAGGATCAGGGCTGTGTTTAATACCTTCAACTTCTGGACAATTGTCCTTTACAATGTCCTGGCACTGAACAATCTTGAATTTGCCAAACTAGTTGCAAAGAGAATGTTACTGAAAGGTGAAGTACTGGTGATATTTTAATTTAAATGTAATGATAGATAGATATATAGACAGAGTTGAGGTCAAACGTTTACATACACCTTGCAAAATGTTAATTATTTTACCAAAATAAGAGGGATCATACAAAATGCATGTTATTTTTTATTTAGTACTGGCCTGAATAAGATATTTCACATAAAAGACGTTTACATATAGTCCACAAGAGAAAATAATAGTTGAATTTATAAAAATGGCACTGTCCAAAAGTTTACATAAACTTGATTCACACCTGTGTTTTTTGTTTTGTTTTGTTTTGTTTAATGATAGTTGTTCACGAGTCCCTTGTTTGTCCTGAACAGTTAAATTGCCTGTTGTTCTTCAGAAAAATCCTTCAGGTCCCACAAATTCTTTGGTTTTTCAGCTTTTTTGTGTATTTGGACCCTTCCCAACAATGACTGTATTATTTTGAGGTCCATCTTTTCACACTGAGGACAACTGAGGGACTTTTATGCAACTATTACAGAAGGTTCAAATGCTCACTGATGCTTCAGAAGGAAAAAAAAGATGCATAAAGAGCCGGGGGTGAAAACTTTTGAACAGAATGAAGATGTGCACATTTTTCTTATTTTGCCTGAATATCTTATTTTTTCCATGTAGTACTGCCCTTCAGAAGCTACAGAAGATACTTACATGTTTCCCAGAAGACAAAATTAGTTAAATTTACCTTGATCTTCACATTCAAAAAGTTTTTATCCCCTGGCTTAATGCATTGTTTCCTTCTGAAGCATCAGTGAGCGTTTGTACCTTCTGTAATAGTTGTATATGAGTCCCTCAGTTGTCCTCAGTGTGAAAAGATGGATCTCAAAATCATACAGTCATTGTTGGAAAGGGTTCAAATACACTAAAATGCTGAAAAACCAAATAATATATGGGACTTCAAGGATTTTTCTGAAAAACAACGGGCAGTTTAACAAAGGACAAATGAACAACTATTACTAAACACAGCTGTGGATCATTCAGGTAACAACACAGTATTAAGAATCAAGTGTACGTAAACTTTTGAACAGGGTAATTTTTTATAAATTCAACTATTATTTTCTCTTGTAGACTATATGTAAACATCTTTTATGTGAAATATCTTATTCAGGTCAGTAATAAACCAAAAAATAAACATGCATTTTGTATGATCCCTCTTAATTTGGACAAATAATTAACATTTGCAGATTCTGCAAGGTGTATGTAAACTTTTGATCTCAACTGTAGATAGATAGATTGTTAATGTTCTTTTCCTGTTATTCCAAAAATACATTATCCTTAAATCAAATCATATATTGTTTCTCAGGTTTCCCCTTCACCACCATCACTGTGATGTTCGTTACGTACTGCTTGATTCAGCTGATTAAGGAAAGGGAAAGAAGACAGGCTCTGATTGATGATCCAGATCCAATGCCTCCTCCAGCGCCCGCTCCTGCACCCACAGCTGCACCCACTTCCACAGATCCCAGCATCACCCAGACAGACGGCGCTGCTGCCCAGCTTGTGGACCCAAACAAGCAAAAGGCAGAGTAGAGATTACACATGATGCTTACATTTTGATGAAACCTAAATGGTTTACCTTTACATTTTGTGTCTTCTTATGAATTCTGCAGACGATGATGATCTAGAAATATGGAGAAAAATGTAAGACAGTACTGTAAAAAAAAAAGAGTCTGCATTCAAAACAGCTATTTACATTTTACAGATTTTTTCAATTCAATATTACAGATTTTACTCTCATTGGCTGCTTTTTAAATTAGTGACATTATGTGTTATAGAGTGTTGGTATGTGATTTGTAGTTAAGAACCTAGAGGATGGATTTTAATACTACAAATTTTATAACAGTTTTAATTAAATATTCAGTGTTCATATCACAAGTGATTACTATACATAATATATATTACTAATATGTACTTATAAATAATGGACTAACAATCACTAAGACTGTTTTATGAATTTGTGATATGCATTAAAGTCTTCATTAGTGACTATATGTGTTTCATCCATGTTTCAAATTTCTACAAATAAGGAAATGGCTAAGTTGTAAATGACAGACATCGATCATCTGGGACACTCGGGACACTCATCCTGCACGACAACGTCGTTGCTTAAATTAAACTGTGACTCTTAACAAAAGCATAAATGTCACTGAGAACATTCAAGATCTTTGATGTCATTAAATCTTTTTGCTCTAGGATATTTATATGAACTGGCATAAGCTCTCTTCTGTTTGTTCAAGCGTTAAGGTAACCTGTGACCGTGAATGAACTGTTGATATTATCAGTGATAAGTTTTTCTTAGAAATCAAACAGGAAAACATAAAATTTGGCTTTATATGTTACTTTTTATGTATAATACATAAAGCAGTGGTTCCCAACCTTTTTACCAGGTGACCCCTATTTTAACACAGAAATGTAAATTTGTTAAGTTTTCAATAAATGAAACGACCACAGAAACATTAAGGTTACAGGTTAATGTGGTCTCCAAAGCTCATTATTGTTGTCTTTTCTGAGGTAAATCAAATGACTATTCACAAGCTGTTTTACTGTTGGAATTTCCATATGGATGGAAATAATATTTAATGTTTTCAAGTCTATTCACTATTTGTAGTGCGCCAGCCACCCAGTAGTGTTGTCACAACATTTCGTCAGTCGGACATATTGGCGGCACTAGACTAAATCGAACAAAACTCGCATATTTTGCTCATTATTGCTTCTGAAAATGGCCAGTTACTGTCATATTTAGGCTGTGCTAATCGGTTGGACTGGGAAAAACATTTGGAGTATTATAGACTGCCAAAAGTTACAACAAATCAAGGAGAAGAGTGCAAAAAACTGTCTGAGGAACAAAAGGCGTTTGTGGTTGGCCAAACTGAACCAGGATTTCCATGGCAAGAACCTTGACAACATTCGTGTTCTTATCATTTCTGGTCAGGTAGGTGAAATATTAGGCTAATATCTTAATTAATACTGCTCGTTCGTATCTTTATCACCTATTAACTTCAGTTTGTCAAAATATTTAACTTGATTACTTAATCTTTCTCTATATGATTTAACAGCTTCCACACGTTTTTTAGACAGCGTAAATAAGCAGAACACATTCAGAAGTACATTAACTGTGTAATCCATGCTGTTGTTTATATCCGAGTATCACCAATATAGCTGCACATCTGGGTAACTGACCAAATCGTGACGTAAGTGCAAACCCTCTATAATTTGGAGAAAACAAACAACTTCAAATAGCTGTGATGCAGATTGTAACACGACATCCTTTGTTTATATCGAATTTTTATATCAAAAGTTAAGAGTTAAGAGCAGAAGAATAAAAACTACAGTAGCATTCAAAAAGTAACAAATGTGGTAAAAGATGTGGTAAAAATGTTTTTTTGTAAAACATAAAAAAAAATTCAATGTGACTTTCACAAAAAAGGGAATTTATTACTTAATAAATATAAACTCCCATCATAAATATTCTTGTAGCTAAGTATTATCCCCTTATAACACTATGTGTGCGAGTGTTGTTGGTAATTATGTTGAAATGAATGGCCTAATATGTCAGCAGTGACTGTGAGTCCTTTAAATTGCAGACATTACGTATTTATTTATTTTTAAATCGTCCTTTAGAGACGACTTATTATGACGTCACATAAAGGAGTCTGGAATGAAGCGTTCTAAATGACTTTTGGTAAGTTCAAAGTTGAGGTTCAGCGGCTGAGATACCTGGTCTCTTCGCGGGAATACTGACACGTTTCTCTGTAGTAACTCCGTGGTACTTTGCCTGCCGACCGGCACGAGTTTGCAACCAGCTTCACGTGAAGACCCCTTTTAATATTTAAAAGCACGTGAAGTCGGCATAGTTGCCCCTCCCTGCCGGGCTGTGGTGGTCTGCGGGTGTGCAGCCGTGCAGGGGGGGACCGAGTAGAGACGTAAATCACCGGTGTGGTGTAGTGCGTTGTGTGTGGTGGGGGGTGTGACACGGCGATTGACAACCGGAGGACGGGGTGGTTATTCTCTATCACCAAATGAGCTTTAATGGTTTATAGCAACCCCACCCTACCCCGTCCTTCATTAGTAATGGTTGTTAATCACTGTCAACACCTGCTATAAACCATATTTATGAGTAGATAGAAATCAAATACATATTCAAATGAATAAGGAAAATACATTACAAAAGAAATAAAAATACATCAAATGATATTCAATGAAATGCAATAAACTCAGAGCTGAAAGTGAGTGATTCTTGTGTTGTTGTTGATTTAAACACTTGATTCAAGTCATGATTCAAATCCAGTAAGATGATGCAGTATCCAAAATATACATGTTTACATAAACTTGAAAATATACTGGACAGAATACAAAAAGAAATAAATCTTCCACAGACTTGAATGCTGAGGACTGTAGGCCAATAATAGGTCTAAATCAGTGGCAAAGCAAGTCAGTCCCATACGCAAAAACATTTGTAGGGTAGGTTAGGGTAAGATACAGTTAAGATAAAGTATAGAAAATACAGTTTGTACAGTAGAAAAACCATTGCACCTATGGCATCAACCCCTATGTGCGTGTATGTGTGTTTATCTCACAATTCTGACTTTGTAACTCACAATTCTAAGAATGACCCAAATGAGAGTTTATATCACGCAATTCTGCCTTAATTTCTCAGAATTGTGAGTTTATCTTACAATTCTGACTTTATAACTCATAATTGTAAGTTTATATCACACGACTGTGATAAAAAAGTCAGAATTGCAAGTTTATATCATGCAATTCTGACTTCATTTTTCAGGATTGTGAGTTTATATCTCTTAATTCTGACTTAATTTCACAGAATTGTGAGTTTATATCTGAGATGTTATCATGTGCATTGAAATGTTCAAAGCGGATGTCATAACAAATGTCAGTAGACCGGGAAGTTCATTATCATTAGTTATTTACATGTACTTACTGTAGGGTTAAGGTTAGGGTTTGATTTAGGATTAGTTTCTTGTACTTATGCAAAATTTACTGTTATTACTGTAGTAATGTAGTCACCTTTTTGTATGGAATTAAGTATTAAAGCAATATTATAATATAATCTCTGTTATGAAATGTATTTTTTATTAATAATATAGTATATATAATATAAAAATAATCACATTCCTATAAGTGTACTATGTAGTGGCCTGTGATCTCACCCAGAAAGCCAGTGTCTCGCATGGGGAGGTGTGTCAGCTGTTGCACAGGACAGGGGGTTGTGTTTCACATGTACAAGTATGGATTCCACATCTTTGTGAAGGACCTATAAATAGTCCCCAGTTGGAGTTTGCTTGAAGTATTGGGACAGCTGATGAAGCCTGAAGTCCTGACAGCAAAGCGGAACTGACTCAGCCCTTCCTCTTCTCTTTAGCCAGTAACAGAGGTGTGGTACAGAGGCCACCGGACTAGCCACCGACTTCATTGTGACTGTCAGGGATACTACACGATCAATATGGCTCTACCCATAGATCCCATGGAGGAGCCGCGGATGTACCAGCAAACCTTGCTCCAGGATGGTCTGTACGATCTTCTGGAGAGCGATATGATGGTTGACTGTGTGTTGAAGATCAAAGACAAGGAGTTTCCCTGCCACCGGTTGGTCCTGGCTGCTTGCAGCTCGTACTTCAGAGCTTTCTTCAAGTCAGGTGTGGAGGAGAGTAAAAAGAAGGAGATTGTATTGGAGGATGTGGAGCCTGGAGTCATGGGGATGATCTTGAAGTACCTGTACACCTCAAACATCAATGTGACGGAGCAAAACGTACAAGACATCTTCGCTCTGGCCAACATGCTTCAGATCCCCTCTATTTTCACCATATGTGTTTCGTTCCTGCAAAAGAGATTGAGTTTGAGCAACTGTTTGGCAATTTTTCGCCTAGGCCTCATGCTGGATTGTCCTCGTCTTGCCATATCGGCGAGGAACTTCGCTTGTGAACGCTTTCAGTTAATTGCTCGGGATGAAGAATTCCTGCAGCTGACTCCAAGCGAACTGGCAGCCGTTATCGCATCAGACTCTTTGAATGTAGAAACCGAGCAAGATGTTTTTGAGGCTTTGATTAAGTGGGTTGGACATGACCAAGAGAAGAGGCTGGAGGACCTAGCGGGTCTCCTGGATTGCGTCAGGTTACGTCTGGTTCCCGAGGACTACTTCACCAAAAATGTGGAGAAACACGAATGGTTGAGCTTGAACCCAGAGATCACCAAGAAACTGCAACTGGTCAAAGACGCCCGTGCTGGGAAGCTTCCTGAAGTCAAGAAGACCAAAAGCAAAAAGAGTGAAGGTGAGGAAGGAGAAAAGGAGGGAGACGAAGAAGAAGAAGAAGAGCAGGAGGAGCTACTTCCAGGAATCTTGAATGACAATCTGCGGTTCGGGATGTTTCTGAGAGACTTGGTCTTCTTGATCAATGACACTGCGTCGGTGGCTTATGACCCAACGGGAAATGATTGTTTTGTGGCGTCACTCTCCACCCAAATTCCTAAAAACCACTGCAGTCTGGTTACAAAGGAAAATCAGATATTTGTGGCAGGTGGACTGTTTTTTGATGAGCAGAGCAAAGACGAGCAGATCTATTCGTACTTTTTGCAGGTAAAGGACTACTTTCTTTCATGTACTGCTTTTGTACAGTCTATTTTTCATTCAGTCAATCATCAGAGTCACACTGAAGTCAAAAGTTTACGTACATCTTGCAAAATCTGCTAAATGTTAATTATTTTACCATAATAAGAGGGATTATACAAAATGCATGCCATTTTTTATTTGGTACTGACCTGAATAAGATATTTCACATAAAAGATGTTTACATATAGTCCACAAGAGAAAATAATAGTTAATTTATAAAAATTACCCTGTTCAAAAGTTTACGTACACTTTATTCTTAATACTGTGTTGTTACCTGAATGTTCCACAGCTGTTTTCCTGTTCAGTGATAGTTGTTCATGAGTCCCTTGTTTGTCCTGAACAGTTAAACTACCCACTGTTCTTCAGAAAAATCCTTCAGGTCCCACAAATTCTTTGGTTTTTCAGCAATTTTGTGTATTTGAACCCTTTACAACAATGAATGTAGGATTTTGAGATCCATCTTTTCACACTGATGACAACTGAGGGAGTTATATGCAACTATTACAGAAGGTTCAAACGCTCACTGATGCTCCAGAAGGAAACCTGATGGGGGTGTAAACTTTTGAACATAACGAAGATGTGTACATGTGCCTAAATAACACATTTTTTCATTTGATACTGCCCGTCAGAAACTACAGAAGATACTTACATGCTTCCCAGATGACAAAATAAGTTGAATTTACCCTGATCTTTAAATTAAAAAAGTTTTCACCCCCCGGCTCTTAATGGATCATAAATTATTATTTTCTCTTGTGGACTATATGTAAATGTTTTTTTAATGTGAAATATCTTATTCAGGTCAGTACTAAATAAAAAAAATAACAGGTATTTTGTACGATCCCTCTTATTTTGGTAAAATAATTAACATTTTTCAGATTCTGCAAGGTGTATGTAAACTTTTGACTTCAACTGTATATGTAGTGTACATAAATAAGACAACATTTGTAAATAGATCAGTGTGTTTTTGTATGTAAAAAAGACCCCAAGGAATCATTGGTTTTCTAAGAAACTGAGAGCCTGGGCAAGATATTTAGATGGGCCTGTCTCTTATTCTTGAATACCCAATATGTTTAGCTAGGTTTTAGCAATATTTCTAGAATGGTGCCCAAAGAAATAACCAAACCGGAACTATAACATAACGTTAACGGAACGTTTGCATTTGCTTGAAATGACTTGACATATTTTCTGTGAAATTGGAAGCACAAGCAAGACATTTCTGGAAAAAAACTAAAGGCACACCAAACAAGAACCATACCCTAACATTATGGGATAGTTCACCCAAAAATGAAAATTCTGTCATTAATTACTCACCCTCATGTTGTTCCAAACCCGTAAGACCTTTGATCCTCTTCAGAACACAAATTAGGATTTTTTAATGAAATCCGACAGCTTTAATACCTTTTACTTTTTGTGTTCTTGTAGCTTTATAAAATTACGGTTGAACCACTGAAGTCACATGGACTATTTTAACAATGTCCTCACTAACTTTCTGGGCCTTGCAGGGTCAGAAAGTTCTCGTATTTCATTAGAAATATCTTAATTTGTGTTCTGAAGATGAACAAAGGTCTTACGGGTTTGGAACGACACAAGGGTAAGAAATTAATGACAGAACTTTAATTTTTGGGTGAACTATTCCTTTAAGGGACTGTTTTGTGTTTACTAGGGATGACTTTGGAACAGACATGCAATAAAAACCACAGAATTTAGATTTTAGATTTCATGAGGTCTTTAAATAATCAGCAAATACACAGTGGATGATGTATTGTCATTATGTCTGACAGTTTGACCCTGCAACATCAGACTGGATGGGCATGCCTCCCATACCCTCTCCCCGCTTCCTGTTTGGGATGGGTGAGGCAGAAAACTTCATCTTTGTTATTGGAGGGAAAGAAATGAAGGAAGGAGAACGTGTTCTGGACACAGTCATGGTTTACGACAGACAGTGAGTATGTTTGTAGATGTCACATTATTTATTTGTCCATTTCTTCTGTATTTATTTGTGAAATCTACTAGCAAGCTCTTGACTACTAAAAATTGTTTCTACACCAAATTTCATTCAGTGTACTTCAAACCACCTTGTTTTTTTTTTCAAGGTATCTTAAATGGGCCGAGTCAGATCCTCTTCCCTACCCAGTATATGGCCACGGAGTAGTGTCCCATAATGAAATGATCTATGTAATTGGAGGAAAGGGAGAGAACAAGTAAGTTTATAAGCTATTTCTATAAGCTAGTACTAAGGCTGACACTGTATCTGACTTTTATCCACACATTTGTCTTATTTTGTAGAGAGTGTTTGAATAGCGTGTGTGTGTATGACACTAAAACACGTCAATGGAAGGATCTGGCTCCATTAAAAACCGCTCGCTCACTATTTGGGGTCACAATTCACAAAAACAAGATCTACGTGGCAGCTGGTGTAACTGACACTGGCCTCACAGGCAACGCTGAGGTCTACGACATCAAAACCAACAAGTAAGTGTGCAATAAATGCAGCATTATCTGAGGTTTATCATACTCATAATCAGCTTGTGGTAAAGTAATATTTAACCACATCACTCTCTATTTTCCAGGTGGTCAGAGTTTGTAGAATTTCCCCAAGACCGTAGTTCGCTTAGCCTGGTCAGTGTGGGTGGCATCCTCTACGCTGTGGGTGGATTTGCCATGTTCCCCAAAGAGGACAGCGACGATCTCATGCCACAGGAGATGAATGACATCTGGAGGTGAGACATCCATTCACTACACCAATGGGTCTTTAAGCATTTGTTCACTTGCAGAATAAAAATTTCCTGATAATTTACTTACCTCCATGTCATTCAAGATGTTCATGTCTTTCTTTCTTTAGTCGAAAGGAAATGTTTGAGGAAAACATTCCAGGATTTTTCTCCATATAGTGAACTTCAATGAGGATCAACGGGTTGAAGGTCCAAGTTGCAGTTTCAAATGGCTCTACACGTTCCCATCTGAGGAATAAAGGTCTTATCTAGTGAAACAATCAGTAATTTTCTAAAAAAAACCCCACAAATGCTCATTTTGCATTAGCTCGACTTGGCACATTAAGTTGAAAAGGTCACACGTGACGTAGGCGGAAGTACCGACCCAGTGTTTACAAAGCGGATGTGCAAAGAAAGTCAAACGCCCCTTACAAAAAAAAATGGTAAAACAACGTCAGACGATTTTGAAGCTGGAGGAGAAAATGAGACATCGATTTTGCCCTACCCTACTTTTTTAAACCAAAGGACACAAACGAAGAACTAACCACACGTGACCTTTCCAGCGTGACTACTTAATGCGAGCTAGTGCATGACAAGCATTTGTGGTTATAAAAGTATATAAATTTGGCTGGGATCGTGTAGAGCCTTTTGAAGCTGCACTGAAATGGCAATCTGGACCTTTAACCCACTGATCCCCATTGAAGTCCACTACATGGGGTAAAAATTCTGGAATGTTTTCCTCAAAAGTTTAATTTCTTTTTGACTAAAGAAAGAAAGACATGAACATATTGGATGGCATAGGAGTGAGTAAATGATTAGGAAATTTTTATTCTGGTAGTGAACTAATCCTTTAAGTAGAACTACGAAAAACTTCTAATTGTTCTAATTAAAAGAAAAGTTCACCCAAAAATGAATCTTTTTTTGAACATTTCCCTCAGGTCATCCAGGACGTAGTTTGTTTATTTTTAAAAACAGATTTGGAGAAATTTAGCATTAAATCACTTGCTCACCAATAGCAGTGAATGGGTGCCGTCAGAATGAGAGTCCAAACAGCTGATTAAAAACATCACAATGATCTACACAACTCCAGACCAACTGTTAACATCTAATGAAGTGAAACGTTGCATGATGATAAGAAACAAATCCATTAAGACATTTTTAACTTCAAAAATGCAAATAGCTTTTTAGCTAAAATACCTTCTATCCGTAACATTGCTTTCACCAGTAAAAAAAAAAGCTGTCTTGTCTAAATCAGGAGAGAAATATGAAGAGTTTATTTGCAAAAACAGATAACTCTGGTTAACAATTTAAAAAAAATCATGTTTTTTTTCATTGTGCATTCTAATTAATCTCAATCAAACTGCAGTTGGTTATTTTTGATATAAAGTAAAAAATAACTAAAAAAAATTACAGCTAACACAATAAAACCTAAAAACATAAAAAAAACATGCTTTTTGAAAAAATTGCAAAAACTGAGTTATCTGTTTTTGCAAATAAACTCTCCATATGGACTTTTGGCCAGAAGCAGCATTGTGTGGATTATTTGTGGATGATTTTATCAGTTGTTTGAACACTTAGTCTGACGGCACCCATTCACTGCAGAGGATCCATTGGTGTGCAAGTACAAAAAATAATCTATATTTTAGATGGCATGAGAGTGAGTAAATCAATAAATATATTTAAAAAACACAACATCCGTCATTAACTGAAATCAAACCAATAATTTGTAAATCTGACCACATATACATGATTACAACAATCCAAATATGTAAAAAAGTTCATGTTTGTTCACAGGTATGATGAGGGCGAGAAGAAATGGAATGGCATCCTGAGGGAGATTCAATATGCATCTGGCGCAACAGTTCTGGGAGTTCGACTTAACACTCTTCGGCTCACTAAAATGTGAGACTACACCAGTGCCGTCCAACGATTCAGTGTACCAAAATGGAAAGGAGGTACAAACTTGGGACAAAATGAAACCAAGTCTGAACCAGCATGAAACATTAGAGGACAAAACATCTGTTCTCAAACTCATTCCATGAAAGCGATTCATGTGATATTCAACACACAAACACACTTGATCATTTGAAACAGAGAGAACAAACACAGATATTGTCAAAACAATGCTGTTTCTGAACAATTTTATTATGGATTTATTAATGCTGCTTGTGTTATGTTGTGTACTTTTTTAATTTATTGTTAATTCTTATTCTGAATGTGAGAAACCTCCCAAGGTAAAGTAAAAACAAACACAAAAATGCTTGGTGTGGTTTCATTTAGTTCACTATTGAAATTTGCATTTTATTTTGTTTTATTACAGACAATAAATACTACCCGGTACAATAAATGACAAAATACAGCCTCATTTTATTAGCACCGCTAGACTCTAGTCCTTGTATTGTTTAGTATTTTGCTGACAGGACCAACATGACTGCCAACTGCATGTACACAAAGTTAAATAAGACATACTAGTGTATAGAATTAAAATGTAGGAACAGTCACACTTATGATTGGTTTAATACATTGAAAGTATGGGTAAGTTTGAGTATTACATGTTAGGTACTAGTTAAGTGAAAATATTTCTTGAATTTGGTTTCAAAATGTCCAAGGTAACTGCAAGGTAAGTGGTTTCTTTAAAAATTTAACAGACAATAAGAAAAACTACCCAAACTCTGAAGTGCAAATCATCTTTCGCTATCACTTATTATTTATTACAAAGAATACCAGAACACACCAGAACAAACCGAAAATAACAGACAAATCCTTCTTAATATAAATCTTGCTTTCTTTCCGAGATCACTTAAATATACATATTTAAAAAGTAAAAAACAAGAAGGCCACAAACATCCCAAATCGTTCTCAGTAAGCAGCAAACTAAAAATACACGCTATGCAAAATACAAAAAAAATGAAAGGCGTCCAACTTTTAGTGTAAGAGAAACGTGTTCTTTCAGATGCACAAAATTAAATCATTTAGCTCCTTAATGGGCTTTTACGTACTACAATATCCTCAGAGATGGAGGTTTATTTACCTCTGTGCAATTTCACTTCACATAAAATGTAAGACTTTAACAAAGAAAGAAAGAATAAAGATGGGCATAACAAAAAGCCTTCAGCAGTATCTTAAACAAAACTTGTGTTATCCAAAACCTTGTACCACAATTTTAATATTCAAATAAAGTGCAGACAAAACATTAAGTAAAAAGGGAATTCGATTGCAATTTAAATCATTGATAAGACTATAATGCAAGTGCTACGTGCATCTTAGAAATCCTTCTGGGGTCGTTTTTAATATTTAAATAAATATTGTAATAAAAATGAGATGAAATGTGTTTAAATATATTAACAGGGTTAAAAAAAACAAGCATCTCAAAATGATTTGAGGACATTGCTAGGTATAAGGTGCAATATGACACTAAAAAACATGTAAAGAACACCGACAACTGTATTCGATCCGTGGCAAAACCATAAAAAGGCTTCAACAATCATCATCTGGCATTAAATTATTGCAGGAATTCTCTACCAAATTAAAAATGTCCTTTTTAAAGACTTCCTAGTGATGGTCTGTACTCAGATCACCATTAATTTCAATCATGCCGCCGTAATTCCAGTCTACACATTCATGATCATGGCAACTCTATTCCGTTACAAACTTAAGGCAGATTTGTTATAGTGCCTCCACAATGAGCTGGTTATGACCGACAAACACAGAATACTGACAATTACGTCAACTGCTGTGGGTCCAATTGTTTAACAAAAAGCACTGTACTATGTTACAAGAGATAGAATGTTATGTCTGATCAATCAGCTCTGCTTTTTAATTGATTCTAGAAGTTCTACAATTACATTTGCAACCTTAAAGAGATACTTCAGCCAAAAAATGAAAATAGTTTCATCATTTACTTATGTAGCTGCTTGAGCATTCTGCTATTAATTATGGAAGCCAGTTTCCACCACAGAATTAAAGACGAATAAATAAAAGTTATTGCTTTTTAATCTAACAATTCAGACTTTGTTTCTAAATTCTCACTTTTTCCTAACAACTCCAAGTTTACATCTTGCAATTCAGTTTTTTTCCGTTTCCATCACTGAATAAAACAATAAAATAGGTAACTGCAATTTTCAAGTCGCTATTACCTTTTTAATTTCATGGCACCAACTCTCTTCCATAATTACTAGTGCCGTCTATGAAGAATAAAGTAATGTAACTTTCAAACGACATGAGGATAAGTAAATGATAACAGAATTTACATTTTGTTTGGTGAAGTATTCCTTAAATTGACCATTCTGTTGATACTTTCAAAAACTTATTGAAGAAACACATACCATTTAAAAACACTTGCGTTTACCTACATTAAGCTGAGTTTTCTTAAACGGAACTACGGGTATTAAGACTTGAATAGGTTAATATAATGTAAATGATGTCTCTTATGTAAATATGTAGTAGAAAACCCATTAAAGTTTTACATTATTTTAAAAAATATACATTGTTTTATACATATTTTGGACTATGGGGGTCGCCATTATTTTGATGATGTCATATGGTTGCACTCGGTGAGCTACTGGCGCTACCTGTTGCTATTTTTACCACAACACAACTTGGAAAATCAAATACTGATATGATGACCACGGGATATAAGCAATGTATATAAGCCGTACCATTGATTTTTCCACACAAGGAGTCTAAACACCCCGTATATGGAGTGAAATCTTCTTTAGAAACTGAGAAACTCCTTCAGTGGCTGCGGCGTCATGACAAGCGTTTGCATGTTTACTTGGAGCGTAAATGACTCCAGGATGGCATCTAGCGTTTCTTGTCTCTGCCGTTTGTAAGCTATTTAAGTAGCTATGGTCGACTAAAAGCTTTAAAGGATTCAGGGGTAAAGTGGAGAGAATAAAGACGCAGGTCTTTAAGAAGTTTTATTCATCCACAGGCATCTTCCCATTATTTTCTCCTCTTCTTATTGCTAGGAAAAGCAGTGAAGACTTACATTGCTTCTCTTGTTGATCTCCGACTGAAAATTACAACTTAAAGCCGCACAATGGGCATCATTTAACGTCATCAAAATAATGGCGCCCCCCCCCACAGTGCAAAATATGTATAAAACAAAGTGGATTTTTTAAAGTAACATAAATTTTGTGGGGTTTCTACTACATATTTCAGTAAGAAACATCATTTATGTTATATTAAGCCAGACAAGTCTTAATACCCAGGTTTCCTTTAACCCAGAAACATGACTGATCTACTGTGAACAAACAAAGTAAGGTAAGATTTAAGATGTAAGATCAAATTTAGAGCTTATTCCTCATATTTAAGCTTATTTCCATCTTGCAAGTTCTTTCATGAGTGCTGACCTCATCTCATCACATTCAATTGACTCTATAAAGGCTGTAAACAAAGAAAAGTGATTAAACAAAAACTGACAGGAAACACAGAATTTATTTACAGACTATGTATATTTATATATATCATATATATGTTTATGTGTGTGTGTGTGTGTGTGTGTATGTATATATATATTTAAATATATATATATATAAATTGGATAATACCTATTATAGCTACAACATTTTACTGCTCCTAGAGTTGTTAGAGTGTTTTCTTGAACTATATTATGTCTATATAAATCCTCTCTGACATTGGGTAGGGACTTTTTTTTACTTTTTATTTTTTTAGAAATTTTCTATAAACTCTTTAGATTCTATGCCTTGACTGCACCATCTTACAGTGTACATGAGTCCCAGAAGGCCAGTCTAATAGTTTGCTACATAATTACATTTTAGGGCTCAAAACAAAAACATGATTTCCATCATTTGGCTAATTACTTGGTTTTTTAGGCTGTCTGTCATTCAAAACCATCCTAAAATAGTGAAAAGCATTAATGATGACTGATAAATCAGTGTAAAAATAGCTGATAAACCTGCTTGATGTACCATAAAGCATTTCAGACATTCAACACAAAACTATTTTTGAACCAAAAACACCCTGGTGTTCATCCAGATTATATATTGCCTCCGTGCAAATAAAATGCACTCCTTTTCACACTCATTTCTTCACAAGTGGTTTAGGTGTTTCAGATTTTGCCATTATGGCCAACACTGAGAGTAAAGTGCTCTGGAAGTTTTAAAATAATAGAAAGAGAAAGAAAAAAAGTGAAACATCCTTCTTTGGGATTTTTTGAAAATAATAAAAGTTTCTTAAAGAAATAGTTCACACAAAAAAGAAAATTTGCTGAAAATGTACTTGGCTTCAAAACACCCAGAATGCAGATGAGTTTGTCTCTTCATCGAAACAGATTTGAAGAAATGTAGTAATACATTACACACTCACTAATAAGGGTCATACAGATACTGTAACATGAAATTCCAGGACTTTCAGGGACTTTTCAAGCACTACTTTTTTTGATTTTCAAGGACTTCAATCAGAGATCTCACTTATCGAACAATGTCTTCCATTTCAAATTCTAAAAAAAGAAAAATAGATAAATAAAAATATACTAATAAAAAATGGCAAAAATAAAGTGAAGCACATGCAAAGTATTGCAAAGTATACTATATTTTTACTATAATAAAAGGGATTTGTATTTGTGTATACTTTCTTTTTTTTTTCTTTGTTTTATTTTTAGAACTGTACTGCATTAATAGTTTAATGTTTTCTACTGTTTAAGAAAAAAAATCTGAAAAAAAAAAAAAAAGATTGCTCCGAAATCCTGATCTGAACCGAATCATTCGTTGACCCATATCGAAGTCCCGATCTGAATCAAATGATTCATGATCCACGCTCTGAAGTCCTGATCTGAATTGATTTAGATCGGGACTTCAAATCACTTATCGTGAATCAGTTGATTTGAATTATTCAATTCGCTAAATGATTCACAAACCTATTCTGATTTAAATCTAATTATTAGCAATACATGCTCCGAAGTTCCGACTTGAATCAAATGATTAACGATGCGCTAAGTTCCAATCTAAATCAAATTATTCACGATACATGATCCGATTGAAGCGCTTCAAAATAGTGAATCAGTTAAACAATGGTTTAACTGATTCGTAAAGCTCAGTCTCACCCATCACTACATGCTTTTTTGAAAACGTTACAAGCGATGTCGAAATTCAAAAATGAATGGCTCTTTTAATGTGATCTGGTTTTTGCTAGTAAATCACTTGAAACGAATGATCGAAGTCATGAGTTTGAACCAGTCGGAGCGTAAATGACTCAACTGATATGGTTTATCTGCTCGTCTTTTCGCATCTTCAGCCATGTTTACACGACACTGTCAGTACTACTACTTGCTTAGCTCAACTGTTTTCACATTCACTAAAATAAGTGAAAAAGGTATGATGTTTTTCGAATTGCATGAATTTTGCATGAAAATATGTGCTTATTAACAAAATGAAACTTCTTTAATAGATACATTTGTTAATTCAAGCACTTTTCAAGTACCTCTTCAGGAATATTGCTATTTTCAAAAATTTTTCAGGCCTTAAATTTCAAAAAGTACTTCAAGCACTTTAAACACCTTGTGCGAACCCTGACAGTGACAGTGAATGGGTGCCGTCAGAGTGAGAGTCCAAACAGCTGTCTGAATCAAGTGAAAACAGTTTTTTTTCGCTTCAGCTTTTTTATGTGAGAGTTTTTCACTGGAGGAAGCATCATTATAGATTATAGGCTGGTATTTTGGCCAGAAGTGAAAATTTAAAGATGAAAAAAAAAGCCTTAATGATGGATTTGTTTATTTTTAAAATACACAGTTTTTCACTTTACAAGGTGTTAATTGATGTATTAGAGAGGTTTGGATTACTTGTGGATTATTGTGATGTTTTTATCAGCTGTTTGGACCTTCTGACGGCACCCATTCACTGCAGAGGATCCATTGGTGAGCTAGTGATGTAATGCAAAATTTCTGGAAATCTGTTCTGATAAACAAACAAAATCATCTCAAATTGGATGAGTACATTTTCAGCATATTTACATTTTTGGGTGAACTATTCCTTTAAGTGTCAAACATCAATTATTCTCAATTGCCTTTGCTACATATAACCTTTGACACAATCCAACTGTCCCATCTGTGCCCTGCACAGACGCTTCAAAAAACAAACCTCTGCAAATACGCAGAGAAGCCCATGTGATAAAACTTTAAAATTTCAGGATACGAAGAAGACAGGACAATATAAATATATCTACGATTAAAAATAAGGTGCTGGAGTGATTATACATTTCATATTCAGTAATAACATATAAGCTAACAGGATTTGGTTACTGCAATACATCTGGATTTGGTTATGGCAGGGGGACACAGCTGCTACATGTTTATTGGCTGAAGAGCTGTTCTGAAACTTTGTTTCAGTACGTATCTATATTTCATACAGTAGCTAATGGGAACGACAAAGCGTAACGTCTATGGCAAGAGCATGTGAAATGCAGAAATGCGATGCTAAATGCAAATCCTGTAGCTCACAAAAACGCATTTAACAACAACAAAAATAATGAGAACGTTTGTTTTCTTTCTGTAATACGAGAAGCTTATTTGAACAGTATATAAAATATCTCTATGAGAATAAGATAAGTGAAAATTTGCACAGTTTAAAAGGAATATTCAGTGTCACACACTGTTCAAACACCGCTGGAGGTCTTAGACCTCGCTCTGGATGTTTGGAAACCCCTATGAGAGTGATTCACATTGAATGCGAATCAAAAAGCTCATGGGAGCTACTGCAAGCTTTGGGTTTCAGACAAGAAACAATCAAAGGAACTTCAACCCTATATTCAAAACTAGTTGTTACCGGAGTTAACTCTTTCAGTGGAAAACAGAGCCGGGGGAGATGGAAGACCTGCGATAGAGTGAACGAAGGGTAGTGAGAGCGACTTGACCTGGTGGAGACCGGACGCCTCACTGGGAGGGGTCATGGGGTGGCTGGGTAACTGACTGGCTGGTGTGTCCATATCAGTTGACGTAGGGTCCAGGCCCACAAGGTTGGCGGTATCAGATACCATGGGGTTGCTGACCTGGAAGCACTTCTCCTTGTGGGCTTTGAGCATGTTGGAGAAGCGGAAACGCTGTCCACAGACGTCACAGGGGTACGGCTTCTCGCCAGTGTGAGTGCGGCGGTGCCGTTTCATGTTGGGCCGGCTCGTGAAGCTCTTTCCACAAATCTCACAGATATATGGTTTCTCTCCTAAAGCAGACAAACAGATGGAAGAACTTGGATTAAAAATATATACATTTTTAATATCATTTTTTAAAGGGCTAGTTCACCCAAAAATGACAATTCTGTCATTAATTAGTCACCCTAATGTCTTTCCAAACCTATAAGACCTTCATTCATCTTCGGAACTCAAGATATTTTCGATATTTGAAGTCGTTTTTTTGTTTTCTTTCTACACAAAACATATTCTTGTAGCTTATAACATTCTGTTTAAACCACTGATGTCACATGGACTATTTTAATGATGTCCTTACTACCTTTCCAGGCCTTTTCCAGGTGTCTATGCAGGGTCAGAAATATTTCATCAAAAATATTAATTTGTGTTTCGAAGATGACTGAAGTCTTGTTTGGAAAGACATGAGGGTGAGTAATTATTCACAGAATTTTCATTTTTGAGTGAACTATCCCTTTAACCATTTTTATTTTTTTAATGATTAGTATTTTTTTATTATTTATCATTTATAATTATTAGAATTTTTATTAAAATATAATAATTATTTTAAATAATTAAATGCTTAGTAACTATAGGTATATAATATTAAATTATATAGCATTTTTCGACAATATTCAAAACAGTTGATATGGGAAATTTGGAAAATTCAACTTGGCATGCTCCACCAAATTTAAAGAGACCAGTTTTGTGATTTTTGGCCAATCCATTCAGAAGTTATAAGCAAAAAGAGCAATTTTTCATATCTCCTGACCACTAGATAGCACTGTGCCAAAACACTGCAGGTAGCCTCAGGTCATGCTTGTTGTAACACACACCAAGTTTGGTCTCAATATGCCAAACCATTGCGGAGATATAGTCTCACATCCATTTTTGAGTGCTTTTCGTAGAATTCGTTTGTGTGTTATTCGAGAACGGTTTGACTAATCAACTTGAATTCCTTAACTTTTTGCCAGCATGGTCTCAAGATGATCTGAGCCAATTTTGGTGAAAATCAGACATACCATCTAGGGCGAGTTCCAAAAAGTAGGTTTTATGGACTACTGAAATTAAATTGTTCATTCGACTCGACATGAGCCAGAGATTCGGAGGAAAAAAGAATTTTCCTTCTATGCCTTACAGTTCAGAAGTTATTAGCATAAACATGAGTGAAAATTTGGGCAAGTGGTGGTGCTAGAGAGTTTGAGTTAGAGACTCCAAATTTGCTGTGGTTAATGTTGAGACCATCCTCTATCAGTGTGCCAAATTTCACAACTTTCCCAAAAGCGGTTCTATGGGCTGCCATAGACTCATAAGCGGAAGAAGAAGAAGAAGATGATGAAGAAGAAGAAGAACGCCGACGGATACAATAGGTGCCTTCGCACCTTCGGTGCTTGGTCCCTAATAACAATAAATATTTATTATATTTATATTAATTTATTATTATAATTGTTTAATATATTACTATTGTGTTGACTTATGATGGGTACCAAAGTGGTGATTCTCACCAGTGTGGGTCTTCATGTGTTCATCGAAGTACTGCTTCATGTTGAAGTCTTTTCCACACCACTGGCACATGAACTGCTTATGTCCGATATGGATGCTCATATGTGACCTCAGCTGGTATTTATACTGGAATCTCTCACTGCAGTTCTACAACATGAGCAGAAGCATCAGATACTGAACATTATAATTTACATCAGTGTTCCTCTACTTTAAGTCTTGGTACTAAATCTAATTGGATTTGGCATTATTTCACAAAGTTAGAAATGATAAAACAGTAAATATTGGACACTAGTTAAAAGACAAAGCATTTGGTTATTTCCTAGTCAAATATTAATGTAATGTAACATATTCAAAAGTTTGGGGTCAGGAAGATCTTTATTTTCTAAAAAAATATTTTTAATCATACAGTAACACAGCTGTTATCAGCATTAATGATAAGAAATGTTTCTTAAGCAGCAAATCAGCATATTAGAATGATTTCTGACAGATCATGTAACACTGAAGACTGTTACATAATAATGAAAATTTAGCTTTGCATCACAGGAATAAATTACATTTCTATCAGTCAAAAGTTTTTGAACAGTAAGATTTTCAATGTTTTTCTTTTTAAAGAAGTCTCTTCTGCTTACCAAGCCTGCATTTATTTGATCCAAAATACAGCAAAATCTATAAAATTTGTAAATAACTGTTTAAAATAAATGCTTTCTATTGGAATATAATTTAAAATGTAGTTTATGCCTGTGATCAAAGCTAATATATATATATATATATATATATATATATATATATATATATATATATATATACACTGCCCTCTAAAAGTTTGAAAACGCCCTAGAAAAGTGGGGTTCTGGACAATATTGGCATAA
Source organism: Labeo catla (assembly GCA_012976165.1). Taxonomy (NCBI): domain Eukaryota; kingdom Metazoa; phylum Chordata; class Actinopteri; order Cypriniformes; family Cyprinidae; genus Labeo; species Labeo catla. The sequence goes on along the minus strand of VONZ01000142.1, from coordinate 742,691 downwards.
ATCCTTTTTAATTTGTGATAATTTTAACTGATAAGGGACAACACAAACTACAAAAACATATTTTACTACATAACCAGTTCATACATAGAAGAAACGTAAATTTTCGATTAATCAAAATATCCAGCATTAACAGCTATTACAGCTCTGCATAATCTGGGCCTAAATCAATTGTTGAGGCTATTAAGGTGTGCTGACCCAAAAATCTTTTAAAAACCTGAGCCAAGTTTAAACCAGTAACCAGGCATCACAGCTGGCACAGCTTGACATGTATGTATTGCCATTATTATGCAATCAAAATGAAAATTACTAATACTGGTCTTCAATGATAATGTCAAGTTACTTTAATGTATTTGCGCCAAAAAATGATAAGGATTTATGATGATATTTTCCACAACCACACTTTGCCAGGGGTGTTTCCAAACTTTTGGAGGGCAGTGTATATAGATATATATTTATTGGGGGAAAGAAATTATAGAAATGTGTTGGGAAAGAAATTATAGAAATTACTACTTTTATTTAGAAAGGATGCTTTAAATTAATAAAAAATGATTAAAAAAAGGCATTTATAATGTTACAATAGATTTCTATTTCAGATAATGCTGTTCTTCTGAACATTCTATTATATAAAAACCTGAAAAAATTCAACATAATAATAATAATAATAATAATAATAATAATAAATGTTTTTTGAGCAGCAAATCAGAATATTAGAATGATTTCTAAAGGATCATGTGACTGGAGTAATGATGCTAAAAATTCAGCTTTGAAATCACAGGAATAAATTACATTTTAAAATATATTCAAATAGAAAGCATTTATATTAAATGGTAAAAATATTTCACAATTTTACTGTTTTTGTTGTACTTTGGATCACATAAATTCAGGCTTAGCGAGCAGAAGAAACTTCTTTAAAAAAACATTAAAAAATCTTACTGTTCAAAAACTTTTGACTAGTATATAATTGTATAAAATATTGCTGTTTTTACTGCATTTCTGATCAAATAAATGCAGACTTTATAAGCATACAAGACATTTTTCAACCCCAAATATGTGCACATGGTCACTCTGATAAGACACTTGTGTGAACTGAAGGCAAACTACATTTTTCTGAGAAAAAGACAAAACGCGATACCTGAATCCCTCGGGCCTACACCTGATAACCCGCATGACTGAACTCACCTCACACTTGAAGGGCTTTTCTCCAGAGTGCTGCAGAGAGTGCACTTTAAGAGACATGCTGCGTTTGAAGGACTTCCCACACGTTTCACAAGTGAACGGCATGTCCTTAGTGTGAGCTGCAACAAAATAGACAAAATTCATATTTTAAAAATACGTCTTGTTTTCCTCAGAATGCTCCTAGTATCAATTAACTGATAATAAAATGTATTAAAACATCTTGCTCATTTTATGGATAGCAAGAGCGTTTTGTGACATACAGTGCATTATTACTGCACATATTCTGTTGTCAGCGTGAGATGAGTAAGTGTAACTTGTTGCCCTACAGACAACAGAGTGGGTTGTGGTAGAAGGAAGCACTTCTAGATAAGATATTTCCTCTCTGCTCTGAGGGCAGATTAAACAATACAGCCTCTGTCCTCGGCTTAGTCTGTTCTGGATGGTAACGCAAGGTCAGAGCGGCTCTTTTCCCCTGTTCAAAACAGAGCTGGGTATTTCACTATTGTGCTGGACCAAGCTCTGGGAAGATCAAGCTTCAGGAGATGAAAGTACCGTACGGTATGAAGGCCCGGGTGTGCTGCATTACATCTGCCTGGAGGTTAATTTACACAACAATATGTCTTTGTGCACATGACAGGGCTGTTGTATTTCAAAGCATCTTGACTGCCACCTAGCTGTGACAGCCCGTGGTTGTCTTTGATGTTAAAATGGATCCATGAGTTAATTTGTTAATGTAATGCACAGTGCAGATAAGGATAAAGTTTAAAGGTGTAGCCTGTTGCCTGCAAAGCAGAGGCTTGAGACAGATCATTTGTACTGTTTTGTAAACTACACTTCTAGTCAAAAGTTTTTGAACAGTAAGATTTTTAATGTTTTTTAAAGAAATCTCTTCTGCTCACCAAGCCTGCATTTATTTGATCCAAAGTACAGCAAAAGTGGTAATATTGTGAAATATTTTTACTATTTAAAATAACTGCTTTTCATTTGAATATATTTTATGTAATTGAATATAATAAATGTAATTTATTCCTGTGATCAAAGCTGAATTTTCAGCATCATTACTACAGTCACATGATCTTCAGAAATCATTCTAATATGCTGATTTGCTGTTCAAGAAACTTTTATTATTATTATCAATATTTAAAAAAGTTGAGTAATTTTTTTAGGATTCTTTAATGAACAGAAAAATATATCAGCATTTATCTTTAATGCTTGGAGTCAGTATAATTTTTTTAAATAATGTTTTTAAATTATAAAAAATAATATTTTATTTAGCAATGATGCTTTAAATTGATCAAAAGTGATTATAAAGACATTTATAATGTTACAAAAGATTTCTATTTCAGATAAATGTTGTTCTTCTGAACTTTCTATTCATCAAAAAACCCCAACAATTCTACTCAGCTGTTTTCAACATATTAAAAATAACAATAAATGTTTTTTGAGCAGCAAATCAGAATATTAGTATGATTTCTGAAGGATCAGGTGACCGTTGTAATGATGCTAAAAAATTAGCTTTGAAATCACAGGAATAAATTACATTTTAAAATATATTTAAATAGAAAACAGTTATTTTAAATAGTAAAAATACTTCAAAGTTTTTTTGTTTTTGCTGTACTTTGGATCACATAAATGCAGGCTTGGTGAACAGAAGAGACTAATGATTCAATGATTGAACTAATGATAAAACACGAACTAACTCATTGTGAAGATCTGACTCAAAAGAGTGATTAATTCATTGGATAATTATTCAAATTTAATTTTCTTCTTCACACAAAGCCATTTATTTGTCATTAGGAATAATTAACCCAAAAATACAAATTTGCTTTCAGGCCATCCAAGATGTTGATGAGTTTATTTACTCAACAGAACAGATTTGGACAAATTGCATTACATCACTTCGTCACCAATGGATCCTCTGTAGTGAGTGGGTGCCGTCAGAATAGGTGTCCAAACAGCTGATAAAAACATCACAAAAATCCAAAAGTAATCCAAACAACTCCACTCCATCCATTAACAACTTGTGAAGTGAAAAAACGTATGTTTGTAATAAAGAAAAAATACTTTACACCGCCACTTTTGGCCAAAACCCATACATCCATAATTCATAATAACACTTCCTCCGGTGAAAAAGTTCATCCCCTGTTGCCTTCCCACATCAAAATCTAACAACATATTTGTTTAGAATTTTTTGGGACTGTTTTTACTGTGCTTGATCTGTGCATATTTCTCTCCTGATTCAGAAAAGATATTATGAATAGAGGACTTGTTTTTAATCAGCTGTCTGGACCCATTCACTGCAGAACTGATGCTAAATTTCTGCAAATCTGTTCTGATGAAGAATCAAACTCGTCTACATCTTGGATGGACTGACTGTGAGCAAATTTTAATTTTTTTTCTTCTTTTTTTTGGGCGAACTATTCCTTTAACAGAATCCAGAACATTCTTTAAAAGAATCACTTTTTGTGTGAGAAACAAGAAGCCATACGGGTTTGGAATGACATAAAAGTGAGTAAATAATGACCCAGTAAATGAGCCAGTACTCACCAACCATGTGTTTCCGGACATGTGCCATGGTGTAGAACTTCTTTTCACAGATTTCGCAAGAGAACTTCTTCTCGGCATATCCGTGGACAATCTTGTTGTGTTCATGCAAAGACCACAGCTTTTTAAAGGCTTTTCCACAAGTCACGCACTACAAAGATCAGAGGATCCGAATGAGCGGCATTAGACTAAACAGCTCTCCCTTAGGGGTCGATGGAAAACACAACAGGATTTTATCATTCTGAGAACGGCGTAAGCTAAATAAAGAATGAATATTGCAAAGGGCACCTTTAGCTTAAAATTCATTTATATCAAATTAAGCACAACAGCACTATTACCTTAATTACACTGAATTCCCTGTAAGTGCTTTATACAGCAGAGACAAATGAGTATTGGATGGTTTAGACCTAGTTCAAGTTGGAGGAGGAAATGGCCTGGCAGACCTGCTTTAGTGGCTGAAAACAGCTGTTCTCCACAGCCTAATACAGTCTGTGCCTATATATCATCCCAAATCTCGGGTCTATCATTCTGCTCTGCAATATGCACTCGTAGCAGAGCACCAGAAGAGAATACACATCATTCACCTTTAGACAAGGGAAAACTTACAATGAGAAGCTAAAGGTCTATGCTTTTTTATTAGATGAAAACTGGTGCACTGACAAATCGACAAGTTTATTATTATTTTCATATTCTGACCACTAACCAATACATTTTTATATCTAAAAATTGTCTATATATAATAAAAGATAATTGAAAATAAATCATTTTAAAAACTACAGTTGAATTTGTATACATTTAACAGTGTTTTTAAAGATAACATGAAGTGAATATTAGATGATTGTCTACAGCTACAAAGAGAGTAAATGCATAATTAAATATCTAGAATTTACATATGCAATATTAACCAATGCTACTAAATTACAAAAATATCTATACACAACTGTTCCAATGTTTGGGGGCTGTAAGATTTTTGTTTTTCAGTTCCTAAGAAAACCAGTTATTTAAAACATAAATCTTTCATTACATTAGAAATTTTCTTTTTGCAAATACAATGTATCCTGGCTGAATAAAAGTATTAATTTCTTTTTAAAACCTGATTATTATTAGTTATAATTATATATTGAATATTATTAGTTCATTATATATTTACATTTTAAGTTTTTATTTTTATATTTTTCATTTTAATTTTGTTTAAAGTTTAATAATTGTGTTGTTTTTATCATTTTAGTTTATTTTTTATATTGTAATATATAATCTGTATAATTTTTTATAGTTTTTAGTCCATTTTTCATTTTAATTTATTTAAAGTTTATTACTTTAGTTGTTTTTGTCATTTTTATATTATGTATAGTCTGTATAGTTTTTATAGTAGTATAGTAATTTTTTCATTTTACTTTTTAAAAAAGTTTTTGTTTTTGTTTGTTGTTTAGTTTAAAAGTACAACAGTTATTTAAAACATAAATCTTTCATCACATTATAAATGTTCGTTTTGACAAATACAATGCATCCTAGGTAAGAAAAGTATTCATTTCTTAAAAAGCTGATTATTAGTTCACATTACAAATTGAATGTTATTAGTTTATTAATAACATAATATTAATTACATATCAGTTTTTAATTTTATATTTTTAAATTTAATTTTATTTAAAAATTTACAACTTTGTTGTTTTTGGCATTTTTAGTTACTTTTTTATATTGTTATATAAATTGTCTGTACAGTTTTTGCTTACTTTTTAATTTAATTTTTTACTTTTTAATAAAGTTCTTCAGTTTAAAAGAACGGCAATTATTTAAAACAAATCTTTCATAACATTATAAATGTTCCTGGCTAAATAAAAATGTAAAAAACAAAACAAAAAAGCTGAATATTATTAGTTATAATTATATATTCATATTTTTTATTTTTATTTTAGTTTTTATTTTTATATTTTCCATTTTAATTGTATTCAAAGTGTAGTAATTTAATTGTTTTTGTTAGTTTTAGTTTCTTTTTTATATAGTTATATATAGTCTATTTAGTTGTTCATTTATTTTTTATTTTTATTTTTATTTTATTTTAACTCATTTTTGACAACTAGCTGAAAATTGTTTTTAATATATTTTAGTTAACTTCAGTTTTAACTGTAGTTTCACAAAACTATAATAACCATGATTGGCATCCAAAAATATCATCATACTGGTTAATTTCCTAAAAAATTATAACTTTACGAATAATAAGTGACCCAGTTCTCGGGCACAGATTTTGTGTGGGCCTACTTATGAGTTTTATGTGTAAATTAGACTGTTTTCACATTCGGTTTTGATAGCTGTGCCAAATTTAATTGTTGCTCCCTTCCGCTAACCCTGTATGTCTCTCTTTTTATTGTATTATTTGAAATCAATCACCAAGCAAACCAACCGAACCCTGACTTTGCACCAAAGGCTTGTGTGAAATCAGCTTTATAGATTGACCTTGTGCATGCAGACAAGTGTGTACCTGTATGTTTTTCTCACAGTTTGTCTGATGGTGTAGCAGCAACTCGCTCTCCAGTAAAAAGCGCTTGCCGCATTTATTGCAGATCTGCATGCGGTTGTGGGTGACGTTCATGTGTTTTTCCAAGTACCAGCGGTTGTTAAAAATACGAGGGCACTTCTTGCAAGAAAAGTGCTGCTTTTCTTCAAGCTTCACCTTCTGGCCCAGACTCTCCTGCTCTTTACTCCTCTTCCTCCCCTCCCCGAGTGTGGTGTCAATTAGCGTCTGTCTCATGGAGATAGCTTCCGTTGGCATTCTCGTAGCGCGCCGTCTTTCTACACTGGTGCGTCCTGTTTCTGGAATGTCGAGATTATTCTCTTCTTCATCCTCATCGTCCTCGTCATCGCTGCAATTTTCCATCCCTTCCTTTCTGTGTTCATACTCTTCTTCTTCATCCTCATCAACATCTTCGTTATCATCCTGTTCCTTACCCTCCACCCCACGGTGAACGAGGAGGGATGAGGTACTTGAGGTGACGCTCTTACCATCTGACCCTTTAGAAACATTCAAAGTCTGGTTGTTGAGATTGACCTCCACGATAATCTGCTCTCTGTTAAACGAAACAGAACTATCCTGGGATTCATTGAGACAGGCTCCGCCCTCAATTGTGCATAAGCCCCGCCCTCCTCCGCTAGCCACTCCCCCACCGCTGTCATCTTTTTTATACAAGTGTTTGGCTTGTGGGCTGGAGTGGACGCTAGATGAATGTGACTGGGCAATGTCCCTGCTGACCCCGCTGCCCTCTACAAGCAACGAGAATGTACCATTTCCTTGTTGTGTGTACATTTTCTCAAGCTCCTTCATCTTGTACATCTGATTGGACGAGGCATTGCCCTGCCCGTCTGTGTCTGCCATCTCATTGGACACAAGTAGCTTGTGGCAGGAACTCATTTGGACCACAGTGGCCACTTGTAGGACTTTGAAGATGGAGATATAGATGAGGTTGAGGATGCTTAACACCTCAAAGGCCAGGTTTATGTGGTGCAGTGGTTGACTCTGGGAGAGGAGGGTCTGGAAGTAGGGGATGTGGTCACTCAGCACGTCCTTGTGGGAGGAAAACGTACAGTGGGACACCAGCACGAGGTCCACGTCGCACAGGTGAGGCTGGTGGAGATGCCTGTCCATTAAATGAGTAAAGTGCAGTGCTGCATCCTCTAGCAGAAAGAACTCAGCAGAGGGGAAGTCAGCAGTCCTCTCTGCTTTGAGACAAGACAGGAGAAAAACTATATTAATCTTACAATTCATCAGATTTACAATTAAACAGGACACCTACGTATATCCACTTGGAAACAAGGACTACTTAAATCAAAACGCGATATGATCTAGTGTATGTGAATATTAAGCCGCAAAAATGATATTTAAATACAAATCCTGTATGTTCTACTTGTCTCTGTGTGAATGAATGGTGCAGATGTGCAGTTTTGTTTACTACACACATACTAAAGCACACATGTTGCAGTGTTTTCAGCCTCTGCTGGCTCAAAATATGGGTAAGAACACATAAACATAAACTCTAGAATTACTACTAGAGTCACTTCATGAGCATTTTACCATTTCTTTTGAGAAAAACTATCGTTATATCATATCCAAACAGAAACTTAAAGGTCTTCACAGCACAGTCAAACTAAAATTTTGGTTTAACTTGAAGAAATTGTGTCAGAAATATATTACTTATTTGTAATGGTAGTACTACTACTAATAAAATATTATTAACACATTTTTTTAAGGAATATTTACCAGAAATATTATTTACCAGAATATATTTATGGTAAATTATGTAAATACACAACACAGTATTTCTGAAAAATGAGAAATTAATAAAATAATTTTTTATAAAATCAATTATTTAGAGATGCTTTTGATTATTAATATTTTATGAAACCATTAAAATGGAATCCAGAAAATGAATGGAAAGAATTTGGTAAAAATAAAACTGAATTTGAGAAAAACAAATAAGACAAAATGTATTTAAATAAATTTACATTAATTTGCGTTGTAACATCATTTATCAGACATGCTTTTTGATTCATATTTTTAATGTAATCATTTTTAACGTAACTATTAAAACAGTTCAGAAAAATTCAAATGGAATAAATGGAATCCAGAAAATTATTGGAAAACAGAAATTGGTAAAATTTGAAACTGAATTTGAAAGAGAGAGAAAAAAAACTAGAGCCTTAGAAATACAATTTTTGTTAAACTTTTAATAAATCCCTAATAATTTGTGTTGTTTTATGATTTCAATTAGGGTTGCAAAGGGGTGGAAAATTTCCAGTAAATTTCTGGAAACTTTCCAAAAATCCCTGGAAGATTCCAAAAAATTCATATTCACTAGAGGAGTTCGCAGTGTGCTTTCAGAGTTCCTCTGAAACCCTCCACCTCCCCAGCTCCACCTGTATAGATCTGCTACAGGTTATGATATATGCAATAATCAACAGCAGCAGCAATTCAGCACCATAGCAGATCCATTCCACCAAGACCAAATACATTCACATTGTCATATTCATTACCATACTAAAATCTTCCAAGAGTTGTCATGATAGAACTAATTTTATAGTAGCAATATATAAAGATGGACAAAAACCATCAGAACACATAATAATATATTCTGCACAGAAGTTTATTTCATTCACAGCAGCCTTGAAAACAATATCCAACAATGGCCATCTGAGAGTGAGAAAGGCAGAAGCCACTGGAGCATGCTGCTATGCCCTCCCCTTCTGCTCCCAAGGTTGGCTTATTTTAGATCAGGAAGGACAAGGTTTCGATCCGGACAGCATCTCTTTAAAAACTCCACAGAGGAAAAGGAAAGGGACAGAGGGAGAGGCAGCAAGCAAAAAGAGAAAAAGACAAACCAAATAAGAGGACAGAAAGAGAAGCATGCAAAAAGCACATTGATATTCAGAGCCGCACGCAAACCATTAACTTCCTCCTCCTGCGTCCTGTCTCTCTAAGTTATCATTATGCACAAGACAAAACACTGGCCAGTAAACAATTAAAGAGCAAGGAGAGAGTAAATATCAGACTCTCCAAACAATTATACGGATTGGTTACGCTGACTTTTATGTGACTTAGAACAAGCAGAATTAACAGTCTCACGGTTTATCTCCGTAAACAGGATAGGTTTGTTTTCGGAAGTCATTAAAATCCAATCGATCTTGTTAAATGTCACCAAAAATTACATAGAATTGAAGGTATAAACTCTTATTTAGAATACAGTCACATCCATCCACATATGTGCCCCCAAACCACAAAACCAGTCATAAGGGTCAGTTTTTGAATCGAAAACATTAAACTATTTACAAATCTAGAATCTAAAGGTGCAAAAAAATTAAATTTTGAGAAAATATCCTTCAAAGTTGTCCAAAGTTCTTAGCAATGCATATTACTAATCAAAAATTAAATTTTAATATATTTACGGTAGGAAATTAACAAAATATCATCATGGAACATGATCTTAATATCCTAATGATTTTTGGCATAAAAGAAAAATCGATAATTTTGACCCATACAGTGTATTGTTGGCTATTGCTGCAAATATACCCGTGCTGCTTATGATTGGTTTTGTGGTCCAGGGTCACATATATACTCACAGTGACCATAGCAATACAAATATCTATAATTATTCTGGAAAACAGCTGGCTGTATCATACTGTTCTATCTGCCCTACTGTGGAACGACACAGTTTTAGAAAGTATTTAAACTTGGAATTATGTTATAATCAAAAAAATCAGGGAGATATGCCTTAAGAGTTCAAATATAATTCTAATGCATTCCATTTGTGACATTTTGTATATTCGGAGATGGATTATCATTGGGAAAAAGTAAAACCCAACAGTCACCAAACTTAGTTCTGAAGCATTCAGGCAGTTAATTCGGATAAAAAACAAATAAAATTCTTTAGCGCCACCAGGAATAATTGAAACGAGATAAGGGCTTGTTTTTCCAAAACAATACCTAGTCAGCTGTATCAAATTCAAAACTGGCAACATGAAACATTTCTGAAAGACATTAAATTGGTTTGAGCTGTCGCACAGCGGTTAGTGAGTGTGCACTTAGTGCATGTCGTTCTCTCTCCCTCTCCTTAAGAATTTCCTGTCGCTATCTACTACATCTGTGAAATAAAATCCCCAAAAAATAAACTGACTTTAATGCATATAAATGACAGCAATATTGTTTTCAGTAGTTTCAAAGCAATTTAGGCAAATGTACAAACTGGAAGCACATTAATTTGCTTTCTCTGTTTGAAAATTGAGACTAGATGACAAGATGAAAATCATGTTCACTGACATCAATAAAATTTAACAAAAGAGCGACCTTAGGAAGTCTAAAATAATACAGAGCCCCTAACTTCTGCACAGAAGAGAAGAAATTGTATTTTCGTAGCTTCATAGAATTAAGGTTGAACCACTGATGTCTAATGGACTATTTTAACTATGTTTTTACTACCTTTCTGGGCCTTGAACATGTCAGTTGCGTTGCTGTCTATGCAGGGTCAGAAAGCTCTTGGATTTCATTAAAAATATCTCAATTTGTGTCCGAAGATGAATGAAGGTCTTACAGGTTTGGAATGACATGAGTAATAAATGACAGAATTTTCAATTTTTTTGTGAACTATTCCTTTAAAGGAGAACTCCACTTTCAAAACAAAGATTCACATATAATGTACTCACCCCTTTGTCATCCAAGATGTTCATGTCTTTCTTTCTTCAGTCGTAAATAAATTATGCTTTTTGAGGAAAACATTTCTGCATTTTTCTCCATATAATGGACTGCTATGGTGCCCTGATTTTGAACTTCCAAAATGCAGTTTAAATGCGGCTTTAAACAATCCCAAATGTGGCTGTAAACGATCCCAGGCAAGGAAGAAGGGCCTTATCTAGCGAAACGATCTGTAATTTTCATTAAAAAAAAATACAATTTAAATACTTCTTGATCTCAAACGCTCATCTTGCCTTTCTCTCTCTGAACTCTGTGTATTCTGGTTTAAGACAGTTAGGGTATGTCGAAAAACTCCAATCGTATTTTCTCCCTCAACTTCAAAAATCATCCAAAAATCATCCTACATCGCTGCAGAAGTACCAACCCAGTCTTTGCAACATGAACATGCAAAGAAGATCAAACACCCTTAACAAAAAAGGTAAAACAGCGATATAGGATGATTTCGAAGTTGAGGGAGAACATGAGATGGGAGTTTTTCAACATACCCTAACTGTCATGAACCGGAACAAAAACAGTCCAGGCAGAGTAAGACAAGATGAGCGTTTGACATTAAAAAGTATATAAATTGTATTTTTTAAATGAAAATAACCGATCGTTTCACTAGATAAGACCCTTCTTCCTCATCTGGGATCGTTTACAACCGCATTTGGGATTGTTTGAAGCCGCATTTAAATGGCATTTTGGAAGTTCAAAATCAGGGCACCATATCAGTCCATTATATGGAGAAAAATGCTGAAATGTTTTCCTCAAAAAGCATAATTTCTTTACGACTGAAGAAAGAAAGACACGAACATCTTGGATGACAAAGGGGTGAGTAAATTATTTGTAAATAGTTGTTCTGGAAGTGGACTTCACCTTTAATTACTGTTACTTATTCCACACAGTTAGTTTGCCAGCTAACTAATACTCCTACAGCACGATCTTTGCCAAACCTTGTTAATTAGACCTGTTATTACCAGCAACACAGGTAGTGAAACGCTCCTCATTCTGTTTCATAAAGCTGAACTCATTGTAGCGCAGAAACCCGTAATGCTTTAACGTAATAAGAGGTGACTCAGGGCTGCTGGCCAGGCCGGCTGGTATGCACTTGGCCGAGGACGTTCACCACAGTGCCAGGCAGCAGAGAGCAGAGCGACGGGGGGAAGAGATCTACCCTCAGTTGACTTTCATTCTGCGGTCTTTACTGCACTGTTTACCACACTTCCCAAATAACAGCAACTGTTTCTGCTGAAATGTCTTCAGAGGGATTTTAAATGCTGCTTTCTTTTCCTGTCAAAAACAGTGAGACGGAAAGCGAGAAAGAAAATGCTGGAATTCCGCTCAATAACATCGTCAATGGATGTTCTTGTTTTCTCATCCAATGAAAATAAATTTCACATTAGCTACTTTTTCTTTTTTTTCTTTCAGTTTATTTGGAAAAAAATGAATACATTTATTCAGTAAGGATTAGAGCTGCACGAGATTGTGATCTCGATTCAAACACTCACGCGATCTTATTTCTAAATGACAGAGATTCCTCTTTGTCTATTAAACTAAATAAAACAAATACATCCTGCCCCAGTTTCAGTGAGGGCAAGTGTTTGTAAAAATATTATATTAATTATTGATATTTTGTTCTTATAGGAAGTAGGGATGTGCCCGAAGAGTGAATCTGTATTCAGAAAGCCACAGAAAACGAATAACGCATTCTACGAAGCTACTAAAGAGACATGGTTAGCCGCTTGCTAGCGGTTGCCTGTTACATTGCAGTACATAAAATTTCACTTACCACATAAACAGAGTAAGGAGAGATGACTGATAGGATGATAGTGAATGATTTACAGATCCTGAGCACCACTAACAAACATTGTATCTTCTAAAATGTGTGGTAAGTACTGCTGCTCTGTAGTAACGTGTGATCGCAAATCTTGAAAGTGAAAGTAAAAAGCGAGCGTGCATTCAAAAGTGATTTCAATGTCCCGCATATTAATAGTGGCTACCCGATGCCCGCTATTGATAAACAGTATATTTACCCAACGATATAATTGCGAAAAATATTTTTTTCCTACTGCTGGGCAACGATTAATTGCAATTAATCGTGATTAATCGCATCCAAAGTTCTTGCGTACATAATATAGCGCCAGCTGTGGTCCGATCCCCTTAAAACTTTGCATGCTTGTTTAGAATCACCTGTCGCATGTGCTCATCAGGTTTTGTGAGGTTTTCCTTTAGCCTTTATAGGATTTTGGGTAGATTTGGACAGGCCCCTTTTCTAAACAACTCATAATAGCTTCCCAAAAGGTCAATTTCAACATTTTTTTGGTAATTATTGGTCTAGAAAGTCCAGAGAATTGCACTGCAGTGTTTTTTTCCAGCAAAAAACCTAGGACTAGTTCAGAAAAGTAGCTTTTTTAAATCTTCTCAATCATTTAACAAACGATTTGATTGACAGAAGTGGTTTTAGAGGCAAAGTTATTCAGAATGAGGAGTTCTATCGTATGGTACAAATATCGTGCGTATGTGCGAAAAAACATTGACGTACAACTGTTTACGCCCTTGAAAAATGTAATATTGTCCTCCTATGGGCAATTTCTTTCAAACTTCTCTCATTTTGGTCTGTGAGTTGAACAGGCTCACAGAGTTTCGTTCTGACTGGCCTCTGTTAACCTTGTTTAACAGGTGCTCAAACTTCATCAGCCAATGGTGTCCATGTGTTTTGAGATACGCAAGTGTCCTTGTAGAGACTTACTGCACACTGGACCAAGACCATGCACACCAATTTTCATTTTGATTCAAAAGCCCCACCAAGCTCCATGATCAGATTGAGCTCTTACATACGTGTTTGGTGGATATATCTCATTCCGTTCAGGAGTTACAGGCATTTTACAAAAAGTGGCCCTGCCCTCTTTCGAACGTTTTGGCGCCACTTTGCGACGGTGAGTCGAAAGGGTGACTTTTTGATAATTATTGATATTCACTCTCCAGGGGAATCTTTCTGCACTGCTTTGGTTCTGATCAGGCAAAAAAATTAAAACTAATTCGCAAAAGTAGGTTCTTCAAAAAAAAATGTGTGAAGTACCCCAAATTTTCGCCAGGCTCACAATCGAATCTGAGGTTTATGCTTTGCCTGGCATAAGCCAAGGATTTCAATGACATAAGACACTTGAGCCCCGCAATTCATGGTTCAGACGTTATAAGTGATTTCGTACTTTTGATCGCTGTAGCGCCCCCGTTAGGCCGTTTGGGGTGAGCCTTGGTGATGTTGTAGACGGTCTGAGTACTACTATCCCTCCAAGTTTCTCTACGACTTAATGGTTTGGTATGCACAGTCAATTTTATGTGGAGCTGTTTCAGCTATGCGCTTGAACCTTTAAAAAGAAAAACAAAAACCATATATTAAATAATCTCATCACTATATGTTTAGGTTATTTTGGATGTCTTCAGTGAGAATCATGGGACTGAGTGCAATGAGTACATCATCTCATACTGTAACAATGCAGCCACTGTGAAGACCACTGACCAACCTCTCAACAACTTTTGATGAATTGTTCGCAATTTCAGCAACCCACCAAGATGTCATTCCGCAACACAAACTCAACAAACCACACCAACAAGCCACAGGAATTTCATAAAACTTTGAACGAAGAATCAACTCATAATTTTATCCCAGGAGTGAAAACACACAGTACTATTAATATTTTAATTCAAGTTATCTACTGACAAAAATAGCGTCTTTGTCGGAAAAAATTGGTAACTTGACCCAAGCTGTCCAGCTAGCTTTTCTTTCTCTTGTTACCACAGACCTCAAAAAGTGAGGAGAGGGAGGCTCTTGCTGTCAGGCAGAAGACAGAACGATGGAAATGCCAACTCAGCGATCCTTTCCCCCTTCAGCATTGTCCTAACAAGAGCTCAGGGTTGGGAGGCTTGAGTGACACCCTCAAGAACCAGAACGGGCATCACGCCAGCCTGAATCTCCCTCAGACAGGCCAGAGACACGGCTAGGATGGAGCTTCAGAACGATTGTTCAACATTGATCTGAACAGACACGCACTAATTCCTGAGTCAGCATAAAACTAGAACAGACTTTATGGAAAAAAAAAAAGTGAGAATGATAGAGAGAGACAATTTGAGAGGGAGTTCAAATATACTGGAAAAAGCCAGTCACCAACTAGACTGCCTAGAAAATAATTGACTGATTTAGTCACCCTAATATTATACAGAACACAACCAAAAAAGCAGCATAAATGATTAATATGGTGGTTGATGTGACTTATATGCACTAGATATGCACTAAGCCTCATGAAAACTGATTTTCACTGTAAATCTTTCCCCTAGATCTCAAAGAAACAATTTTTCGTCTATTTCTTTAACCCTCCCAGCAGATCAACATCTTTAGCAACTACGCTTCTGTGGCACAAAACAATGACTCTTTTGACCTTCAACTAAACTTTGAGGCTGTTGCCCACTCTGTATTAATGAAAAACAAGCATTATCATGGGAATCTAATCAGGCTGCTATTAAAGAGACGAGAGACTAATCGCTGTCCTCCTGCCCTCTGGATTTCTCCGCTTCCTGTGCTGCCAGCTCGAAGGGAAGTTTCACAGCGCTGCAAGATGCAGAGGCGCTGCTGTCTGGCACTGTTTCCTCATCAATCATACACAAATGCCAAACAATGACTCGGCATCTGGAGTCTCTCTGCCCGAGACAATATGCACAATTAGAAATGACCTGCATTTCAATAGAGCTCTAAAGAAAGCCTGGATCTGGTATTGGAAAAAGAGCAACAAAATGGGTAACAGAAGGTCTGTAAGAAAATAAGCTGAAAACAAAACAATTTTAAAATAATTAGAAGATTTTCAGTTTGGATATTACTGCTGCCATCAAGGTTGAAACCATTTTGGTTTTTATAAATAGACAACATTATATTTATATATATATATATATATATATGGTAATAAATGATAGTAATTAATATTTTTATTTAGCAAGGATGCTTTAAATTGATCAAAAGTGATGGCAAAGACATTTGTAATGTTACAAAAGAGTTCTATTTTCAAATAAATGCTGTTCTTCTGAACTTTCTATTTATCAAGAAACCTGAAAAAATTCATGTTTTCAACATAATAATAATAATATTAATAATAATAAATTTTTTTTGAGCAGCAAATCAGAATATTAGACTGATTTAGAATGATCATGTGACTGGAGTAATGATGCAAAAAATTCAGTTTTAAAATCACAGGAATAAATTACATTATAAAGCATTAAAATAGAAAGGAGTTATTTTAAACATTAAAAAATATTTTAGAAAGAAAAACCTCAATTTTTGTGATATCAACTTCAAATTTGAAACATAACTTCATTTTATAGTTTTTTTTTTTAGATTCCAATTTTAGATTCTGATTTAGATTGGTACAATTTTAATTTTATATAAAATAAATTAGCACATTATATTTTCTTTATTTTCTTTCCTTTTTTTTTTTAAAAAAAAAAAAAAAAAAAACTTTTTTAACTGCCTTTATTTTTTTAATGAAGAATAAAGAAAATTATATATTAGGGCTGGCAAGCGATTAATCGCGATTAATCGTATACACAATGAAAGTTTGAGTTTGCCTAATATATGTGTGTGCGAACTGTGTAATTATTATGCATATATAAATACAAGAACATTCATGTATATATTTAAGAAACATTTACAAGTATATGTATTTATTATAATTTTTATAGAATTTATATTATATATAAATAAAAATATTTTGTACATAACATTTATCTCCTAAATATATACATGAATGTGTTTGTATTTATATATACATAATAATTACACACAGTACGCACACATATATTAGGCAAACTCAAACTTTTATTGTGTATGCGATTAATCGAGATTAATCGTTTGCCAGCCCTATTATAAACAGAGAATTTAATTACTATTTTATTGCTGTACACACTCAGAGACTAGAGGCAGGCAGACAGATAAAAATGGACAGACAGCACCTTCTGCACAGGTCTATTATCCTCATGACATTGCAAAGAAATAACAGAGCAGAGACCAGTTTTGTTTGAGTCAATCTGTTAGTGCCTATGGTAATTTCCCCGAGGACAAAAAAACTGTGTGTAGTTGTGAGGAGGAAAGAGCCTCAGTGGACCATATGTAAAAGATTCAGTTTTGCTTTCCGCTCCGGAGCAGATTTTCTACTTTTGAAGCCCCTGTGTACCAATCGCCCTCTCAGAAGAGCTACTTTCCAAGGTGATGGAGCTGTCCTCACAGGACCGAAAAAATGAGACAGAGAAACAGATGCCCTGGGTGTCTGTGTATGCGTGTGGTATTGCTCAATGCCTACACCCTCCCCGATTCAATCAGGACACACGTTCAGTCCTGACCTTGAGCTAGACAGACAAACACTTACAGCCCTCACGGAGACACCAAAATGACTTACGGCCTGTGTGTGTACGCTGTAAATTAGTAAGACATGTTACAGTCATGAGCACGTCTGTGTGTGAGAGAGAGAAAGATCTTCATTGCCTGTACTAAAGTAAAAATTCAGCTTTGCTTATTTACCTGTATCACAAAAAGGCATGATGTCCAAGATGCTCTTTTCCATAAAGGAAAAGTGAAAGCAAGATAACGTACGTCTGGAACGACATGAGGTTGAGCAAATTATGACATAAGTTTCTTTTAGGCTGAACTATCGCTTTAAGGTCTCTTAGATACAGATATCGTCTTCTCACCCATTCGGACTAGCCAGCACAGTTGATAATTACACACTGTCAGAGAGCTGCCACAAACCACAGCATCACTTTCACTGAGAAAACCTCCTGAACTATAACACCTGCTATTACACATGCCAGTTCAATGAACAGGGCTGTTTGGTGCTCCTCGGATCAGCTGTCTGTCTAGTGCTGAATAATGTGAGCTTTAAACACAGGGAATGCAAAGGTAGAACAGAGAGTGCAGTACATCTCCATACGAAAAGGTATTTAAAAAATATACACTACCAGTCAAAAGATTTTTAATGTTTTTAAAGGGGTCATCGGATGCCCATTTTCCACAAGTTGATATGATTCTTTAGGGTCTTAATGAAAAGTCTATAATATACTTTGGTTAAAAATTCTCAGTGGTAGTGTAAAACAACACCCTTTTTACCTTGTCAAAATTAGTTCTGCAAAAATCATCCCATTCTGAGGGATTGTTCCTTTAAATGCAAATGAGCTCTGCTCGCCCCTCCCCTCTCTTTTCTCTGTGGAGTGACGAGCCTGTTTAGTTTAGCCACATTTAGCTGCGTTTACCCGCTAAACTTGCTAAACTAAAAAAAAAAACCCTTATACTCACTTCTGCTGTAAGTGAAGCTGGATCACGAATGATTTGCTCGAACATAGACGAATATGTAGATCGGGAGCCGCATTCCATTCACATACAAACGTAATCCAGATGTCGGGAGTAAATGATGACCACTATGTTCATTATTACATCCAGCAACACAACACCTCAATCGCTCAATCGGAGATATTCTTGTCTAACTTACATCCCTGCTCCGGCATCGAAACAATGGAGGTCGGACTGTTACAGCTAATCTGAGGTAAGACGCTCATGTCAATCAACTATCGTGGGAGCGGCCTCTGTGGGTGTGACGGCACACCGACAGGCATCTGAAAATGGCTCGATTTGAAAAAGGGGATATTATTTTTACAGATTAATTAAAAACCACTGCATGGATTTTTATCATTATAGGGTAGATTTGTACATACACTGCCAACACACATTAATGTTCAAACAACATGAAAAAGTGAACTTCATCCAATAACCCCTTTAAAGAAATCTCTTCTGCTCACCAAGCCTGTATTTATTTGATCCAAAGTACAGCAAAGACAATAAAATCTTGAAATATTTTTACTATTTAAAATAATTGTGTTCTGTTCAAATATATTTTAAAATGTAATTTATTTCTATGATCAAAGCTGAATTTTCAGCATCATTACTCCAGGCTTTAGTGTCACATGACCCTTCAGAAATCATTCTAATATGCTGATTTCCTGTTCAAGAAACATTTTTTTCTTGTTATTATTATCAATATTTAAAACAGCAGTACTTTTTTCAAGATTCTCTGATGAATAGAAAGATTCAAAGATCAACATTTATCTGAAATAAAAAGCTTTTGTAAAGACATTTATAATGTTACAAAGATTTCTATTTCAGATAAATGCTGTTCTTCTGAACTTTCTATTCATCAAAGAAACCTGAAAAAAAATCTACCCAGCTGTTTTCAACAACATAATAATAAATGTTTTTCAAGCAGCAAATCAGAATATTAGAATGATTTCTGAAGGATCATGCAAATGGAGTAATGGAGTAAATTCAGCTTTGAAATCACAGGAATAAATTACATTTTAAAATATATTCAAATAGAAAACAGTTATTTTAGAAAGTAAAAATATTTCAGAATTTTACTGTTTTTGCTGTACTTTGGATCAAATAAATGCAGGCTTGGTAAGCAGAAGAGACTTCTTTAAAAAACAAAAAAATGAAAAAAAAAACTTTTGACTGGTAGTGTATAAGAAAAAATAAACTTTATTGTAGAAATATGCATAATTACTATTTGTCTCGGCGTTACTGAAATACTGAAATATTATTACAATTTAAAATAACAGTTTTCTATTTTAGTATATTTTTACATTTTCAATATCATCACTCCAGACTTCAGTGTCTCAAAATCCTTCAGAAAACATTCTAATATACTGATTTGCTGCTCAAGAAACATTTTTTTTCAATGTTAAAAACAGTTGAGCTGCTTAATATTTTTGTGATACCTTTTTTTAAGAATTCTTTGCTTAGTAGAACGTTCAAAAGAACAACATTTATTTAACATATAATTTTTGTTTTAACAGTATACAAATCTGTCACTTTTGATTATTTTGAATGTGTCCTTGCCAAATAGAAATATTTATATAAAAATGTCAATCATCTGAACAATAGTATAGCCACATCAAAAATGACATAAAAATGAATTATTAAATTAAATTACTAAATTTATATGTAATTAATTATCTAAAATAAATATAAAAACAGTAGTCCTGTCAAATTAATTAATAGCGATTAATTGCATCCAAAATAAAAGATGGTGTTTTACAAAATATATGTGTGTACTGTGTATATTTATTTGTATATATAAATACATACACATACATGTATATATTAAAAAAAATGTACACACACACACACACACACACATATACTCCTATATACTCCAATATACAATATATATATATATACGTATACATGAATCATATCTTATTTATATACATTTATTTACATATAAATATACACAGTCCACACATATATTATGTAAACACAAACTTTTATTTGGGATGTGATTAATCATGATTAATCGATTTGACAGCACAAAAAAACAGGTGATTGCAAAACAATAAAAAACTATAATTTGAAACTACAAAAAGTCCACAAGAAGTAAATAAAGAGAAAATTATGTTAGCTTTAAAATGCTAAATCAATGCTGAATGGGCTTATTTAATTCAAGATATTTTTAAGATTGGCCTGTATTCATGAAAATGGCGTGTGACTGATGTGTACAACCAACCACAGTTCGCTTTTTGTAAATAATGATAAATCAAGGAAAGGACTCTGGCACACCACTTAAAAACATTATCAGAAAAATAAAAATAAATAAATGAATGAATTATAAACTAAAAAACACTTTTAAAAAAATGACAAATACATACAGAACTACAACTTTAAATTAGAAAACCAAAATACAAAACGAAAAAAACAATATAGTGAAAATTTAGTGGAAAACTGACTCTAACACAAATGCATTAGACAAAGATAAATATTTCCCTTAGGTTAGAAAATATTGTTGAAAGAGGGTGTCATCCCTTCATCTAATTACCAAGTTCAATCAGAATAAGTGATTAGGGATGGCCCTCCCCTGTCAGTTGTTTTTCAGGTTCAGCAGCTAATTAACAGCATATCGGATTGGAAGCCAGTGAAAGCTCAAAGAAAGCCAGAAACACTCACCTTTCCTATGGTTTTACTCAAACAGGGGAGGATAGCAGGAGCTTACTGCAGAGTTTCTGTACGTCCAGCAAATGCTGCTCAGGGAAGTCCTCATCGGCATCGGCTGTGAGATAAAAAAATGCACAAGAAATCAATCAATAAATCCAAAAATTGAACGACTACACTGGGACTGCGTTAGTTTAAATGAAAATCATTTTATGACAACATTAACGCATTAAGTATCTCTCGTAACCTTTGGATACTGCAACCGTCGTACAACATTTATTTTATTACAAACCACACGGGAACGTCTACGACTCATTGCACTTTTCCTGTGCCGAGTAAGGCAGATATATTTAGAAGACTTCCCATTTCCATCTATATGTTAATGCAACCAAGAGCAACCGAATCGCAGTTTGAAATATTATGTGCCAAGCGGGGCATGAAATTGAGCCAGACAAACAAACAAAGGATTTTACCTCTCATGTGTCTGCTGCGTCTAATAATAAAAGGTGTGCTTGACAAGGTGAGAGAAATCAGGTTCTCGTAAAAGAGACAGTATATCCACAGCCAGAACCATTTGGCGACACAAACAAAGCCGTGTGAGATCACTGTGACAGCGCCAGGAGAAATTGAAAATTTATATTCGCAGTGAAAAGGAAGAGCAAACAACTTTGCAAAGTACTAGAATCTCAGGGGGCTAATCTTTCTTGAAGAGAGAAACAGAGAGAGACATGTACTTCTTAGAAGGGATGGGTATTGACAAATTTCAAAATTCAATTCAATTTCTATTCACAAGCTTGTGATTCGATTCAATATCAATTATTTTGAATATATATCAGTAGGGCCCTATGAAATCCATTTTATTTTTTCCAAAAAAAAAAAAAAATAAAATAAAATTTTTTCCCCAATTCTGATTTAGTTTTCTGGATTCCATTTTTCCCCCCTTTTTTTAATGGTTAAATAAAATTTTATTAATCAAAGAGCATGTCTAATTAATTAAAGAATGAATTAATTAATACAATTTCCCATCAATTTATTAAAAGTTTAACAAAAATTACATGTTTAGGGCCCTATGAAATGTTTTATTTTTTTTTCACCATTTTCACCATGCTATTGTTAGCAAATACTGTGTTTTAGCATGTCTGATTATTCAAATGCGTACTTCATTTATCCACATTTATTCTTAAAACAGCTTTATGAAATGTTTTTTTCCCCTCAGAAATTCTGTGTTGTGTATTTAAAATTTTCAAATGAAGGCATAAAACATTAATTTATCTTTTAATTATTGAAAATTAGGCAAACTTTATTTTTTGGCAAACAAAGGGGATTTACTATTAAAATTAAAACATGGAAGATATTTTGTGTGATTATACCCTAAAAAATAATGTTTGTTTCATTTTAGTAGTAGTAGTAGTAGTAGGCTTTGTAAATTCTACTGAACAATAGTAATATATTTCTGGCACAAAGTCTTAAAGTTAAACCGGACTTTTATTTTGACGGGTTGCCGTGTCTACCTTTACAGTTCTGTGTGTATATGATATGACGGTGTTCTTACTCAAATGGAACGGTCAAATGTGTCAGCAGATGTTGTTCATGTTTTTAGGTCCTCATTTAGTAAGACGACAGACGCTAAGGTCAAAGCGAGCGTCATGCATGCTTTAGTATCCTATTTGTGTGGTAAACAAATGCGCCATTCATTACCACAGAGACCCGCAGAACATGCAGGATTCGTATTTAAAAGGTATTTTTGCGGCTATTTACAGCTACTAGTCCATATTGCGGTTTGATTTAAGTGTAATGACCTATTTTTGAACCGTTTATCCAAACTTTGACAAATTCCGTGACAATCCGCGTTATTCAGGCTATTCCGTTTTTATGACCGGATTCCGCGAATCCGTCCGCGTTTCCGCATCGCAGAAATCATAGGGCTCTATATCAGGTACAGGACATGGCAAATTTTCTCAAGGAACAAAATCTCTCAACTGCTGAGAGTTTGCTGGTACTATATTATAATACTGATGGTTAAAATTAACTGATTTGTACATAAACATTTAAATAACACTCAGTGAGGTTTTTATAATAATAGTCACAATTGCATAATTGTATTTTTAATCCAAATAGTTTTTTGAAATATAAACATTTAAATGGTGACTGTCATAAAACTTGACGGATTTATTCAGTGAACAGTAAAAAATGATAATGAATATGCTCTATGGGGCATATATTTAGCAAAATGCTCCTCTCTAGAGTTAATTTTTCTAGCTGACTGACGAGTGTATGGTCACTGAATATGTTTTTTTTTCTGAGGTAAAAGTGACATTGTGTGACATTAGCCTTTTTATTGATGTTTTTTGCAGTTGAAACACTGATTGAGCGATTACATGAGACAGGATACGGATTCCGGTAAGCTGTACGCTTTCTTTTAACATATCTTCAGATGTTTATTTATGTTTATTTCAAGCTGAAACTGGTTATAGAGGTGAATATGAATACGTTTCTTCTCTTGAACTGAGGCACCACAGCGATCTGTCACTTCACATTAAACAGCGCCAAAACGGCATTTATTGTTTGAATATTGTAAAAAATGGACAGAATTTGAAATCTGAGACTTTGAAACAAAGCACAAAGCTTACTGCAATTTATTTAATGGGAGGTTACTAGGGCTGGGCAATATGGCAAAAAATGTTAATCTCAGTTTTTTCAAAACGTTTGACTGATTCTTGAATTTTAATGATTTTTAACCACACATTAAGTTTTCAACATGATGTAAATGTTAAACAAACCACTTCTTAAATATCTCTGCAGAAAAATGCATGAAAAATGCATAAACTACAACTACATCTTATACAAACTTGTCTTACATATATTATATGTTCAGAAATAATTAGATGAAAAAGCATTAAAAAAAATCTTAAATTCAAAATGACTGAAGGTATAATACTAGCAGACTATTATTAACTATGTATGTTCTGTAAAAACAATGAACAGCAGCTTTCACCATGATGCAAAGATGTAATATCAGACATACAGTAGTAGTTCCTCACAAGTGTTTTATTAGATTGCGCTGCTTTCCATTGTATTTTCTATGTAAACATGGATGTGTTTAACTTGTACTCGCGTCTCTTGCAGCATCTCATGCGTGAACATCATTATAAAACCGCGGCGCTCAGGTTAAAAGTAGTTCACTCTTATCTTCTTTCATGTTTTTCCTATTCCACTGCCCGTGTCGCATCTTTGTCAACACAAAAGCACTTTCTGTGTGAATAGCGCCTAGATATGAGCACGTCACGCACGAGCGGTTAATCATGTGTGCCGAAATTGTGGTTGGATCTCAACTATTACAGAAGGCTGAAATGCTCACTGATGCTCCAGAAGGAAAAAAAACATGCATTAAGATCCGGGGGTGAAAACTTTTAAACAGAATGGAGACATTTTTCTTATTTTGCCTAAATATCATATTTTTTCATTTAGTACTACCCTTCAGAGGCTACAGAGGATAGGTACATTTTTCACAGAAGACAAAATAAGTTAAAGTTACCCTGATCTTCAAATACAAAAAGTTTTCAGCCCCCAGCTCTTAATGCATGTTTTTTTTTTCTTCTGGAGCACCAGTGAGTGTTTTAACCTTTTGTAATAGTTGCATATGAGTCCCTAAGTTGTCCTCAGTGTGAAAAGATGGATCTCAGAATCATACAGTCATTGCTGGAAAGAGTTAAAATTCTCAAAAATGCTTTAGAATGGGGTGATTTTTATCAATTCAGTTATTTTTTTCTTCTTGTGGAGTATATTTTAAACATCTGTTACGTGAAATATTCGTGAGCTTATTCAGGTCAGTACTAAATAAAGAATAACATGCAAGTTTCATGATCTCTCTTATTTTGTTTAAATTTTTAACATTTGCATATTTTCCAAGGGGTATGTACACTTATGAGCACAACTGTGAATGTATATATATATATATATATATATATATATAATATTCAGATATTTCTATTTTAAAAAAATGCTGTTTTTTTAAGTCAAAAATTGGTCTTGTCTTGTAATAATATAATAGAAATATTGTAGTAATAATAATAGTCTTGTTTTGTAATATAATACTGTTGGGACTACAAAAACATTTAAAAAAAAATCTTACCGACCCAAAACTTTTGAAAAGTTAATGTACAGTAATTTACTTTATTATAGTACAAAAAACTGAATTTCAATGAGAGTCATAAATAAGAACAGTAAGACGTAAAAAAAAAAAGTTAAATGCCTCTTCATTAGGATAAGAACTTAAAGAATAATAAAGAAAGAAAGAATAATTTTTATCCAAATATTTTATCATTTTATCAAAATATTTTACCATCGTCCTTTCGATGTTGCACTGAAATATGACCATGACAGACTTCTTCAGTTTCTCCCACTTTTCTCAAACAGCCGAGCAAGCACAAAGTGTGGCTGTAATGGAACTTCTTCTTATCCAATGCAGGAACTGAATAATCAGATTGTAGACTGCGATCTGCTACGTTACCATGTCCAGAACAGGACTGCCAGGAGAATTCAGCCTGAGCTATGCGAGCAGCAGCTGAGTCAGGACTTCTGGCCAAGAGAAGAGCCTGTAGAGTTGGCATGTCTCTGCCACATAAAGCACAAACACAAACTGCCACAGATCTGCTAACTCCGCTCATGGGCCAACTCCTCTCCATGTAGACTCTGACCTAAGTATGCAGCAATAAGAGGAACTGAACCTGACAACACGGACAATGGTAGAACAACTACTGTGAAATAGGGAAATAAATGTCTTAAGTTTCCCATAACCAACAAGGAGAAAGAATTAAATGTGTTCATTTAGCTTAAAAATACATTAAATGACCCAAAAGAAGATATTTTAAACAATGTTGGTAACTGAACAGTTGATGGTAGCCATTGACTTCTACATAATTTTTTCCATACTATGGAAGTCAATGGCTACCATTGACATTCATCAAAATATCTTCTTTTATGTTCAACAGAAGAAAGAAACTCAGGTTTGGAACAGCTTGAGGGTGAGTAAATGAATACAGAATTTTCATTTTGGTGAACTATCCCTTTAAAGGAGAAGTCCACTTCCAGAACAACAATTTACAGATAATTTACTCACCCCCTTGTCATCCAAGACGTTCATGTCTTTCTTTCTTCAGTCGTAAAGAAACTATGTTTTTTGAGGAAAACATTTCAGCATTTTTCTCCATATAATGGACTGATATGGTGCCCCGCTTTTGAACTTCCAAAGTGCAATTTTAATGTGGCTTCAAACGATCCCAAATACGATTGTAAATGATCCCAGCCGAGAAAGAAGGGTCTTATCTAGCGAAACGATTGGTTATTTTAATAAAAAGAATACAATTTATATACTTTTTAATGTCATACGCTCGTCTTGTCTTACTCTGCCTGGACTGTTTTTGTTCCGGTTCATGACAGTTAGGGTATGTCGAAAAACTCCAATCTCATGTTCTCCCTCAACTTCAAAATCGCCTTATATCGCTGTTTTACCTTTTTTGTTAAGGGTGTTTGATCTTCTTTGCATGTTCACTTTGCAAAGACTGGGTCGGTACTTCTGCAGTGATGTAGGATGATTTTGAAATGATTTTTGTTGATGGAGAAAATACGATTGGAGTTTTTCGACATACCCTAACTGTCTTGAGCCAGAATACACAGAGTTCAGGGAGAGAAAGGCAAGACGAGCATTTTTGAGATTAAAAAGTATTTAAATTGTATTTTTTTTTGTATCGTTTCGCTAGATAAGACCCTTCTTCCTCAGCTGGGATCGAGCCATTTAAAGCTGCATTTAAACAGCATTTTGGAAGTTCAAAATCGGGGCACCATATCAGTTCATTATATGGAGAAAAATGCAGAAAAATGTTTTCCTCAAAAAACAATTTCTTTACAACTGAAGAAAGAAAGACATGAACATCTTGGATGACAAGGGGGTGAGTACATTATATGTGAATCTTTGTTTTGGAAGTGGACTTCTCCTTTAAGCATCACTTTCATTTTCAGTGTCGATAATAATAAGAACATGACTTGAAATGAATGCTGGGAGCCGTTCGAGAAGCACTTGTCACATGAATTTAAGTGACCCCAACAGCAGTGCGCTAAGAGACAACGAAGCCTCAAAGTCAAGGGTGGGCAGGAATGTCCTGAATAGATGGTTACATAAAAACCCTCAGCATGATGCTTTTTTCCAGGCCGCAGCACTAAAGGACAAGACTGCAGAGTTTAGCAGGAGTCGTTCTATTTCAGCTCTTCCTAAAGCACAAATTTTCATGAGCGCTTTCATGGGGAACAGTTAACAAAGGACCAATTCATGTAGGTTCATTTTAGGAAACCATCAGTGTGCAGTGCATTCGATGCATTTATTCATTCGTCATAGGCTTTTTCAGCATGCATCTAAAACCTTGGTACTTTTACCACCTATGCTTAGCAATGAGAACTAGTCACCAAGTGCAAGATGCAGATCAAAAAGTTCAGCTCATTTTCTGTTATTACAGAGTGTTTGGAAATTAAACTGGTTAATGTTATCATCTGGCAGTGATTGTCTAAAATTGATTATATTCTCATATAAAATGCATCAAAGGGGGCGTAATGAAGTCTTTGGGTTCTGACTCATTTCACATGCCAACTAACAATAGACAATGCATATATAAGCACTTTTTGTCTACTACAGGCAAAGAGGAAACGCACTGTATAAATAATAAATATAACAACACTTTTTAAGGGTCATGTGAAAAAAGTCAAGCGAGCAAGTGAAGGTCGAAAAGACACGGTCGTGGCACTAAAGTAGTGACCTGACCCAAATATTAACCTGGCTTCCAGATGTGAAGAGACCTTTGGATTACAGCACCACTGTACTACAATAATGCTGCATTCCTAAAATCAACACTGCTTTCATCGCTGCAACCTCCCTGATGTTCTTTCTCTGTCTACTAAGAAAATAAAATATTAAAATACTAGAAAAAAAAGTTGTGATAAAAAAACTGTTTTAAGACATTTATCATTCTTATTTAACAATTTTATTTTTGTATATATATATAAGAAAAATGATTCATTATGTTCCATAACCTATTTTTTTCTTCTCCATTTCAGGAGATAATTTGGAAATAATTTAATTTATACACATATATAGAATAACCAATATGCAGAACAATGTTTACTTTTTACACTACCAGTCAAAAGTTTTTGAACAGCAAGATTTTTGATGTTTTTTAAAGAGACTCTTGCATTTATTTGATTCAAAGTACAGCAAAAACAGTACAATTTTTTAAATATTTTATTATTTAAAATAACTGTTTTCTATATGAACATATTTTAAAATGTCATTTATTCCTGTGATCAAAGCTAAATTTTTAGCATCATTACTCCAGTCACATGATCCTTTAGAAATCATTCTAATATTCTGATTTGCTGCTCAAAAACATTTATTATACATTTATTAAGTTGAAAACAGCTGAGTAGAACTTTTTCAGGTTTCTTTGATGAATAGAAAGTTCAGAAGAACAGCATTTATCTGAAATAGAAATATTTTGTAACATTATAAATGTCTTTATCATTCCGTTTGATCAATTTAAAGCATCCTTGCTAAATTAACAGTATTAATTTTTAAGTTACTCAACTGTTTTAAATATTCGTAATGGTAATAATAAAAATGTTTTTCATATTAGAATGATTTCTGAACGATCATGTGACACTGAAGGCTGGCATAATGATGCTAAAAATGTAGCTTTGATCACAGGAATAAATTACATTTTAAAATATATTCAAATAGAAACAGTTATTTAAAATAGTAAAAATATTTCAAAATATTTCACAATATTACAGTGTTTGCTGTATTTTGGATCAAATGCAGGCTTGGAGAGCAGAAGAAAATTCTTTAAAAAAACATTAAAAATCTTACTGTTCAAAAACTTTTGACTGGTAGTGTATTATTTTGTTTCTGATTTGACAGTACTTCATCAATACACTAAAACATTATTGACTATTATTATTGTTATATTACTAATAATAATAATTATTATATTACAAATAATAAGTATTAGCTGCAAACGTACGTTTGTTCTGGGATATAGCAAACTGTATCTAGAAGTAGAAACATTTGGATTTTTTTTCTAATCATAAACTAATTTAAATGGTATTCAAAGTATAATGTTTCTAAGCTCCTGTATCTCTAAAAAATGTGTAGCGCCTTAAGTATTTATCTGGAGACTCGCAGTTATTGCACAACTGAAACATGAACTCTATGGATGGGGGATCAACAAATTTAAGGTCATGTGAAGTTAACAGTGTTGTGACATGAATTCGGTCTCGTCCCGTACAACAAAGTCTTTAATTTCAAAAGTATATTTGGAATTAAATTTTAATTTTGCACGCATCAGTGTCTATAAAATGCACCAGTCACGACGTGATCCTCCACATTGATATGAGAGAATTTAACTGTTTAAATGCAACAATGTAGCTATTGTGGCCATTGCATTCTTGTTAACCTTCCAATTTCTGTGGCTGTCGGCGTTCTGTGCAAGTTCTGGGAAGCAAACTTCATTTCGCGGTCAAAATTATTGGCGACATCGCGTTATCTAACATATTCCAAACTCAGACACATCCCGGGACAAACTATTGCAAGTTTCAACGGCGTAGCCAAGTCGTTTAAAATTACAAGAGATAAAATATGGATATAAAATGATCAAAATGTCGTTGTCTACTGTACCATTTTGATCCGAGGTCTCTAGCATCGAAGGAGTCCGCGAATAACTCCATTTGCGCAGGACTTCCGCTCGCCATGTAATAGTACGTTGGATTTTCACATTTCTTCAGTTTTCCTTCCCCTCACTGTTTTTTTTCGCCGTGCTAGCAGCATTCAGACAGACAAAAATGCAGAGGCTGCTTTTGCAGTAGGAATTGGTGATTGGAGCTCGGGGATCATATGGGCTTTTGTCAGAAGTTTTAAAGGGCCATTGCACTGGATATTTTTTTTCCCTGCCTGGGCTCTAGTCTACATCTACTGCTAAAAATGTATATTCAATACGAACTGCCCTTGTGGGGACATGAAGCATTTGTCTTCCAGGTGCTCATGACCTTGTATGTCTGACAGTATCTCACCATCCTGAAACAGCAGGCAACCAGGACAATCATATCCCTTGTGTTCAAATATGCATACTTTTTTACTAAACAGTGAGGATGTCTGCATATACAGTATTTGTGATAGAGTAGGCAAACTAAAACCAGATGACATACTGTACCTGCTGAGATTTTGAAGTGAGCAACCAGTAAACCCCATCCCATGAGGCTATAGGAGCGAAGGAACTGTCATGTGTGGAAAAGTTAGGAAGCAGTAACATCGCTCTTTGTGGTTAAACTGTACTTTTGATGATTATTCGTATGTAGTACATCTAGAATAATTTATTAACAGCCAAAAGTGAATTCTGGATGTACAGTTCCCCCAATAGTACTTATATAGTACTTTGTATATATTTAGAGGAATCACTGAAACAAATTTATTTCACAGAATAAATATAACACTTGAAGGATTTCACAAACAAATGTAGTTTTATTTACAGTTGGCAAGATTCATTTAAATGGTGTATCAATAAGCAGCACTAGATACATTCAGCAAGACTTTTGTAGTTTTTATGTACAAATTAAAAAATGCACTGAGGGCAGTCTTTAAAACAAAACATTCATTTGGCAAAACTAAACATTTCCCATTCATGTCTACTACTGATTTGTCAAAACATGACTTACATTTCACAGATTTTCATGTTTTAAGTACTGAGGTAAGTGGCTGTTGATATGTAACCTTGGATTTACATTTGAAAAGTTTATATGCTCCTTTTCTTAGGAATACTAAAAAGTGTACCATAATAAAGCAGTGACTGTTTTTGTTTCAAATGTACATTCATAGACTTATTTGAAAAAATACAGCAGGATGTATGTTAATTACACATTGAATGATGATACAGTACTTCACCAAACTTAAACTGAGCAATTCAATCAGAAAAGCATATGAAGGACGATAGGAAGACTTAATGCTACAGTTCAGCTCAGCTGTATCGACTGCTTCGGCTATGACTCCGCCTCCTGGAGGAACTACGACTGGAGCGATACGACCTGAAAGGGAAGACGGCATCAAAGAATTAGCTTCAGTGAGGGATATTATCAAATTCAAACAATACATGGATTTATGACGTACCTGGACCTACGGTCAGAGCTCTCGCTTCTCCAATGCCCTCTTCTCCTGCTACGACTACGGCTGCGGCTGGAATCACTATCGTAAGAGTCAGACCTGCATTTCCAGGACATAATTAAGAATCATTAAGCGACACTAGGATTGCAATCAAAATGCATTAATAATTTTGGCTCAATGTTTACCTTGATCTGTGGCGACCTCTGTACCGGCTTCTAGAACGACTTCTACTGTCTGTGCGGCTGCAACAAGATCACCATGGCATCTTAATTGAAAACATCTTAGTCGTCATTAGATGTCATTAGATAAATATGTTTCAACACTTACCTGCGGTATCTTCGGTAGGTGCTACTTCGAGAACGAGAATGTCCTCTGCTGTATCTACTCCTGCTTCTACTTCTACTGTAGCTCCTGCGTCAACCAGTAAAACATACAAAATTGACTTGACCTGAAAGATTGGACACATGAAGACATAAAACGTCTTTTGTAACCAACCTGGAAGAGTAGGTGTAGCTTCTGGACCTGCTCCTCGAACGGCTGTATGAATGGGACCTACTTCTGCGGTGGGACCTGTGACTGGACACGGACCTTGACTTGTTCCGAGAGTGGGATCCGGCCCTTTCTCCTGTTGCCGGAATAGAGTCTTCTTCACTTGAGCTGTCTTGATTCCTGGGTCTCTGATTTAACCGAGCCGTCTTTCGTACCTCGTCGAATAAGGATCCTGGACGGACTCTACTCTTGCTTTTGATCTCGATCTTGAGACCTTGGGTCTTTCCCTCCAGTTGATCTTTCTGCTTATTTATTTTCGTAATCAAAGGTTTTGTGGTAATGGCCTGCACAACAGTCATGCCTGTCAAAGGTTTCCATTTATTTTCAACTGCTGAGAAAGAACTGTCACCGGGTGCAGTTTCCTCTGGCTGACTGCCTTGAGGTAAAACAGATCCAGTACTCACAGAGTTTCCTTTTTCTATTTGAGGTGGAACTAGTGCACTACCATTATTTCGAATACTTTTTAGAGGGGAAAAGCCAATCGCTTTGGGACCTGGTTGCTTAGCTTCTGGAGGACATACGTCAGCTTTATTTGCATCTGTTGGTTTGCTACTTGCCAAGTTAGTGTCTGAACGGTTGGTATGGATCTCTAGATGGCTCTGAGCTGGACTTCTTTCAGTATTGCTATTTAGCAATTTAGATTTTTGGCTTTCAGTCATCTTCCCATTCTCATCAATACCTTTAGAAGACTCTACTGAAAATGCATCTTGTGATGATTCGAGAGTCCCTTGATCCTCATTCTTATTTTCCAAAACTTGGGGTTTAATCTTTCCAGGTTTAATACGCCTTTTTGTGCTGTCATTTACAGCATCAGGATTTGCTATGTGAAATTGCTTTGCTTGTGTGACTGAATCATCCTCCTCCCCTTCATCACCAAACTCCAGTGGAGGCTGCCAGTGAAATGTCTCTTTCGGCTTTTGGTGCTTCTTGGATTTCTTGGCTTTGGATCTGCGAGATCCAGACCTGGAAGAGTTCCTTCTCTTGTGCTTGTGCTTCCGCTTGGCTTTCTTGTTCTTGTGCTTTGAAGTTTTTGTGTCTGCAGATGGTTCCTCATCATTTTTTAATTCATTGGACATTTCTGCACCTTGGTTTGACTTGTTAGGTGGCCATAAGGGGAATTCATACTCCGATTCTGAACTAGCCTCTCCCTCTTCTTTTTCAGACACATGTTTGGCATCACTAGCTACCTTTTTGTCTGGCATTTCAGAATCACTCTCAGACTCCCAGCAACGAGACAGAATTTGTCTCTTTTTCATTTCAGTAAGTCCTTCATGCTTAATAGGGAGTTGGTTGTGTTCCAGAGCAGTATTAGTCTTACTTGAGTTCTCTCCTTCACTTTCCCATCCAGATGCATTATTGTTGTCCACTAATGGTTCTTTCCTTTGACTGGGATTCGTGCCTTTCAGTGTGTTTCTCTGGTGTCCGTGGATAGCACTGTATGGATTATCTGATATGTCCTCTGAGGAGGGAGATGAATCTTTATGGCCACTACTGTTATTTGCATGCTTGTTCTTCTTTTGGCTACTTCTGTGAGATCTACGATGTTTTCTCTTTTTTTCAGTGGATCTTTCTTTGTATGAGTCATAAGATTCTGACCTACTGCAAGATGAAGATCTGCTGCCGTACTGACTCTGTGATTTGCTCCTACTTCGTGATTGACTAGGTGACCTGCTCCTGGACAAACCGCTTTGCAGGAGCCTATCAGTTACATTATTGTTACTGCCGCTGGGGTCCCTTTGACTAACAGCTGTGTCTGGCTTTAGAGAGGACATTTCCTCCAGAGGTACATTTGATGATGGGCTGATTAGTGCATTTGAAGCTGGGGCTGATTTTACATTGACCTCTTGAATGCGGACGTAAGAGGGTTTCCAGGGTTTCTGGCCTGGTTTCCATCGTGAAGGAGGTGGACTGTCACTCAAAGGCAACACAGAGACACTCTCTGAAGTTGCTGCTGGTTGGGCTTTAGGTTCTTCACCTTGAACTGATTTAGAGACAGGCTTGTCCGATTTGGAAATACCTCCCTCTGTAGGCTTTGACTTTCGAGGGGTTCTCAGCTCATTTCTTTTCCTGGAACGTGGTGGGGTTTCTGAACTATACCTAGAGTTTGATCTGGTTCTTGACCTTGTCCTGTATCTAGATCGAGAACGAGACCTAGAATGTGTAACAGACCGTCCTGAATGACTACGACTTGATCGAACCCGCTTATCAGACCTGGAGTGACTTCTGGAATAAGATCTGCTCTTGGACCTCGAATAAGATCGTGAATCTCTAGAAGAGCTCGAAAAGTAACGTCTCCTTTCGGATTCTGATCGATACGATCTGTGGGAGTGACGCGACGACGAGCGAGAGTAAGAACGAGAACGTGATCGAGAATGTCTCCTTTCAGCGCGACTTGAGTGTTTTGACCTCTTGCCAGAGGACCCAGACATCTCATCCTCAGAGTGGGAGGTCTCCTTGGTCTTGTTCTTTTTATGTTTCTTTGAGTGCTTTCGTTTCTTAGTTTTCTTCTTACGCTTGTTTTTCTTTTTTTCTTTTCTAGATCGATGGTGGCTGGAATATACAGAAGCCTCACTTAAGGAACGCTCTTCTGATCTTGACCTAGACACTGGGGTGTCACTTCTGTCATCCCATCTGTTTGAAAAAAAAAAAAAATCGAAAGAATATAAACTTTATATAAACCAGAAATTAGCTTGGCACGTACGATAATTTTGAAATTCGCAATGATCATTGCACTGCTTTCAAATGGTGTAAGAACATACCTTTCTCCTTTACTCCATCTCTCCACACTGGGGGGCTGGTAAGCCTTGGTCCTCTGCATTTCCTCTTTCCAATGTGGAGGAGTCTCACTGCTCCCCCGTTCCCCTTCAGACTCTGAACGGGACTTCGACCGAGGGGGTGTATGGTACCTCTGCAGAGGGAATAAAAAAAACAACAGCACTTCAAACATGGTCAAGTCAATGTGAAATCATTAGAATTAAATAATTTTAATAACAATAATTAAAACTATGGGTTTGTAAAAGAGCATTTTGTCTGCTGTGCTTTATTCAATGTCACTCAGTGCCTTCTGTATGTGGTATAAACGTATTTTACAGCTGCCATACCATAGTACCACGGCCTTTGATCTTGCGTCCAGATTTTGTGACAGCTGGTTTGGTGTCATTTGGTGCCACGGCTGTGTCCTGCACAGCCCTATTGGGGGAAAAAAATTCAGTTGCAAGACTGGTTTAAAATATATTATCAAAGCTGAAACATTAATCATTAAACAAGGACAAAAGTTGCTAAAATATAAATCACTTTGGGTTTTATAGTAATGCTTTAAAATCTGAGCCCAGAGAATGTCAGATATTATCTAATAACTGGGATGCTTGTGATGTTTAAGTGAAATGAGGAACATCTGTTTTTTGAATTGTACAAAAGAGACAAACGTTTTTATTGTCTCCTCCTGGGTAGGCATGTCTCTGCGGAGCAGGAAACGGTTCTCTGGCACGGGTGGGATCTCTTCTGGTCGAACCACAGGCTTCTCCCGCTTTACATTCTGCTCAGCCTCACCATCATCTTCCTCTGCCATCTCTCCCTCAGCATGACTGTGAATCAGGACAAGTGTAGGCAGTGTATTTCTATTATACAACCAAAACAAAGGCCGACCATAAAAAGCATCAACAAAACATCAGCTCAGATTTCTAAATTATTCCTTGGTGACTCCTTTGGGTTTGAAAAGGATATCAACGTACTATTTTTACCGTGACTGTGATAGCTGAAAAGTGTTATTCCTGTAGATCATTGGCTTAAAAACAAATAAATGTAAATATGTGATCCTGGACCACAAAACCAGTTATAAATTTAAAAAATTGAGATTTATACATCTTCTGATAGCCGTTGTTAGGATAGGACAATATTTGGTCGAGATACAACTATTTGAAAATCAAAAATCTGAGGGTGCAAAAAAATCTAAATATTGAGAAAATCGCCTTTAAAGTTGTTCAAATGAAGTTCTTAGCAATGCATATTACTAATAAAAAATTAAGTTTTAATATATTTACAGTAAGAAATTTACAAAATATCTTCATGGAACATGAAGATATTTACTTAATATCCTAATGATTTTTGGCATAAAAGAAAAATCAATAATTTTGACCCATACAATGTATACCCGTGTTACTTAAGACTGGTTTTGTGGTCCAGGGTCACATATCGAGGGGTGAGAACCAGAAAGGCGTAAGTGACATTTCACCAACTTTACAGAAGAGCCAAATCAAAAATTTACCATAGTTTGATCTGACTTTGTGTACTGAATTCAATCATTTATAATTTTTTTTGTACACTCATGGACGACAATATACTTTTGCCAGTAGAAAGAGCCCATCAAGAGCTTTCATTTTATACATATATATATATATATATCTGCATTTCACCTGAAATGTCACTTATGCCCTTCTGTTTCTCACCCCTCAATATAACTTTCACTGTGCATAACAGGAACCGGTTACAATCATTTACCTTTCATGTCCTGCTGTTTTACTTGTCTCTCTGTCCTTCTTTGTCTCTCTTCGTTTTCTCTTTGAGAGCTTACTCTTTGAGTTTCTTTTCCTCTTTCGAGATGCATAATTTTTGTCAGACTCTCCATCAGATGAGGAATACTGAGATGTCTCAGAGGAACTCTCAGAGTCATCCTCAGAATGGAATGCTTTCCTTCTTTTGCCTTGAAGAACTAGAGAAGATATATCAAACTTCAGTTTGAAAATGTACACCACAGAATGTAGTTTCATTCTTATTCATTCTCTTTATTTATGACTACGTTATCAATGTGCAAAGCATGTGCATTTATTTTGCGCCAGAGCTTTCTGTACAAGGCACAAAATAAACAATATATATTGAACAACACTAGCTGTGTCCCAAATGGCACACTAATTAAAGGCACACCCAAAAATGAGAATTCTGTCGTTCCAAACCTGTAAGACCTTTGTTCATCTTCGGAACACAAATTAAGATATTTTTGATGAAATCCGAGAGCTTTCTGACGCTGCATAGACAGCAACTACCACATTCAAGGCACAGAAAGCTAGTAGATACATCATTAAAATAGTCTATGTGACAACAGTGGTTCAACCTTAATTTTAGGAAGCTACAAGAATACTTTTTGTGCGCAAAGAAAACTAAAATAACTACTTCATTTAACAATTTATTCTCTTCTGTGTCAGCCTTTGACGTGTTCACGAGAACCTTTCTGGCCCTTGAACACGAGTTGCGTTGCTGTCTATGCAGGGTCAGAAAGCTCTCGGATTTGCTAAAAAATATTTTAATTTGCGTTCTGAAGATGAACAAAGGTCTTACGGATTTGAAATGACATAAGGGTGAGTAATTAATGACAGGATTTTTATTTTTGGGTGAACTGTCCCTTTAACTGTCTAGTGTATGAATTATATAAGATTACTCTGTTATTCAAGTCTAATAGCCCTTCCCCCTCCAGTAAGTAATTAAAAATGTGACAGTTGAGTGTATGAGGTGTCCAATATTCCACACTTAATTACCATTTTTCAGTTAATTAAGTGCGTCATTCTGGCATCTGAAAGTTTTTCATGATATGCACAGAATAGTGCATACATATGCAAAGTGGGCTGCACATGCTATGTCCAACCAGGCATATATGTATATATGAAAGTTATATTTGAGATACATTGACAAGAATCAGGATTTCAATGAGATTTCACTCTGCTCAGACTGACATGATAAAAATAGAAATCAAGTGACTGGAAAAAAGGTTTGGCTGCACATCACTTGCTGTATGTGGTTAAGGCAAAAACTCAACATGGAAGAGATGTGACTGTTACTTGACGCTTTGTTGCGTCACGTATGGTTAGGACACAGTGTAACCATGTGTATTAAACTTGGCACCTGCAGTATTTCAAAGCACCCGTCATTTTGTTGACCTTTCACAGTTCCATTTTTAAACACCGTATTTCACTCCATAACGTAGTTGATGTATGGATTAAAAAATATTCTCCATTAGGTAAAGACAAATTCAAACAGCATAGTGACAGGCGGAAGGAGTGAAGCCAAAATTCCCAGTTTATTTCTCACACTCAGGAACAAGCTTACCGTCGTTAGCAGACTTTGTAATCAGCTGTCCACAGTCAATCACTCTGACGTCAGCGTAGGGCCTGCTGGCTGAGTCGGTCTTCAGCCCTTCGATTTTCTTTATGACCTCAAAGCCAGAGATGACCAGCCCGAAGACCACATGCACTCTAAATTAGACCAACAATCCTTACAGTTACAAGAAATTGTGAGATTTAGGGAAAAACCTTACTCTTAATACATCATTATGAACATACCCATCTAGATGAGGTGCTGTTTTAGTAGTTCTGTTGTCAGGTAATGGAGTCCAGGTCATCCAACAGGGACATGTGAGTAGGGAAAGATAAAGGGAAATAAATTTAGTCAAAAAGCATTCAGTGTGTCATCAAGAAGAAATTTGTAAGAAACAATTCAAACACTGAGGAATTTAAAACCAGCAGTGCTTGCACAATAACTTTGGTTGGATGAATAAATACTAATGATGAACAGGAACATGTCCAACTTCTGCCAACATTATGCTGACAAAACCAATTAAACCTGTTTAGAAATATCATAGGGACAACTTCAATTAGAAATCAAACAATGAAAGACCTCAGGTTCTCTGTGCTGGTAGAACAGTTTTTTAATGAGGTAAA
This sequence comes from Labeo catla, assembly GCA_012976165.1. NCBI lineage: Eukaryota > Metazoa > Chordata > Actinopteri > Cypriniformes > Cyprinidae > Labeo > Labeo catla. Next base: position 704,289 of record VONZ01000142.1, on the reverse strand, counting down.
ATTATTTAAAGATAAATAAGAAGCCAGTGCTAGCTAAAAGCAACCAGAAATACAGTCAGGAGAGAGAAGCACAGCCTTGGAGAGACACTTTACCTTGGTAGAGCAGGATGCTAGAGTTTCTGCAAATTTTACACAAAAACGGCAAGAGAAAAATTGTAATACATTTGTAGGCAAAAAGGAATTCTTTCTGATTATAAAATATTTCTAAATGCACATTGACAAGGGAAAAGGGAGATGAAAATGCACCTGCATCCCACATGAACATGTAGACTATGTAGAGTCTCCAAACTAAATGTATATATGTGGTAGAGAGATTGAGGAAGTGTGGGAAAGTTAGAGAGAGTGTGAACGGCAAAAGGGGAAACTAAGATGATTGTTCTACTAATGCAGAACAAATAAAATGTTCTGTCTTCACCATTTTCCTTTACTATTAAAAATCACTAGTGGTCTTTAAAGAAGTTGTTCACTTCCAGAACAAAAATTTACAGATAATGTACTCACCCCCTTGTCATCCAAGATGTTCAAGTCTTTCCTTCTTCAGTTGATAAGAAATTGTTTTTTGAGGAAAACATTTCAGGATTTTCCTCTATATAGTGGACGTCAATGGTGCCCCCGATTTCGAACTTCCAAAATACAGTTTAAATGCAGCTTCAAAGAACTCCAAACGATCCCAGGCGAGGAAGAAGGGTCTTATCTAGCAAAACAATCAGTTGTTTTCTTAAAAACAATTTATATACTTTTTAATCTCAAAGGTTGGAAGTTCAAAATCGTGGGCACCACTGAAGTCCACTATATGGAGAAAAATCCTGAAATGTTGTCCTCAAAAACAAAATTTCTTTACGACTGAAGAAAGAAAGACACAAACATCTTGGATGACAAGGGGGTGAGTACATTATCTGTAAATTTTTGTTCTGGAAGTGAACTTCTCCTTTAAAAATTTGATTGATGTGCCAACAATTTGAGATTGATGCAAGTACATCACTTGGGTCAAAGTTAAAAGCCCAGATGCTCTTTGTGGTTTTTGGCCAAGCTTTTAAAACACATACAGGCTTTCGTATGCACATCATTAAGGCTATGACTGAAGCAAAAGAGTTGTGTAGAAATGATCTGAGTACTGAGGGAATACATAATCTATACGTATCGCGTGTGTCATTTAATAGTGACCAGTCAGTCATATTAAATGGTAAGCAGAAGATCTGGTGATGAATGGTTGTTTCTAATCACACATACACCCTTTCTTTTTTTTTTTTTTTTTACCAGAGTAAATAGTACTTACATGAAGAATTGGGACCCATTTGTGTCTTTGCCACGGTTGGCCATCGACAAGAGGAAGGCTCTATCGTGTTTGAGAGTAAAGTTCTCATCTGTTGAAGAGAGATACGGACAGAAAAGGACACTGAGTGCTTGTCAAATGCTTCGAAAAGTGGTGTTAAGGAGAAGGACAGAAGCAGGCAAAGAGATGTTCATGAACACCTGATATCAGTGATTCTTCTATGCTGCTTCTTGTGTATTTCTCATGCTCTTTAGTGTAAAAGCGAGAGATTTTTCTACTAAAACAACTACTGGTTACACTACCAGTCAAAAGTTTTTGAACAGTAAGATTTTGAATGTTTTTAAAGGAGTTTCTTTTGCTCACCAAGCCTGCATTTATTTGATCTAAAGTACAGCAAAAACAGTAAAATTTTGAAATATTTTTACTATTTAAAATAACCTTTTCTATTTGAGTATATTTAAAATGTAATTTATTCCTGTGATTCCAAAGCTGAATTTTTAGCATAATTACTCCAGTCACATGATCCTTTATAAATCATTGTAATAGTCTGATTTGCTGCTCAGAAAACATTTATTGTTATTATGTTGAAAACAGACAATTTTTTCAGGTTTCTTTGATGAATAGAAAATTCAGAAGAACAGCATTTATCTGAAATAAAAAAAAACTTTTGTAACATTATAAATGTCTTTACCATCACTTTTGATCAATTTAAAGCATCCTCGCTAAATAAAAGTATTAATTTCTATAATTTCTTTTCCAAAAAAGGAAAAGAAACTCCAAGGACTCCAAGCTTTTGAATAGCGTTTAATGTCACAAAAGGTTTTTATTTCAGATAAATGCTGATCTTTAGATCTTTCCATTCATCAAAGAATCCTGAAAAAAAGTACTCAGCTGTTGTAAATATTGATAATAATAATAAAAATAATAATAAATGTTTCTTGAACAGCAAATCAGCATATTAGATTGATTTCTGAAGGATCATGTGACACAGAAGACTGGAGTAATGATGCTAAAAATGTAGCTTTGATCAGAGGAATAAATTACATTTTTAAATATATTCAAATAGAAAGCAGTTATTTTAAATAGTAAAAATATTTTCAAATTTTTCTCTTTTTGCTGTCCTTTAGATTAAATAAATGCAGGTTTGGTGAGCAGGAGAGACTTTAAAAATCATTAAAACATTAAAAATCTTACTGTTCAAAAACTTTTGACCGCAAGTGTACATCAAAACCTTTTTTCAAGTTGGGCCAATGGTTTCGACAAAAGGAACAGTTCGTCCAAAACTGAAAATTCTGTCATTAATTTCTTATTCTCATGTCATTCCAACTCAGGTGATGAGGAACACCAAAGGATAAGTTTATAATCACATACAGCTCTTTGCTTTTCAGCTTTCAAGCTTCAAAAGAGATGTAAAATATCCATAAAAGTTTTATACAGAAGTATTGTAAAAGTTAATTACAATTGCTTGGAAAAGATTGACCAGCACAATATTTAAATTTTCTTTTTTGCTCTACTAAATTAAAGAATGTAGGTTTGGAATGACATGAGAGATGAACATGACCTTTTTGGTCGAACTAATCCTTTTAAAAGTTGGATTACGTTCAGGAGCATTATATTTTATGACAACCCATCCTGGAAAAATAAAGAAAGAAACTAAATAAAACATCAAAAAAAGAGAAGTCAGTTAACCAAATCAATTTCATGGTCCACATATCCATGAGCACACTGTGCAGAGTGGACGTTTTTGTCATGGTTCACATTAGGGATTGGGAATGAGGAATGTTTATTCTACATTGTGTTACTGCACTGTGCACATCTCTTACCTTCTCATTTTGCAAAAGACCACAATCTCTATAAATAAAAGAATATGTTGAAAATTTTAGGCAAGAAGACTGGACCTTTAAATAAATAAATAGCCCTTATTCTCCATGCTGACTCAAAAAGAAGATCATTATAAGATCACAGGAATAAAACAAAAGCTACGGCGACATAAAAGCTATGACTGGTAATGCATGCACAGAACTGAGATGCCCAAGTCATGCAAAAGTTGTATAAACACTCAAATTAAGGTTACGGAGTGCTTGATAAAGAACAGAACATATCTAAAAATGGCTTACCTTCAAAGAAACCACCATATATAGATTCTCCTCCTCTTCCATTGCCTAAGCAAACAAAATCACATTCACTTACAAGAACAGACAACTCAATATAACTAATAAAGGCATAAGATCTCCACATATCCGGATCACTGCACATACCCTCAGTGAAATCACCCCCCTGGATCATGAAGTTCTTTACCACTCGATGGAAAGTTGAGCCTTTATAGCATAATTTTTTCCCTGTAGTTCTGCCACTACCTTTCTCGCCTGCGAGCAAACCAAAGACATATTATTTTTGATTACTTAAGTATTTTTGATTACATAAACCAAACCAAAACCCAACATTTCACAGACTAAGCTCTTAAAAACATAGACAAACTTAAAGGGATAGTTTACATAAAATTGAAAATTCTGTCATTATTTCTCACCCTCATGTCGTTCCAAACCCATAAGACCTTCGTTCACCTTCAGAACACAAATTAATATATTTTTGATGAAATCTGAGAGCTTTCTGGCCCTGTATAGACAGCAATGCAACTACTATGTTCAAGGCCCAGAAAGATAGTAAGGACATTGCTGAAATAGTCCATGTGACATCCGAAGATCTTACAGGTTTGGATTAATGACAGAATTATTGTATTTAGATGAGCTATCCCTTTAACAAACTAATACTATAAAGTACTGTACTCTGAATTGGACTCAGTTCTGAAGTATACAGTTACAGAGACAGCAAAAGGTTAATCCTATCTGATCAGCATGGAAGAGATGCCAATAAACTGAAATGAATACGGGTGGGTGAGGGTGTGGGTGCCATGGGGATTGGCATATATGCGATACAACAGTCAGCTGAAGGCATGTGGCTCTTATTTCAATCTCAGCTGGTGAGAAAAAAGATCCCTGTATTGATCCAAACCATTACTAACTGTAATTTACGACTAAACCTTTTCAATGCAAGACTTAATGTGGCTTTTGTTTTCTAGGAATAGGCTGTAAATACAGCTTTGGCTTATTCTTCAGTGCTGTCAGCAAAACACCTGCACTTGTCGTTATACAGCCAGGATTTAGTCACCTCCAGGTTTATTTTTGTGCTATTGCCCTATAAGCTTATGCTTGTATAATTGGACATGAATAGGTATTATATAAAGGTTGGTTGCCAGCTTACTTGACTATATTCTTTGCGATTAACAAGTTAAAATAGTATAAAAAGAGCTATTTACAAAAAAAAATTTTTTTATAAATGGATCCAAGGTTGACTGTGTTAAAAAAAAACAAATTAAGTGTGTATGCGAAGTAATATAATTTCCTAAGAGAATATTGGTTAAAAGAGTTGTTTACAGGTTTTTAATACAAGGTCTATGTTAGGTATACGTACCAGTGCACAGGCAAAGAAAATTTTTGCTTGTCTTGGGACAAATATCGGAGAACAGTTGAAAGACAATTCGTCCAACTGGAAGAAAGCAAAAGAAAACACTATAATCATGGATCACAAATCTTACACCTGTATGTATTGTGTATAAGTTTTAAAATGAATGATAAAAAGCCTTTTTTAGATTAGTGTGACTACTGCAATTCAACTTATAGGCTTCAACCTTCACATTCAAATGCAATTAGGGTCAAAAGTTTACATACACCTTGCAGAATCTGGAAAATGTGAATTATTTTACCAAAATAAGAGGGATCATTCAAAATGCATGACATTTTTTTTAGTACTGACCTGAATAAGATAAAACAGTAGTTGCATTTATAAAAATGACCCTGTTCAAAAGTTTACATACACTTGATTTTTAATACTGTGTTGTTACCTGGATGATCCACGGCTGTGTTTTTTTTTTTTGTTTGTTAAGTAATAGTTGTTCATAAGTCCCTTGTTTGTCCTGAACAGTTAAACTGCCTGCTGTTCTTCAGAAAAGTTCTTCAGGTCTCACAAAGTCTTTGGGTTTTCAGCATTTTTCTGTATTTGAACTCTTTCCAACAATGACTGTATGATTTTGAGATCCATCTTTTCACACTGAGGACAACTGAAGGACTCATATACAACTATTACAGAAGGATCAAACGTTCACTAATGCTTCAAAAGGAAACACAATGCATTAAGAGCTGGGGGGGTAAAAACTTTTGGGGTTTGATGATCAGGGTAAATGTAACTTATTTTTGTCTTCTGGGAAACTTGTAAGTATCTTCTGTAGCTTCTGAACAGAAGGTTCAAACGCTCACTGATGCCTCAGAAGTAAACACGATGCACTGAGAGCCAGGGGTGAAAACTTCTGAACAGAATGAAGATGTGCACATTTTTCTTATTTTGCCTAAATATCATATTTTCTCATTTAGTACTGCCCTTCAGAAGCAACAGAAGATACTTACATGTTTCCCAGAAGACAAAATAATTTAATTTACCCTGATCTTTACATTCAAAAAGTTTTGAATATGTATGTAAACTTTTGAAAAGGACTATGTACACTATATGTAAACGTCTACTATGTGAAATATCTTATTCAGGTCAGTACTAAATAAAAAAATAACATGAATTTTGTATGATCCCTCTTATTTTGATAACATAATTAACATTTTGCATTTTCTGCAAGGTGTATGTAAACTTTTGACTGTAAACTATACAGGCACATTCAAATTAAGTGTGCTTTTGCATTGTATCTAAAACCAGCATATTTTAAAGCAAGATTTAAGCTTGCTTAAAGAAAGTCATTATTAGATTAGTGTGACTATTGCAATTCAACTTACAGGCTATAACTTTCAAGTTAACTTCAGTGTGGCAAACAGCAACACCTTCTTTATATTCAAATATAGGTGCATTCAAATTTAGGTGTGTTTTTGCATAGTACATAAAGCTAGGCTTATCCATTTTATTTATAAGCAACAAAATGAACATAAACAGGGTGTTAAAACATTTGCTTTGTAAAATACGGGGTGTAAAATCACAAAATAAGAGGTTTTGGTTTTATGACGCAGACGTCTCTCTTAAAACACATCATTAGTGGTAGACTGAGGTGAAACCCAGACGTTATTTAGTGCACACTACATCTGTGGTTCATTAAAAGAGCCCTGCAGTTCAGGGTGTGGACTGCCACAACAGCTTCTCATACTGTATACTGGAACAGGTATTTGAACTGCCATTACAAAACATACACATTTAATGTTTTACTTTCACTATTTGATGTTTATTACTATGTGGTTTAACTATTTATCTTTTATAAAAACTTCAACATTTACGATTTTGCAGAATGTAATCTAAAAGAAAACATTTTAAGTGTTTCTCTATTAAAACATGTACTGTTTGACCTTCAGACAAGACTATTTTACAACAACCAAATAGAAATCACTGTCATGTCTTACCTGGTTCTCTGTTGATCTCCACATCAAAATAGCACTGAGGGCGATCTTTCACCCCCATTCTGTAAAGAGTGGGCTTCCTGTAGTATAAAATCACAGCAAAACACTGTTAAATCTTGTATTTCCAAATCACCTATGCCAGAAAGAAATACATTCCATTTTAGATATCTTCCAGGACACTGTTTTTCTCTCCAGGTGACATGAACAAAAAGTGAACAGAAAGTCACACACTGAGATTGGGGAAGTGTTTTGGTTAACCAATGAAATGCAAATCTCCCTGCATGCCCCTCCAATCTCAACTTCCACCCCCTTTTTCGAGCACTGCTCTGTCTGTCACCGGGTCTGCTGTTGGACGCCACCCTAGTGTGAAGAATGAGACATTGTTGCTGTGATGTGTGCTGTCATCCTAAACTAGGAACCCTGGTTTAACCAGATGTGTGCTATCTTTGGGCTGTGTTTAGAGACAGTTTAGCTTTTGATTGGGGAGGAGCTCAAAACATTGTTTAGTAACGACCAAAACAAACGAAACAAGAACTAAAACAAATAGAAGTAGCGACAGATTTCTTCTGTATTGTGACGTACATAATAGTTTTAATAGATTATTGGGAAAAAAATGTGGCCGGGACTTGGTTCTATGCATCAGTTGTTGATTGCATTTAGCATTACATCACTTGCTCAGTGAATGGGTGCCGTGGAAATGAGAGTTCAAATAGCTGAGCAAAACATCACAATAATCCACAAGCAATCATCATGACTCAAGTCCATAAATTAACAACTAGTGAAGTGAAAAGCTGCATTTCTATAAGAAACTAGCCCATCATAAAGGCGTTTTAACTTTAAACTGACACTTTTGGCCAACATACCACTTTATAATTCATAACAGTGCATCCTCCAGTATCTTTTTACATTAAAACCCACTGATATATTTGTTTAGAAATATTTTTGCTTTTAAACTGTGATCTGTGCATATTTCTCTCTTGATTCAGACAATATTACTTTTTTGTTGTTTTTGAGAATGCAATATTATGGATAGAGGACTCTATGTTAGCCGAAAACAATGGTATATAGTTAAAAAAAAACATCTTGATGGATTGTTTATTACAAATAAGTTCTCACTTCACAAGACATTAGTTCATGGACTGGAGTCATGTGGATTACTTGTGAGGTTTTTATCAGCTGTTTAAACTGTCATTCTGACAGCACCCATTCACTGGTGAGCAAGAGATGTAAGGCTGAATTTCTCAGAATCTGTTTCAAATCTTGGACGGCCTGAGAGCGAGTAAATTTTCACAGCAGGTCAAACTGCATTTTCTCGAATCACAGACACTAAAGTCTTTTAGCTGATCAGAGGAATGACTTGCCATCAGATTAACACAACATCTCAAATTACAAGAAGGGAATGAAGTTATTGAACTTCCTTATGGTACATATTATGTTACAACTACGGAAAATGTCATGCCAGCTGCTTTCCCATATCAAAATAACTCTGTTTATCAGTTCTCTGATTGCTAACGCAGGCTGTCTGCTTGGGGAAAATGGCAAATGTCAGAGTGAATGTCACAGTAGGAGAAAAAGAACATTTCCATGTGTTAGATCTGGAAAACATCTTAAATACATAAGATCCTCCCGGATCCAACTGAACTAGAATAGCTTGCTTAAGTGAAATTTTGAGATTGATTAAAACTTGACAACTTTAAATCAATGTTAAAAGTTCATTTAACAAGTAAGCTCTTCCAGAACAAAACATCTGTTAATGCTTTCATGGACGTTCAGCAGCGTTCAATTACATGACTTCTGCAGATTCAAATCCATGGGTTGCATAATTATTTTCGAAAAGCATAGAGTTGATGTTCAACAGCCTTACACAGGGCACTCATATCAACAACAACAGACAATATCTGCAGTTATAATCCATTCTCAGACAGGTTACATAATGTAGATCAGGCCGACTTGTACTACATAACACATAAACACAATAACACGTTTATTTACACCAATATGACAATAGCAGTCATGGAGAGGTTTAAAGAAATGTGCATAATGTGCACATTTAGATACAAAATTTTAATTTAAATTCAGTTAAAAAAATATCACAAGTATGACTGTGTATCAATTAAACTTAAATTAAACTAAAGCATTTCAGAGAATGCAAAATGAGGTGTTCGTTGAGACTATTAACGTTAGCCAATGGCTAAACTGATGGAGCGTAACGTTAACTTAGCTAACACAACACCTCATGAGTGAAGTCAAACAAAAAACAATTTCTGCATTTTTTTATTCAACCGTAAAATATAACTATAGATACTACGATTCAATGTTTTGATTTTAGGCTAAAGTCGTTTGGTTGCTGGCAGGCTAACATTGTTTAACATTTAATGCTAACTGGTAATGTTTAAGAACCCGGAAAGGGATCTTCAAAGGCAATTTTTTAATTATATAAAAAAAATGTATGATTCAGATATAGTCATATAGTCGTAGTGCTGACACAGACGTATCGTTTAATTGCATTACACTTACCTGCGTAGGTAGTTAAAGGGCAAAAAGCTTTTAAAAACTAAACCCGCTCTGTCTGCTATCCGCTGTAGCTCCTACCGTGTTGCCAGATCTCTCATGAGAACCAAGCTGTTTTTGTTTGAGGGGTGTGGTGAAAGAGTGCCGTGATAAATTGATAAATTGATTCATTTTCATAAATACTACTGTAACAACCACATATCTTTCCTCTCCAACTGGAATATTTTCTGTATATAATCCTAAAAATCGTAACCCACGAAATTTGATTAGATTTTATAAGGGGATTAAAAAAAGAGGACGTGGCAACGGTGTTTCTCTAGTTTATAGTCCGCTTTACATTGAGATGCTGCACAGCCGCCGACTGTCGGAAGCCAACAGTATTACCAATATCAAAAATGGTTGTTCCTTCTGCCATTAGAATATCGAAAATGATTTATATAAGTTAATATTATTCATGCTGCATTTCTTGACGAATGTAGTTAAGATTTATTTTTTTTTCATCTTAGCTAATTTAATTATTCTTTTTAAATGTAACGTTATATATTGTCTTTAAAAAAACGCAGATTAGAATAAATCGGTATTTGACATTTTTCAAACTGATCCTCAGCTATAAATCAACGTAAGGACTTTTATTTTGAAGTAACGGCTGCTGTTGACGCTCCTGTTTCCCATAATTCAGAGAGACAAACCACAAACAAAAAGCCTCTTGTCGCTTCTTAATATCATTAAGTCATAAATAACTCTGCAATAATTGTCTTGAGACATTTTTGAAACATAGTTGTTATACTCTTGCGCATTTCAAATTCACTGTTTCACATACTCAGCGTAAATGTATTGAGCTGTTGTAAGGTAAGGGATGATAAAGCGCATCTGCACCTGCTAGCAGAACGACTGTATTTAAACTACAGAAATAACAGGCAGATGAAATCCAGTCCACATTTAATAATACATTATATCCAAACTTTGCAAATGTAATCAATGTAATTGAAACCAATGGTTACGATATCTTAAAGTACCAGAACAGTAGTGGAATCCTTTTCCAATATAAAACCTCTTAAAATAAATGCAAGTTCTTAGCTTTTAAAATAATTTGACAGCGTAGAGATTTTATTTGCTAATCAAATTTATTCTCAATGAAACATGCTGAACAGCATTGTAATATGTTGTATATATTTGTAATATTCATATTGATCTTTATATTGCATAGACATACGTTATCAGTAACACGTTTGGATACTCTTCACCGAATTTTTCATGATCTTAAAAATGTTTTGATCTTAAGGCCTATGCCTAAATGTGTGAAATACATAAAAATGTGACGATGTATTTAATTAAAAAAATATACAAATAATTTATTTTTTATAGCGCAAATAGTGAAATATTGGACTATTTAATAACTTAATAAGATCTATCAGTTTAAAGTATTTAACATTTTATAGTTTGTTAACATTAATTAATAAAAATATAACTTCATTGTTAGTTCGTGTGACCCCAGATCGGTTAAACATTTACAGAAGCAACTTTTGATTTCAGTACTTAATGTATTAGTAAATGTTGTATAGTAATGTATTAGTACATTTTGCAGCTATACTTTTCCTCCGTCTTTCTTGTCAGACATGCTTTATACCAAGTGTTGTAATTGCTACTTCATAAAAATCACCCGTATCTTCCCTCTGCTTTGTATTCAGGATGTGTTCTCATCTAGACCCACGAGGAGCATGTCACTGATCCTGTTTGCCTTTGTGGTCCGGGTCGGGGATGGACTCCCTCTCTCCGCCTCCACTGATTTTCTGCATAACAAGGAACTTCAGGAGAGAAAGCAACAGCTGAAAGTGATCTCAAAGTCCCTGAGTTCATTACCAGAGAGAGGGACAGTCAAGGGCCATGAGCTCAATATTCAGTAAGTACAATATTGTGGACAATAATGTCTCCTAGTAATTAAAGATCTGGGCAGGAAACCAAAAAACATGAACTTTAAGGAAATCAGTTTTCAGACATATGCTGTCTTTACACTCTTAAAGGGATCGTTCACACAAAAATGAAAATTCTGTCATTAATTACTCACGCTCATGTCGTTCCAAACCCTTTGTTCATCTTCGGAACACAAATTAAGATATTTTTAATGAAATCTGCGAACTTCTTGACCCTGCATAGACAGCAACACAACTGACACGTTCAAGGCCTAGAAAGGTAGTAAGGACATCCTTAAAATAGTCCATGTGACATCAGTGTTTCAACCGTAATGTTACAAAGCTACAAAAATCTTTTTGTGTGCAAAGAAAACAAAAACATTGAATTTATTCAACAATTCCTTCTTCTCTGGATCAAGTGTCAGATATAGGAGCAATAATTATGTCCCTGGTCTTGTTTTCCCGCATTCCAGAGTCCAAGATAAGCCAAGGAAATTGGTGGCCGCCCTGTGAAATCATTTGTTAACTAATTGGTCTCTCTGTTTTGTAGCTTCCTCTCATCCGAGGGTGTGTCCTACATGACCGTATGTGCATGCAGTCTTCCTGCTGCCACGGCCTTCTGCTTCTTGGAGGACTTGCGCTGGGAATTCACAGCATGCTTTGAGAACTCTGCTGTGGCCCTGGCAAGCAGGCCGTACCCATTTCTGGAGTTTGGTAGGGTGACATAAAAGTGATTGGATGACTTATGGATGTCATTAATGCTGTATTTAAACCATGAACATCCAAATTAGGGTATGTCATAAGCTGATCGTGAGTTTGTCTGATGGTTTTATTTCAGATAGTGCCATTCAAAAACTTCAGCAGCATTATAACCAGAAAGGGGGTCCGTCTCTGGAGGTCACCCTGGCGGAAGTACAGGAAGATCTCAGGACCAGCCCCCCTCAGGTTCTCACCATGGAGGATGTGGTGCTCTCCAATGGAGCAGCCAATGGGCATGTAGAACAAACATCTGCGTTAGGTTTGTGGTAGTGAATAATACAGTGAATTCATAAGCACTGCATCTTAAGTATATTTTGACTTCTTGATCTTTGTTGATTTTGAAGGTCAAAGTCAGAGATTGGAGCCAATCTCAGCACCAGGGATCCTCTCTCTAGTTCTTAACATCATGTGTGCTGCCCTCAACCTTATACGTGGTGTCCATCTTATTGAATACACCTTTCAGGTAACACTCTGGTTCAGATTTGAGACAGAATTGGTTAGAGATGTTATGAATGATAACTGATGAATGGCCAAATTTAAAGTTCTATACTGTTTTGTCTAAATAGTGAAATATTATAGACTAAAGTAAGGTTTTTAAATGCTGAAATGTCACAATATTATAATGTACATTATGACAAATTTATACTCATCTTGCAGAAGATTACATTTAACAGTTGTTAACATATTACTGTTTTTTAATTATCAACAGCAAATGTAAACTAAATTTGCCCCTGGACCACAAAACCAGTCATAAGGGTCAGTTTTTTAAAAATTGAGATTTATACATCACCTGAAAGCTATAATAATTAAGTTTCCCATTGATGTAGGGTTTGTTAGAATAAGAATAATATTTGTTTGGAATACAACAATTTGAAAATCGGAAATCTGAGGGTGCAAAAACACTGAAATATTGAGAAAATTGCCTTTAAAGTTGTTCTAATGATGTTCTTAGTAATGCATATTACTAATCAAAAATTAAGTTTTAATATATTTACAGTGGGAAATTTACAAAATATCTTCATGGAATATGATCTTTACTTAACATCTTAATGGTTTTTGGAATAGAAGAAAAATATTGACCCATACAATGATTTTTTGGCTATTGCTACAAATATACCCGTGCTACTTATGACTGGTTTTGTGGTCCAGGGTCACAAACGTAAAATTAAATATCCGGTATTGACCAATACTGGTTTAAAAAATATATATTATATAGCGAATCAGGCTGTCATGCCATAAAGTCATTATTGATATTTGTGTTTTTCTCTGAATATGCATATACAATCATGGCCAAAAATATTGACAATTCTGTCAGAAAATGCTTCAATGCAGAAAATTGTTCCAATTGCAAATGTTTTGGAGTTCATGTGCTTATTGTTTTTGTTTGCACTGCAACAACACAAAAAACAGAGAAGAAAAGTCAAACTTGATGAAATTTCACACAGAACTCAAAAATGGACTGGACAAAATTATTGGCACCTTGTCAAAATTGTAAGAAATAATTGCTTTTTAAGCATGTGATGCTCCTGTAATTTGTATTTATACACACGTTTTAAGTAACAGGTGTGGGCAATATAGTAATCACACTTGCAGTTAAAATGGAGAAAAGTTCACTTAACCTTTGTGTTGTGTGTCACACTGAGCATGGAGAAAAGAAAGAAGTGTAAAGTGTTGTTTGTGGATTTGAGAGAAAAAATTGAGAGGGAAAAACATGGACAATCTCAAGGCTACAAGTCCATCTCCAGAGATCTTAATGTTCCTGTGTCCACTGTGCACAATATCATCAAGAGGTTTACAGCCCATGGCACTGTAGCTAACCTCCCTGGATGTGGACGGAAGACCACAATAAATGAAAAATTACAACGAAGGATTGTTCGAATGGTGGATAAAGAACCCTGATTAATTTCCAAACAAATTCAAGCTGATTTGCAGACACAGGGTACAACAGTGTCAGCTTGCAATATCCGTCACCATCTCAATGAAAAGGGACGCTATGGTAGGAGTCCCAGGAGGACACCACTGCTGACACAAAGGTGTAAAAAAAGCAAGACTGGAGTTTGCCAAAACCACAATCCTTCTGGGAGAATGTACTGTGGACAGATGAGACCAAAGTAGAGCTTTTTGGTAAAGGACATCATGACACTGTTTACAGAAAAAGAAATGAGGCCTTCGAAGAAAAGAACACAGTCCCTACAGTCAAACACGGTGGAGGTTCAAAGATGTTTTAGGGTTGGTTTGCTGCTACTGGCACTGGATGCCTTGACTGTGTGAACAGTATCATGAAATCTGATGACTACCAAAGAATTTTGGGGCGCTACTTAGTGGCCAGTGTCAGAAAGCTGCATCTCCACCAGAGGTCATGGGTCTTCCAGCAGGACAGTGACTTGAAACACACTTCAGAAAGCTCTCAGAAATGGTTACAAACAAAGCGCTTTAAAGTTCTGATGATCATGATGATGGTTTGTAATTAATTTTATTGTAATAAATTAAGTGCTTAAATATCATAATTATAATATTCCCATTTTTTACAGGATGATTATGATGGTTTGTGGAACGTGGTGGCATTTCTGTTGGCATTTCTCTGTTGTGTTTGCCAGGTAAATTTTATTACTACTTTTACAAATGATGCCCAATGTTTCCATTTATAACACTATCAAATGCATGTGTCTATTTAAGTCGTCTAACTAGATATTTATCTTCTTCTCACACAGTGTCATCTGTACTTGTTCCATACCTGCCAGAAGAAGCTGAAATCCTTTATTCTCCTGACTCTCATCATCTTATGCAATGCTTTTCTCTTTGGCCTGAGGAACATCTGGCAGCTGGCCTTCCATATGTCCGTGGCCTGCCTCTCCACGTTGCTCACCCTCCACCGCAAACTGCTGGACAAGAACATGGACTGTGGAGTATGAGGACTTCTGCTGGCCATGGACAGCAGTAGGGTGAGAGACCAAAAAAAAATGGACAAGACGTGGTGGCTGATGAAAACTGGCACTGGTTTTTGCTTTAGCTTTGATCTAATCTTATGATCAATTGATTATTTTTTCTCACATGGATAGTCTACAGGGGTCTTCAATTCCATTGCATATCAGAAATCAAGTTTTTAATGACATATTGTGAATGTAATATAGAGAAACTGACATGAAGTAAGCATTTCGTTGATTCTGAAAGTTAATTTGAAGTAAAAGTTAATTTTATTTTATTTATTTGCTGCAAAATAAGAATACATATTTTTAAGCTAATTTAATTTGTTAATCTTTGTGTACGTTTCTGTAGGAGGGTTTTTTTGTGTCATTTAATTGTTATAAAGCTATAAATGCCCATATATTGCATGTAAATTACTGAAAGTGGGCATGGTGGTAACTTTGGGTGATTCATGGTCTTTCAGTGTCAGGCATATTTTAGGTTATGAATGATATTTAGTCAATAACTTTTTCAGTCCTTCTGAACATGATCTTTTGGTTTTATTTTGGGCACTGTCGATTATGAATGGAAGCCCCTTTCCACTCCAGAATAAAAAATAAAAACAAGTTATTGTGACTTTTTATTTCACAATTCAGACTTTTTTTCTCAGAATTGCACGATATAAACTCACAAATTCTGAGGAAAAAAAGTCAGAATTGCGAGATAAAAACAGAATTGCAAGTTTC
The DNA here is from genome assembly GCA_012976165.1 of Labeo catla. NCBI lineage: Eukaryota > Metazoa > Chordata > Actinopteri > Cypriniformes > Cyprinidae > Labeo > Labeo catla. The sequence goes on along the minus strand of VONZ01000142.1, from coordinate 688,742 downwards.
TCGCAATTGTGAGTTCATATCTCACAATTCTGACTGTTATTCTCTCAATTCTCACTTTTTAAATCAGAACTGTTATAAATCAGAACAAGTTATAAAGTCCAATTTTGAAGGGGAAAAAAAGGACTGATATGTTCTTAGAATTGTGAGTTTATATCTCACAATTCTGACTTAATAACTCGCAATTGCTTGTTATAAAATCAGAATTACGAGATATAAATTCCCAGTTCTGAAAAAAAAAAAAAGTCAATTACAAGATATAAATGCATAGTTCTGAGAAAAAAAGTCACAACTGCGATTATAAAGTCACAATTCTGAGATAAAAGTCACAATTGTGATGTATAAACTCACAATTTTCTCGCAATTGTGAGTTCATATTTCGCAATTCTTTTATTCTCTCAATTCTGATTTTTTTTAAAAATCAGAATTGTGAGATATACAATTGCAATTACAAGTAATGAACTCCAATTTTGAAGAGGAAAAAAGTACTGATGTGTTCTTAGAATTGCAAGTTTATGTCTCACAATTCTGACTTAACTTGCAATAGTGTTATAAAATCAGAAAAGTCCAATTCTGCTGAAAAAAAAGTCACAATTGTGAGTTTTCTCGCAATTGTGATTCCATATTTTGCAATTCTGACTTTTATTCTCTCAATTCTGAGTTTTTTTTTTTAATCAGAATTGTGAGATATAAAATCGCAATTACAAGTAATGAACTCCAATTTTGAAGAGGAAAAAAGTACTGATGTGTTCTTAGAACTACAAGTTTGTCTCAATTCTGACTTAACTTGCAGTAGTGTTATAAAATCAGAAAAGTCCGATTTCCGCCGAAAAAAGGTCATAATTGTGAGTTTACATCTTGCAATTCTGTTCTTGCGACTGTATTTCTCAGAATTGCAAGTTTGTCTTGCAATTTTGACTTTATAACTCACAATTGTGAGTTTATATCTTGCAGTTCTGAGAAAAAAGTCAGAACTGAGGAAAAAAAAAAAAACATTTTTTATTTGTTATTCAGTGGTGGAAACAGGCTTCTATAGTAATAGGCTACTCCACAATACCTTAATTTTTTTTGTAATATATTAGTACTATAATTTGCATACAAAGCACATTCAGGTTTTTTACCTAGTCTTACCATTTTTTTCCACACAGACTAATTTAGTCTAGCCTACATTTCTATAATACTTTTCCCAAAGACTACAAATCAGAAATTATTTCAACAACTTATCATAATACAACATTCAGGAACTTGAATTTTTTAAGTCCAGATCTGTTTTCTTAACAAACAAACAAAAAAAAAAGATAAATTATAAACTTTTTTTTTTGTCCACATAAATTTTAATGATGATTTACAGAGCTTAGTTTACATATTAATATGTGATTTATTTGCACTATTCTTCATGAAATAGACAGAAACCACTAGACCTTTTGTTTGTTTATTTTGCAGCAGACAGTATTATAATTGAATAAGTTTATGAGTAAACTTAAGATTAAGTTCAGGTTGTTTACGTTAATCTTTCATCAGTCCAGTATGTTTAAAATAAGGATGTGTCATCATGTGAAAGTGACAAAGAATAGTAAGTTTGTACACTGCATTTCTGTTTATTGCACTTCAAGCAATCAGAATGGAAAAATCCGTTTAAGGTAATCTCAAATACTTTTAATAAGCGTAGATATAAATAACCAGAACTATAGCGGGATTCCTGAATTTTTACAAGCAAGCTGTGCTTATAGATGGTTGGTGCAGAGTTGGCAAAAATGACATTTTGCTGTGTTGTAGCAGCAGCTTGCATGTAAAGTTTTCGTCTGGGATAACATTTAGTGCTGCAGTAAACCTACAGTATGTTCATGTCAATGCCTTATTACACGATATGATTACAGATATATAAGAGAGGAGTGAGAATGTATGTATGATCATTTTAAAGTGTGAAAATGGCAACCAATGTGCAGTAAGTCCACTACTAATTGTAATAATAGTAATGTAAGGGCTCTGTTTCTATTTTACTGATTTCTAGGCTTTCTTCACAGGATAGCATGACAAAAAAGCAACATATTCCAATTTGTAAACAAGGTTTCTTATAATACAATTTTAATGAGGATTTCAGAGGTCACAGTGGTGCCCTCAGCCTTTTAAATCGATACATATTTACTCACTCCTCATGTAATACATGGAGTTCTGTGTTTGTTGAATCTATGAGATATGTATTTTTATAATAATAGTTTTTCATGTTGTAGATCAGTTTAGTTACTCAAATGAGAGAACCTGTATTTAGATGAATTTTATCTCATGCATTTGTGACCCATGTTTTTTAAAGCCTGTGTCGGTGAACTGTAATTGGTGCTGGGGGTTATTACGTGCGTACTTATATGCTTAGTAACAATGAAAACTTGAGACCAATGTTGTCTTACATCAACCTACATTTGAAACTTTTTTTTAAAATCAAAGACTATGCCAATTTTGTCTTTAACAGGTGATTCTGCTTAATGGATACACATTTATTTTCAGATAGATATTTGAATTGGTTTTGTTTTACTCAAGTTGACCTGCCCTTTTACCTTCAACCAACATGAACCTCCAGCAACCAAGAGTCTTTTAAATAGTAAGGAGTAATGTGAGCACTATTCTGTGGAAGCCTGTTTCCACCACAGAATAAAAATAATTTAAGTTAATTAATTAAGTTAATGACTTTTTATCTAACAATTCTGACTTTTTTTTCAGTTAGAATGCTGAGAAATTCTCGAAAAGAGTCGGATTTGCAAGAAATAAACTCTTAGATTAGTACAGCCCAAAACATGATAATAACTGACCTTTTTTAACAGCAATAATCAGCAAAATATGCGAGTTTCGTTCAGTTCAGTGGCATTGTTTACATTCAGTGTGCCAATGTGGCCAATTGATGACGCATCGTGAAAACACTACAAAAAATTAAAAAGGAAATTGCAGCTTTACATCTCACAATTGACACTTTCTCAGAATTATGAATTAAACATGCAGTTCTGAGTTTATATCTCAAAATTCTTGGAAATATGAGCTAAATAGTCAGAATTATGAGAAATACGGTCAGTACTGTGAGATAAAAATTGTGAGATATTGTTTATTTGATCAGTTTTGTTATGTGGTGGAAACAAGCTTCAATATTATTCCCTTGTTGCAACTTCTTTGTTGCTAAAACAGATTCAGACATTTAATAAATCAACAGCTGAATATATAAAAAGACGTGTTTGTCTTATTTGACTGATCATTTTTTATGTTTGAAGCTGTGTTCGTACGTTCACATTTTTTCCTAATAGATAGCTGACTCAAAAATGGTATTGATAATTAACCTGAATATCTCTGCATATTGTTGTGAGTTTGTGTTTAATATAATGTTAATCAGGGAACGCAACGTGTGCCATTTCATCAGATTTGTAAGGTAAATCATTTATAAACCAAGCAAACAGAATAAATCAATATTATTCTCAATATAACTGTTTGTCACGATTTCAAAATAAAAGCTCAAACCGTCACTCTGAGATTACACGTTATAATATATAAATACACACAAGTTAAAGTATATATTTAAGAGAAATGTTATGTACTAAATGTTTTTATTTACATATAATATAAATTATATAAAAATTATAATAAATACATTTACCTGTCAATATTTCTTAATTATATACATTAATGTTTGTATTTATATATACATAATTACACACAGTACACACACATACATTAGGCAAACTCAAAAGTTTTATTTTGTATGCGATTAATCATGATTATACATTTGACAGCCCTAATTTTAACAGTTTTGTTCAATAAAACCATAGGATTACTTGCTTTTTAAACATTATTTGAACTAATTATTGCCTCATTGCTATTATATATGTATTTAAAGTCATTAAAAGGCTATTGTTTATTTAGGTCTATTATAATTACAACAAAAAAACAATGATAATTATCCAATTACTCGATTAATCATCAGAATAATTGATTGGTTACTTGATTAACAGAATAGTCGTTAGTGACCGCCCCAATGTTGACTGCAGTTTTATACCACTTTGTGGATGAATCTGAAACATGAAACAACTTGTTAGAAAGTTTCATGAAAACATTATATTGTACTTTAGAGCCTATAAATGAATTTGCGTCAGTGCAAAATGATGAATGATTCAACTGATGCTCTAAATGGCTCAATGCTTTTAAATTCAAGCCTTTCAGTTGTCCTGTAGCCTCCTGTAGTTTTCTTGCAATTTCATCTACTTTCTAATTCAAATGTAAGTGCTAGTTCACGTCTTCAAAATTGCACGTTTTATACCGTTTCAAAGTAATATGGCTTTAGTGCATTAAAATAATTACATTAGAAGGAACCAGTTACTTGGTGCATTTTCTCAAGCAACATTTCTACAGTTAGACCATATGTTTAGTATTCTCAGATTACATAAAAAGGTTTTATTTTATTTCTTAGTGTAGTCATTTTTCTTAAAATGAACCATGTGATTAGAAGCATTCTTTAGATGTTTGCAAGGTTGTAGTATGTGTATCAGAACACTGGGTGGCAGTATATAACTATTACTTTCTTATTGGCTGAAGGAGCTGTGTATATTTTCTGACTTTCGACAGTATGAAGTTACATACATGGATTAAATACTTTTCAAATAAATCGAATAGTTCAAATTCATTGATAAATAGGTCAGATATTCATTTGGTGCACCTTGTAATGCTATCCTGACTGAGAAAAACTTTTGTGTGTGTGTTGAACATGTCCTGTTGTGCATAAATAAGAACTGCTATTGACATTATATGATAATGACATTTCATGTTCAAATTCTTCAGCTCTTACTGTTAAGCTGAGATCTGTGACTTGCAGGTGTCTAATATGAACATACTTATGAATGCTCCATGAATATGAATTCTCCAGGGGTATGGTTTAAATTTGGATTTGTGAGTAATGCTGCCTATCAAAGCAGCAATGCTGATCAAGGACAATGGTGTAGGTCACAGAGTATATAATGCTGGAAAAAAGCAAGTTTAGTACAGGGTTTACGCACCCAGCGTTGCTGTCTCTTGCTTTGCAAACTGCACCGTGAGCTTGGCAGTGTATAGTCACCTTCGGTCCAACAGATTAGAGCAGAGGTTTGACCCAGATCACACTCTGCCGCACTGATCCATTAAATTTCTGTGTTAAACAAGCATGAGAGGATCAGTCACAGTTCTGCTTCTCCTGTTGGCAATCACTGGTCTGGTTTGAAAGCATATAGCCATAGAGAAACGAACCTCTCTTTTCTGTTTTCCTGAGAAAAGTGAGGTGTCTACAGAACATAAGAGCACAATATTACAATATTGCTTCAGGTAATACTGGATAACATATATTTTACATGAATTTTATGAGCGTGACTTTAATGAATGATTCAATTACTCACTTGTTTTATCGTGAATCAGTTTTTGAATTAATTGCTTAAGTGAATTATTCAGTTACTCATATTTTGTTTCAGAATGAAAGTGTTATTGAATGAATTGAGCAAATGAGTCTACTGAATCCAAAACAGCACTTATTTTGAATAATATTTACTTCGCGGTGTATATTTGGAACCCAGTGACTTGCTTATCCACCTTATAGACCAATTATCTGTTTGTAAACATTCGGGATGCGCGCGCAGCATGGTTGCAGAAAACCTGGGAGAGATAGCCTTTACGGCTAGAGAATCACACGGATATGTTAAAGAGAGTATAGATTATATTGATTAGATGTCATTTTCAAAACGTTAATCGCATATTACAAGAGCTTGTCACCCAGCGATAAGAACTGTTATTCAACGAAACTGACGTTAGATAGTGGGATAGTCTCACAGATCCGAAACAGGGATATCGGTTCAAGTGGCAGTCTATGGAGCCATGGAATAAAAGAATAAAAAAAGGTAAATTTGATTTTATATTTCAAAATTCTGACTTTATTTTCGCCATTCCGAGATTATATCCCACACCTCTAGAGGAAAAACAACTCGTCATTCTCTCTTTTCCCCTCGGCTCAGAGTTTATATCCCACACTTTTGGGTTTTTTTCCCCTCAGAATGAACAAACTCACTAGTTTTGTTAAATCGAGTTATAAAGTACGAATTAGGAGATATAAACTTGCATTTGTGAGAAAAAAAAAAAGTCTTTTTTTTTTTTTGCAAATTGTGAGATAAAAAAATGTTATGTAAAAATGATAATAGTAATAGCTTTAAATAATTTTTCATGCTGTAACTGTAGGGATAATACATCCCCTATGAACAGCATACGTGAATATTATGTAGACCAATTGTTTAAATCAAATTTATGCTTTAAAAGTAGAGTAATCATAGCAGTTTTTTTATCCATAGCATGTCGGTTTAAATGTCTGCGTTTAGCTTCAAATGGCGTCTTTGACTGCAGTGTTCTATAAAAATTATTTGCAATCCGATTTTGACATCAAAAGGCACAAAACAGATTTCTTATTCCATGGATTTTACTCGTTTACCTCCACTTGTTACCAGTGTTTTTCTGCAACCACTATGCTCGCGCAGCTGCAAGTGACGTCACTGTGACGTCTACTCAAAATTGGTCCATTCTTCAATGCGAAAGTAAGCCTATGGGCAAGACTTCCGGTTCATTAGCCGCCATATGGACATAATGAGAAAAATAACAACGTGCAGTAAACAACAAAACTGTTTGCACTACAAACCAGTGTGTTCATAATTAAGATAATAGCCTACATTAAAATAATATGGTAAGACACACCAACTTGCAATATCAAACAGCAAAACGAGCTGTTTTGTACAGCTAAAAGTAGCTAGATGCAGAGACCGGAAACCAGATCCATATTAATTTACAATCCGCGCCCACTCTTACGGGAAAAATAAAGTGGGTAAAGACAGTCATTTGTCGCCCAACATTGGCATACTGATGTAATGAAAAATCCACAGCACTAACGCACAATGCTGCAGTTTTGTCCTTTGCCTCTTTAAGTGCTTGATCGCATTAAAGTCGGGTTGATTCTGATTGTATATGGTTTTAGCATTCATCACATTATTCCACTGATATTGTTCCCGTTCCGTTATCATTATAGTTCCCTGTTCTCACAGAGTTAGAACGATTATTAAAACGTTATTGTTATAGTTATGGGTCATTCTATAATTAGGGGTACATGAAACAATCTATATTGTATAAAGTGCTATACAGATAAAGGTGATCTGTAGGAATATGTGCATAAAATACCATCTATGTTTGCTACTGTCCACCATGTTACCTTTACTGGGTAACACAGTTGACAGGTAACTTAGTTGAGTTTTTAGTGTTTTGGGCCTATACTCAACATGGAAGCCTTTAGAAATATATTTTCATAAACAAAACATAAGATTTAGTTAAATTGTCTTGTTAAAATGTGCAGAATCGATAATTGTCTAACACTGTTGACAGTCAATTAATCTGCTCTTGACATAGGTTCGCTAGTTTAACCAATATTAGGGGAAAGAGAGAAAACATAACTTCTAGTCTTTCGTCCATGTGCTTCTAGAGAAAATATCATCATACTGTGCAAAGTAGAATGGGACAAACCATTCCTTTTTGAGGGAGAGTTTTCTAGTGGGTAATTTAGTTGTCAATGGTTTTTCGGACACAAATAAAACAAGTTATATCACAATAAACACTTATTATTTTTGAAGCGCACACCTAAATGTCTAGATATCCTAATCTCACTGAAGGGAAAACTATGAAATTAATTTATAGCTGAGGTCATTTTCATGCTTAAATGCAGAATGAGTTTATAGGCTAGTAATGCCTTGCGTTGTCCTTTTAAAGTTAAACGTTTACTTTCACGCTGTCTTAAATTTGTGATTAACAGCATCTGCTAACATTCTTTCTGAATGATAAACGCGGATGTCGAAAGTAAAAGAGGCATATCTTTATTATCGGACATGAATCATTAATCAGAGGATTAATGGGAAGTTTGTTGAGATAGTGGATTTCATGCAAGGAGAATTTCTGCTTCTTAAATTGCTTTTTGATTTACCCGTACAACAGTTTATTCAATATGTGAAAACAATTTGGTTTGAACTTTGACTAAGTTGAAGTTGCCATCAAGTGTTTTTATAGAAATTCAGAATTTGAGGATTTTTTTGTGACCTCTTTTGATGCACATACATATGCATGATGATCAAACATGTGAAGTTCATTCAGGCACATATGCACCAATCTAAAAAAGGAAATGGATTTTTCATAGGTTAAATTGCGTATCCGAGTGTCTGTCAATACAGTTTCCACACCTGACTGGTTCATGTATAATGCATTTGTACTGGAAACGCACTTGACACGGCTCTCAGCTGGACTCTAGGCTAGTTTTGAATTGAGGATCTTCACCAAATATGTTCTAATAATGGCTTTCCAACAATGCTTGGTGACCGAATGTCAATTGCTGTTATACAAGCCTCTTGATTCGGATTTGACTAGAGGAAGGGAGCCTGCATAGCAAAAAAAAATTGTGTCCGGTACTGTACCATCTCCATCTTTTTTTATTTTTTATTTTTTACAATAATCGTCCTGATAAATCATTATACTCTCAGTGAAAATGAGACACTCCAGAGACCTTTTGTTCTGTTTCAAACATGAGACGGAGACACTGAGACAGATCTTTGGCAGCATTGTGAATATCTGATTAAACAAAACAATATGTAATCAGGTTGTTTTCGCATAGATTATAGGCCTATATTATGTGTGGTAGACATTTAATGAAGCCAGTTTACATGGTCTTATCGCCTGAAAGATACTGTTTAAAAGACAGTGATTTACTGAATATTAATCATTTCGAATATAACATTAAAGGTGTAATTCAGCCAAAAATGAAACTTTTGTCGTCATTTACTCAACTTCATGTCATTTCAGATCTGTGTGACGTTCTACAAATGTTTTAGACTATACTTTTTGTCCATACAATGTAAGTGAATGGTCACAGTCATTCCAAATGTCTGCTTTAGAACATCAGAGAAGCATGCAGGTTTGAACAGCATGAGGCTAGGTAAATGATGACAGTTTTGTTATCTTTTTAATAGTTATGTTCAAAATTAAATTCCTTTGTGCTATAAATACAGTGCATTTTTATGGATTTCTTTACAGTGTGTGTTTTGAAAAATGATGCTCCACAAACAACAGTGCGACCTGCTGTACACTAACATCCTGTAAATATTTTATACCTCACATTACCAATAGAATTCTGTAGGGACGTTGTATTTCGCCCTGCACATTTGGGCTGGTTGCTGTGACCCTGAAAGACCCTGTTGTTTCAGTCAGTTTTAGCTCAGACCATACTGAATATCTGAGAAGATCAAAGGTTTTTGTTTTTTTTTTTAAACAAATAAATACTTTCATTTTATTGTTAATTAATGTTAACTATTTTACCAAAATAAGAAGGATCATACAAAATGCATGTTATTTTTTATTTAGTACTGACCTGAATAAGATATCTCACATAAAAGATGTCTACATATAGTCTAAAAAAGAAAATAGTAGTTGAATTAATAAAAATGACTCTGTTCAAAAGTTTACATACACTTGAAACACAATGCATTAAGGAAACACAATGCATTAAGAGCCAGGGTGTGAAAACTTTTTGAAATTGAAGATTAGGGTAAATTTAACTTATTTTGTCTTCTGGGGAACATGTAAGTATCTTCTGTAGCTTCTGAAGGGCAGTACTAAATGAAAAATTCTGTTCAAAAGTTTACACCCCCCAGCTCTAAATGCATCACATTTCTTTCTGGAGCATCAGTGAGCATTTGAACCTTCTGTAATAGTTGCATATGAGTCCCTCAGTTGTCCTCTGTGTGAAAAGATGGATCTCAAAATCATACAGTCTTTGCTGGAAAGGGTTCAAATACCCAAAAATGCTGAAAAAACAAAAACTTTGTGGGACATGAAGGACTTTTTTGAAGAACAGCAGGCAGCTTAACTGTTCAAGACAAACAAGGGACTCATAAACAACTATCACTAAACAAACAAACCAAAAAAACACAGCTGTGAATTATTCAGGTATCAACACAGTATTAAGAATCAAGTGTATGTAAACTTTTGAACAGGGTCATTTTTATAAATTCAACTATAATTTTCTCTTGTGGACTATATGTATAACATATATATATATATTGTATAAGTTATTGTAATTGTAATAATGTTTCATAATTTTGCATTTTTTACTGTACAGCCTTGAGAGTCTTCAAACCTGGATTTTGAAATGTAAAACATCTTAGATTTTGAAAATGTAAAACAAAGAGACAACATAAAATGAATAATCTGCACTATTTTCCAGGTCACTTTTCAAATAAGAAAATTGTGATTCTTAAAAGGTCAGATGTTCTTGCTTTCCAAGCTCAAGATGTTCTTTCAATCATCTCCAATTATGCTGGAGAACATGATCTTCAGGTTTTACACAAAACTACTTCCTGCAGTTAATTTGCTACTGCCATTAAACCAAATTCTAAGAAAAACATTTACTAATTTTTTTTTTTTTTTTAACTTTTAGTTGCACTTTTAACTTTTCACTCTAACCATCACGCTTATAATTTGTAATCACTTTTTCAAAAAATTATCATTAAAATAAGAAAATGCAAAAGTGACCCAGTTTCACATAGTGGCCTCAGACTTTTCAGGTCCCCAGTGTGTTTGGCATTGACATCTTTGGAAATGAGTCTTATAATTTGAAATTCATTATAAAATTCCAGATTCTTAGAAATTCAGATTTTACAGAATACATTCTTGGTGATGTTTAGTTTTCAGAGAAATTATTAAAAATCAGTCACTAACTATTCTATTTTATGTTTAACTCTGAATATGCTTTTTACACTTTCTTTTTTGCCATTAAATGTGTTTCTTAAATATAAGTCACACACCCACATATGAAATATAAAAGCTGTGGAGACTAATTTATAGACACTACTGACTAATTTATCTAGTGAATATTATAGAAGCCTTAATCCTTCTCAAACAAGACTGGAGTTACATAACACTTTTGAGTAATTCATATTAAAACACAGATAATGTCAGGAATATAATATATAAAAATGATCATATACAATTTATATTATAAGATATGAATAACATTTAAATATTTACCCCACTACCATTTAATTAATAAGTTACACAGTCTGGATTTAAAATACAAATAATACTCAATGCATTTATGTACAAGGACATAGGCAAGTATATTTAATACTGTCGTTTTTAAAAAATGCTATTTTGTCCAGTTTTATTCCATCTGACATTTCTGACAGATCAAATCTGACACCATTTGACTTAAAATCTCAGCCTCAGACTAATTTGATTTCATTGCGACAGACTTTTCTATCAGTACAGCAATGGTATTAAACCCTTCATTAAAGAACAAACACAAATGAAATGAGAAGTCCTGTTGAGAGGACTTTGCTTTGTAGTGCTTTACCTCCTGAATCTGAAATGAACACTTAAAAGCAAACCTTTAAGCACAGGAGATCGTTTTCTTAGGCTTTTTTTTAAGTCATTAGCTTGATACAGTCGTACTGAATGAAGAAAGAAACACTGTTTGTAATTAGAAACGGAGATTAAGCTGGCCGGATCTTTTAGAGTTTATTACGTTGATGAATCTTACTTGGTTTAATCACAGACGATTTCTTTGATTATCTGAAGCTTTAGCTCCTTGCAGTTTATTCTCAAGCATAACATGAGTAGATATAGAATATAACAATAAGATTTCACTGAACGATTAGCTTTGTTTATGATAGACTAATATTAAAGACTGGGATAGAGATGAATCATTTTAGTGAGAGTTGCATTTACATTTGCATATAGCCAGGCATTGCTAGCAGTACAGAACAGCTACGTTTTCCTCCTAATTCAGAAAGCGTGGCGAATAAACCTATATGTTTTGCTTCCTAGTCTTCCTCAGAGCATGGTAAGAAAGTCAACGGTCGATAAGCACCGTCTCTGTTTGATGTTAGAGGCCTGCTCCATTCATGTGTGAAATTCTCCACCTCTGGAAAAATCAAACACATAAACCCATTAAAACTTGTGCGAGTTGCCACAGGGTGAGTCCGCACCACTGAGAGCACGTCTTCTCTCCCTTGGACTTTTGGAAGAAAGGTCAAGCCACCCTTAAAATGGAGGAAAACTGTTGGGAAAACATTAATTATTTCACAGCTGGCACTTAGCTTGATTCCGTTCACTCGTTCACTCATCTCATAATGATACGCTCATTTGGATTTGGCTTGAATCAAATCTAAATGGGCTCAGTTTGTGTTTAAAGCATTTTTAGATGTAGCACTGGGCTGCCACTAGGAAAAGGAATCAAATTATTCTTATATAACAAATTGTGTGTTTTTTACTGTGAAAAAAAAACTAGAATAAAACTAGAGCTATAGGGGCCTTCAAAAATTGCAAATCACTGATTTACATAATGCTTAAAGGAGAACTTCATTTACAAATAATTTACTCACCCCCTTGTCATCTAAGATGCCTTCCCGAAGCCTAGTTTGACAGTATACACTACCAGTCAAGTCACATATTGACGCTTGGTCAGGACCCTATGGTGTCGCTTTTTGACACTTAAGGTACCCCTTTAGCGTCACTTTTGGACGTGTAGCATCCTCCATTGATTTCAGTTGTTTGCCTTTAATTTAATGGTTTGTATGCATTTGTAAAAAATATAAATAATTTAATATAAATGTATACTTTCATTAGAGCACCTAAAACCCACCCTTACCCTAAACTTACCCACTTCTGAAGAGTATAAAATATTACTGCTTTTGCTGTATTTTGGATCAAATAAATGCAGGCTTGGTGAGCAGAAGAGAATTCTTTAAAAAACATCTTACTGTTCAAAAACTTTTGACTGGTAGTGTATGACATATTAAATGTTAATTGTATAGTACTGCATGATACAATTTTCTACGTAATTGTGTCACTAGCACAGAAAAACCTCATGATACTGTAGCAATCCAATCTGGCTTTAAAATTAATTTTGGCACCAAAACCTTTTGTAACAAGTATAATTGCATGCGTTGTTGCTCTTCAACAGTTAATATGTGGGTTTATGTGTTGGACATCCAGAGAAGAGCTGGCAAACATCTGGAAATGACAATTAAAGCCTCACACATACACAATTACAACGACACTTATACATCTGCCAACAGGTGAACCTCTTTGCTAAGTTAGGAATACAGAGTCTCATCTAATCAATTGCATATATGTATATATCATATACTCTATAGTTAGGAAATTAATTCAAAACAATGAGCTGAACAATAAACAACAAATGCTGGTTATGATTCAGATTCCTGCAAACGTAATGCAGATCTGTATGACTCATCTTCCTATTCACCCACAACATGAATTCACTTCAATTAATTTTCACTTTCAAACATGTCTGGAACCACAACCTTGGCTTTGAATAGCAAAACATTGATGTGAAATCCCAAAAAAAGCTTTTGTGTGAATGAATGGCTGAGGGACAGTGCCAGCACAGCATATAAATGAATCAAATATTTTCTTGACTCATTATATACACAGTCCTACACTGTGCAATGGTTTCTTAGGTATGAAAGAAGGCTTTGAAGTTTATAATTGGTCCAGCACACAATTTACAACCAAGATGAACAGTAAAGCCCATGTTCACAGGTTAAATAGCATCTGAGGGGAGTATTACACGACTTATACAAGAATCAGCAAGCTGAACTATCATACAGAACGCTGAATAGATGGTTTATGCTGGTCAAGGACCAGCAAAGGTCCATCTTAAACCAGCAAAGGACCAGCTTAAACCAGCACCAAAACATACCTAACCAGCATCCCAGCATCAAAACATACCTACCAGCATGTGCTGTTTTTTTTTCACCAGGGAATGCAAAAAACTCTCTGAGGAACAAATGGCGTTTGTGGTTGGCCAAACTGAACCAGGATTTCCAGTGCAAGAATCTTGACAGCATTCGTGTTTGTTCTTATCATTTCTGGTCAGGTAGGTGAAATATTAGGCTAATATCTTAATTAATACTGCTTGCCTTGGTGAAAAAACCAGCATATGCTGGTAGGTATGTTTTGATGCTGGTTTAAGCTGGTCCTTTGCTGGTGTATGCTGGTCCTTAGCTGGTTTAAGATGGTCCTTTGCTGGTTTATGCTGGTCATGTTGCTGGTCAAGGACCAGCATAAACCAGCTAAGGACCAGCAAAAACCAGCAAAGGACCAGCTTAAACCAGCATCAAAACATACCTACCAGCATATGCTGTTTTTTTCACCAGGGTGTATGTATCTTTACCACCTATTAAAATTAGTTTGTCAAAAAATTGCGCCCTTTCCTGCTTGAAGTCCTTCTCTATATTTTAGACAGTTTAGACAGCATAAATTATCAGAACAACATATTTAGTAGTACATTAACCTTGCAATTCATGCTGTTGTTTACAAGTATTTCAGTATGGCCACGCATCCAGGTACCTGACCAAACCGTGACGTAAGTGAAAACCCTCTATTGCACGTTTACATATAAAATAATGTAAGCAGGCAGTAGAAAGTAAGAATATGTTCGTTCACACTTCACTTGTTAGTAAAACGCGATTTGCAGCGTTCAACCTATTAACCTATTGCGCATGCGCGAACAACGAAACACGGAGCAACTGTCAAAGGCATTTTTACATAAAAACAAAAAGTAGGCCGCTACAGAAAGCAAAAAGGCGTGTGTTCACACAGAACGCATATTTGCCTTTAAATTGCGAGACGCAACGCTGCGGAATGAAAACGTTTTTAATCGAATATATTGCACGTAAAGTCTTAAAAACCCGTCGCGCATGCGCGAGATGCGGGAAAACGCTGCGCGACAGTAAATAGGTGTCCGTCTAGCGTATGTTTACTTAGCAGCAACTTATCAACACCACGGAGCCTGAGGCAAGTCAAGCTTTCTCTGATTAGATACTGTCTGACAGGTCGAGCTCCAGTCGTGGTTTCCAATCACGTCTGCTAGGGTTAAATGACTGGCTCAAAACTGAAGGGATAGAAAATTACCAGATCAAGTTCTTTCTTATACCATGTCATGCTTTTGCTGCATGGAAACCACTAGATTTCACATGGAGAGGCTATTTCTTTCAATATCAGGTTGAGCCAGCAATACAATGGCACAGATTTTCTATTCTTAAAGCAGGTTTTGGTCCAGCTCAAAGCTTTGAAACGTGTTGAACAGAGCTTGTTCTGAACCTCCATGGGTACTTTAGCAAATGAATTTTTAACAGTAGACATGAATACTGAAATGTGGCCTGCGGCTTGGCACCTGTTAACAGTTCTGATGTGAAAAGCAGCAAAAAGAGCATTCATCTTTTGTGTTTTATTGTAAAACACTTTCATTAACAAATTTAAGCTGAGCTCATTGGCATGTAGAATAAGGTATTTGTCATTGGCATTATTAATTACCTTTTTGCATGTTAAACATCAAGAGATTAACATCACTGAATTCTTTAGGTTACGTGAACAAAACGGTTAGATCAGGTAGAAATATCTAATTTTCAGGTTACTGCTTTTCAAGGTTTATATCTGAGAAACTTACATGGTATCAGGCTGAAGGGAGGCTGGGGCAGATGAAATATATTTTGTCTCTTGAGCATTCTGACAGCTTTATTTTTCAGGTATTTAGTTATCAGGACAATCTGACCTCAGTAGATGGATGATCCCTGACTGCAGCGGTGAACCCTTCAAAACAAAAACACAGATAAGAGGACTAACCCGCTGTGATAGAACAGAAAACGCATTAGAAATGAAAATACTGTCACAGACTGTTCTTATTACACTTAAATTCAGTGAAGTAGGTGCCAGGTTTTGAGGTTTATTTTAATAAAATTCAAAACGAATGAGTAAAATATATTTTCAAGAAACATCATTAACATATTTCCTGGTATTTGCACGTCATTTCAGTAAAGTAGGTGCCAGGTTTTGAGGCTTATTTTAATCAAATTTAAAATGAATGAGTAAAATATATATTCAAGAAACATCAAGATATTTCCTGGTATGTTCACGTCATTGCATGTAAAGTTTGCAGGAATAGTTATAGCATAGAATAGAATAGCAAAAAAAAGGAAAATTTGCTGCAAATGTATTCATCCCCAGGCCATCCAAGTTGTAGATACGTCTATGTAGATAAGTCACAACACATGAATTGGTTGACTGGAGTCGTGTGGTTTACTTGTGGATTATTTTTGTTTTCATCAGTTGTTTGGACTCTCATTCTGACGGCACCCATTCACTGCAGAGGATCCACTGGTGAACAAGTGATGTAATGCTAAATTTCTCCAAATCTGTTTTGATGAAGAAACAAACAAACTCTTATATTGCCTAAGGGTGAGTGCATATTTATTTATGGGTGAACTGTTCCTTTAAAGGTGACATATCATGAAATTCAGACTTTGTGTTCAAGTGCTATAATCGAGTTCCCGGTGCATCTACCAATCCAGAAAATGTGAACAAGAACAACCCAGTTTTTTTTTTTAAGCCTTTCTGCAAGCTTGTAAAAACAGAAAAAGCCACTGAGATTTTGCTCTCACTATGACGTAGAAAGGGCAGAAGACAAGAGAGCAGTGGTTTTATTGATTTATTTACTGCAATTTCTTTCCTAGATGTTCACCTTTACAGGCATAACCAACTTTTCTTGTAACCCGTGTGTTTTTAACATAAACTTGTGTGTATTTGACAGTTTAAGCACAATGAGATGTGAAAGAGAACTTGTTGTGTGACAGAAACTTTCTGGTGTGTGCTTCGGATGTGTGTGCTCAGAAAACCCAATATCAGAAGTTTAAACTGATATGGCTTTAAAATGCACGATTTCAGCACGATAGACCTGACAGTCAAAACCAAACAGATGTTTTTTAGCGGCGTATCTGAGGTACAAGCTGTAAGGACACAGCCCTATTCTGGAAAAGGGGGTGGGGAGCAGCAGCTCATTTGCATTTAAAGACACACGCACGAAAACAGCATGTTTCTGCTTCCACTCAAAATAGGCATTTTCAAAATGATATAATAAATGATCTGTGGAGTATTTTGAGCTGAAACTTCACAGGCATATTCTGGGGACATCCAAGACTTGTATTACTAGGACCCTATGATTTCCGCAATGCGGAAAACGTGGACGGAATCGCGGAATCCAGTCATAAAAATGGAATTTACTGAATAATGCGGAATGTCAAGGTATTTGTCAAAGTTTAAATGAATTAATCAAAAGTAGGTCACTACACTTAAATCAAACCAAAATATGAACTAGTATCTGTAAATATTATGCCACAACAATACCATTTAAATGTGAATCCTGCATGTTCTGCGTGTCTCTGTTTTAATGAATGGAGCAGACGAGCGGTTTTGTTTACTACACACACAGAAACGCGTGATTTCAGTGTCTGTCGTCTCACTAAATGAGGACATTAATACATGAGCAATATCTGCTGAGAGTCACTTTATGAGCATTTGACTCTTCCATTTTAGCGTTATATCATATACACACAGAACTGTAAAGGTAGACACGGTGACCCGTCAAAATAAAAGTCTGTTTAATTGAAGAAATTGTGCCAGATATATATTACTACTATTACCTCTACTACTAAAATGAAACAAACATTATTTTTTAGGGTATAATCACACAACATTTCTTCCACATTTTAATTTGAATAGTAAATTCCCCTTTGTTTGCCAAAAAAAGTTTGCTAAATTTGCTTAATCAATAATTAAAAGATAAATGAAATTAATGTTTTATGCCTTCATTTAATAACCAGAACTTTTTAAAAACACAACACAGAATTTCTGAGGGTAAAGAAACGTTTATAAGGCTATTTTAAGAATAAGTTTGAATAAATTTGTATGCGTTTAAATAATTAGACATGCTAAAACACAGAATTTGATAACAATGAAAAATATGGTGAGAAAAAAATAAATCATTTCATAGGGCCCTAAACATGTCATTTTTGTTAAACCTTTATTAAATTGATGTGAAATTGTATAAGTTTCATGATTTAATTAATTAGACATGCTCTTTGATTAATACAATTTAATGTAACCATTAAAAAGGAGTTGAGAAAAATTTAAACGGGAAAAATTTAAACGGGAAAAAATAAACCGGAATTTGGTCCCTTTCAAATCTAAATAATTACAGAGACTATAACATTATCTATCAGGTGTTTTCTCTGCCTTTATGCCTAAACCGAAGCTGGAGGCCTTAGAAAGATATTAGGAGATATATTAGATGAACGATCATGTAGAAAACAGGACCAGCTAATAATGAGGTGAAAACACACAGAGAAAATGAATCTCTCATGTGTTTTACTTTGGCAGTTCATAATGTTCTCAGTCGGTGTCTGATAAATGACTGGTAATGGTTCTTTGACGTCAGACCCCTGCTGATGACTGTATGTGTGTCATAATGTAGCCACATTATGGTGTGACTTTAATTGGATTCACTAACAGAAGGCACAGTGATCAAATGACATGTTAAAGAGCTGAAATGTATTTCCTGATGATAGCTTAATTTAAGTTTAATACAACTTTGACTTCTGCTTTTTGTTTTTTTGCTTGAGTCTGTAACCCTGGACCACAAAACCAGTCATAAGGGTCAACTGAGATTCATACATCATCTGAAAGATGAATAAATAAGCTCTTCACTAATGTATGGTTTGTTAGGATATGACCAACAATATTTGGCTGAGATACAAGTATTTGAAGATCTGGAATGTGAGGGTGCAAAAACATCAAAATATTGAGAAAATCGCCTTTTGTCCAAATTAAGTTCTAAGCAATGGATATTACTAATCAAAAATTAGGTTTTGATATATTTACTGTAGGAAATTTACAAAATATCTTTATGGAACATGATCTTTACTTAATATCCTAATGATTTTTGGCAGTAAAGAAAAATCACAAATTTTGATGCATACAATGTATGTCACAAATTATAATTTTTTCCCTGGGGAAAAATTATAGTCCAACTATAATGTTTGTGTACATACACTGCCAACACACATTAATGTTTAAACAACATGAAAAAGTGAACTTTGCATCCGATGACCCCTTTAAAATATTGTACATTATTAAAAAAAAAAAAAACAATAATATATAACCACAATTGTAAAAATTTTATTAGTTTGGAGAATTATTTAATTAATTAATTTTTTATTTTTGTTTTATCACCATAAATTAATTTATATATTCAATTAGTTTATTATTTTTTTATTAATTTATATATTAAATTAAATATATTAAAAATAATTTTTATTACCATTTTCCATATGTTAAGACTAAAACTCTTGAACACAGATAAAATAAAAAACAAAAAACTGCAAAGTGAATTTATTATTTTATTAATTTAATATCAGTTAAAAACATAGTCATTTATCAGTTAATTTTATTTACTTTAAATTCTATTTTAAATTCTATTTTATAAGATTAAACTTATCTTACATTAATATTCAAATATTGTACATTATTATACAAAATGTAACATACAAACTTATTTAATTCTTTTTAATTTGTATTTTATTACCATAAATGTATTTTTAATTTTAGTAATTTATTTAAATTAATGTATATATTAATTTCTATATTGAATAAAATAAATAAATACTTTAATAACGTTTTTCCATATGTTAAGATTAAAAATCTTAGACAAAGATAAAATAAAAACAAATCATTGCAATGTGAATTTATTGTTGTTGTTTTTTTTTTCTTTTGTTTTTGTAAAGTCTTTAAAAAAGATCAAATAAAAAACAAATCATTGCAATGTGATTTTTTTTGTTTTTTCATTCATTTAATATTAGATAAAAATAAAATTACTTCGTTAATTAAAGTCAATGAATTAAAATCTAGTAATAAACACTAGAATTTTACTACCATGCAAGTCACATAAATTTGTGGTGAAATATAATATCTAGTTTGACTGGATGCTCTGCCTTTGACAATAATAACAAAAGATATTGAAAAGGTCTTCTCTCTTTTAAAAGCCTGTTTGATTAAGTTGGTGGCATTTTCTTATTTGCTTTTAGCATTGTTTTTGAAGACCTGTGGTCTCCAGATTTGACGTCTTTGAAAGATTTTGTAGTGCATGTCATAACCTGCATTAACTTGTTTATGTTGGTTGATTTCGCATGTTTTGCTGAATGGCAGGGACAATAGAGAAACCTTAGTAGATCAGAAAAACATCCTGTTTCCTGCAGGATCGACACTGAGTTGACACAATGGATGGCTGCAATTTTCTAGACAATTAAACAAAAGCCTTAAAAGTAGAAAAATGTGTTTTGTTGTTAGCATTTGCTTCTATGCCCTTAATTTCATTCAGTGCTTACCAGAAGGCAAAAGCAGAACAGTTCTTCAAAGTAAGTCTGGGATTTGACAGGCTCGGAGGGGAAGCTGTGTACTTTAGTAGAGTGAAATTTACACAGCATATAAATTATTTAGCTGAATCTCTCTGGGGGGAAAAAGGACTGTGACACAGGGCTTATTCTTGGGTTTTCTTGAAGGCAGATGGGAAATAGAAAGGATTTGATGGGAGAGTGTCAGTTCTTTTATAATTAATATTTCTGAGCAGTGTAAATGTACAGCTCAGGTTGTTTATTTAAAACCGTTGATCGTGAACATTCAAACAACAATGGAAAATGTTCCCAAATGTTACAAAAATACACTATGTAAATGTAGATACAAAAATATTCACGTGTACACATGACTGTAAAGAATTTGGGTCATGCTTCTTGTGAATTTATTACTTGAAATGTACCGTATGTCACCTGTGAAGCATGCGGACAAATATTACTGTCACAACACAGATACAGTTAATATACACAACATCCAGTTCTTCTGCTGTGCACTTATATATTACGTTTCACCCACATTAGTATACAACAATAGCACGTCGTTCCTATACAGCGCAACTTAAAATATTAAAATAGGCACCTTTTCCTATATGCTTTTATATAAAGTTCACAAAGTACACTGCTAACTAACTCAAAGCAATATTTGATCTTTATATTTTGAAAATTACAACATTTTTATAAGAATATACATTCTGTATTGTGGTAGAGATTAGAGGTAATCTGGCTAATCACATATTTAAAATAAAAAATGTCATTGGACAATGTCGGGCAGTGATTTGAGGCTTTAAATTCTTTTTTTTTTGTTAAATATATTACTATAACTTTTGCAAAACATCCCAGCTGTAAGATTAAAATTAATTTGCTGTACATTCCCTTTATATATTCTATCAGATGTGACTGTACATGATTATTTTACACTCCAGTGGAAATAGAAACCACAATCTAGACTCAACTACCTTTATGTGGCGCTGACCCAGTTCGAGTCACTTTCCATGACTTCACAAGCCCTGATCTGGCTGCAAGTCCGTCTCGATGAGTAAAACTGTGAGACAAGAACATTGGTGTGACAGGGCGGCCTGCTTTTTCGTTTTCCTTTAGCTTGTACATAAACAGGAAAATCTTTCTAGTTGAACAAGCACTGCAAGTTACCACTGAAACCAAACGATGAAAAAAAAGGTCACAAATAGCAAGTTTAAGAGTTACAATGCACATAAGTACCACTTCCATTGTTAAGCGTAAATTGGTTGATGTGTGTTATTCTTTAAGATAAATAATAAGCATTGTCAAAGTCTACGAAGGTTATATCAAGCTCCAACTGCGCAGTTATTGTCGTGGTTGATCTCACAATTGATACTTTGTTCTTTGCACAAAAGAATTTGACATTAGACCATAAAACCATCAAGTCATGGCACAATGACACCCAAACAAGCATGCAAACTGAATGTTGACACCGCTGGGATGATTGATCTGGAATGATAGTGCAGAGAAGGGCATTCGGCTTCCAAACGTGCTTAATTACGCACGCACACACACAGAGGTCTGAAAACATCTTTCGAAAAAAAAAAAAAAGAATATGAACAACATGTTTCGAAGAAACATCACATTTGGTCTCTACAGTGTATCTCCATATATTGGATATTCAACAATCCACTTTTGGTAGCCTTTTTGTTTCTCTTTTTTTGTTTTTGCATAAGCAAAATATGTAAGAGCAGTCCAGGCAAAGATTCTCTAACCTCTTTTTTCCTACACCGTATCATCAGTCATTTTTGATGATGCTGTTGCTTTTGTCCCTGCAGAGCCGAGTCGGCGAAACTACAATCTCGCTGCTCCCCAGAAGATCACTGTGGTTTTATTTACAGGTTTTATGTGTTGCAGAAGATGATCTGTGCCTGTCCGCTATTGAGTTTTTCATACAAGAACCTCGTAAACGACTCCTATGGCACCAAATGTTCAGCAAATGTAACGTTTAGTAGCTCATCTCTCCAAAAAAAATTATAGTACAGTCTGGAATTCAGAACTGAATTTCACGAGCACGTCCTGAACATCGTCATATCGACGGTACCGCATCATTGTAGATGCCGAGTTAGACTGTGATGGACGTCTCGTCTTGACACACGGATGTGCGGCGAGTTTTAGGGCTGCAGCGGGTCAGCATGGAGATCTGCGTGCTGAAATTGTTGCCGTTGCTGCTCATGGATGGGTGCTGGTATTTGGTGTCAGGACCCAGAAACCTTTCGAGGTGCCATCGCCTCCATTTTCTCTTGATCTCAGCTTGGACCTGAGAGATGGACAAGATCTAATTAACTGGTGATTTTACTAGTCTAGTAGTTTTGATAGCACTAGCTCTACGTTGCAAGTGCAGTGATGTACCGGGTGAGCTACCGAGCAAGTTTACAGAATCAGAAAAGCCATATGGAGCTGCTTCTGCAATGCAAACATCAAAATGTGTTAGTTTACAAATCATGCTCTATAGAAAAAGTGATTTGAGATGGGAATGTACAGTTGAGGTCAAAAGTTTACATACACCTTGCAAAATCTGCAAAAAAAGTTCATTATTTTACCAAAATAATACAAAATGCATGTTATTTTTTGTTTAGTACTGACCTGAATAAGATATTTCACATAAAAGATGTTTACACACAGTCCACAAGAGAAAATAATAGTTGAATTTATAAAAATGACCCTGTTCAAAAGTTTATATACACTGGATTCTTAATACTGTGTTGTTACCTGAATGATCCACAGCTGTGTTTTGTTTTTGTTTTGTTTTTTTTGTGAGTCCTTTGTTTGTCCTGAACAGTTAAACTGCCTGCTGTTCTTTAGAAAAATCCTTCAGGTCCCACAAATTCTTTGGTTTTTCAGCATTTTTGTGTATTTGAACCCTTTCCAACAATGACTGTATGGTTTTGAGATCCATCTTTTCACACTTAGGATAACTGAGGGACTCATATACAACTATTACAGAAGGTTCAAATGCTCGATACTTCAGAAGAAAACACGATGCAATCAGGGTATGTAAACTTTTGAACAGAATGAAGATGTGTACATTTTTCTTATTTTGCCTACATTTATTTATTACTGCCATTCAGAAGCTACAGAAGATACTTACATGTTTCCCAGAAGACAAAATTTGTTATATTTACCCTGATCTTCAAATTCAAAAAGTTTTCACCCCCGGCTCTTAATGCATCGTGTTTCCTTCTGAAGTATCAGTGAGCGTGTTAACCTTCTGTGATAGTTGCATATGAGTCCCTCAGTGTGAAAAGATGGATCTCAAAATCATACAGTCATTGTTGGAAAGGGTTCAAATACAAAAAAATGCTGAAAAACTTGTGGGACCTGAAGGATTTTTTCTTAAGAACAGCAGGCAGTTTAACCAAAAACTATATTTATGCAAAATACAGGTTATGAGCATTTCGGGTTTCTTCTCAAAATATTCATATCACCGTATTACATAGCCTCAAGGACCTTTGCAAAAAAAAAAAATAAATAAATAAATATATATATATATATATATATATATTTTTTATACACCATTTCACGGTGTGGTTTCTTGGCCTTCACAACATATGTGTTAAAGAAACCTAAGGCTTTAAAATACTGCGTATTTCCCTAATGAAAGCCAAATTTTAAACACTTTGTACAGTCTTTTTTATAGACCCTTGAACTTGGCAAAAATGGTGTCTGCGCCGCCACAGATGATGTCTTATATTGGACATTATGCCTTGATATTACAGGTAGTATAATAAAAAAGCCAAATTTTGAGCAAATAGAAATTCTAATTCATAAGCATGCAAAAAATTCCCATGCGCATGTGAATAGTTTCTCGAGGGCACAAAGAAGTTTCTTGTGTGCATGTAAAAGTCCGTATTTATTTTTTTAAATTTTATTTTATTTTAGGAAGTTTGTATGTTGTCACTTTAAGAAAATCAATGAAAAAAACCCTGAGAAAATAAAAATATTTACAGATGGCTGTACTATATACCAAATCTAAAGCTGAAAATAATGCTTTATGAAACATTTGTTAAATATGGTCTGAAAATCGACTGAGAGGTTTGGAAATTTGAGTCTGGAAAAGTATGGAATATTTAAAATGGAAAATGGGTATGAACCCTGACATGTAAAAGTAAACGTGAATGTGAATATCTTATTCAGGTCAGTACTACATAAAAAATAACATGCATTTTGTATGATCCCTCTTATTTTGGTAAAATAATTAACATTTTGCAGATTCTGCAAGGTGTATGTAAACTTTTGACCTTGTGCAAGAAACTGTGAAAATAAGTCTTTTTGAATCAATAATCCGTCACTGTAATTACGATTTGCGTGAAAAGGAATAGTTGTTGCCTCTAGTGTTCACCTTAAAAGTGCAGTGATATGTATTTCAGGTTTTGCACAAATCTAATTTTATGGTAAAACAGGGTCATTTTACACACAGAAATGTTCATCTGTGGGGCAAAAACATGTCAAATTATTTGAATGCACCTGGAATAAAGTCTGCACCTGTGACCCTTTTATTTAATCTGAGCAGGCAAAAAAGCCTAAGATGCTGTGAACATCACAGCATATATCAGAAGTAATAGGCCTCCTCTGCCCATATGTCTAGAGCTATTTGCAGCCTGTGTTAGCTAGCAGAATCTAAGCCAATTACAGGCTTCCAAGACCTTAGCTTTTAGCTAGAGAAATTGAATGAAACTTCAATATAAGAAGTGGCTTCTGATCAGTTGTGACTGAGTGCTCCTAAAGATTGTCTATCCATTCATGCGTGTCTTACCTCTCCATTCAGGAAACAGTAGAGGACAGCAACCACAAAACCCTGTTAAAACAAGTGAAAGCAACTTAATCGTATGTCACTGTACATATGGGAATGACAATGTGCTAAATATCTAGAGTAGTGTTTCTCAACGGGGGCGTTCGGACAGCATCGGGGGGCGCTGGAAGCAATATTTTTTAAAGGGGGGCGTTGAGCTGTTCTTGGGGGGCGTTTCGTCAAGACGAGTTTACACCAAAGATGTATGAGCTGAAACGTGCAAAAGAAAATGGTCTGCCACATCCTAACGCTGTCTCTACACTGGACACATCAAAACGCACTTTCTACATCTATTTTCCAACTTGTCGGTAGCGCAGGCGTGTGGAATCCCGCAGACAGAAATAGAACGCGGCTTCCGTTTACTGTAGCGCTCGCGCTCAGTTGTTACTGAACGACTGATTATAACGGGATCTATGTGCTTTAACACAACATGTCGCGCTGTTCGCGGTCAGTGTAGTAGTGGTGTTAACTGTTATTTTACACCAATACTCCCGCTCCTAGACTTGACAGTGTATCATTTGCTTACCAACGACTTCAGTACTTTAGTGTTTGCTTGACTTTCTGTAGCGCAGCTGCTGCGTCAAAACAATAGCAAGCATTTAGACACGATAAAGCAAGAGATGTTTTTTATTTAGAAAAAAATCATATTAATACTTTTTGTTTGCTGATTGGCTGCGGTTGGTTTGAATGCCAAATTTCTAAAGTGTTTATTCAAAGCTCACAATATAGCCTTATTTATATCCACATGGCTCCTTTTTTTGATTCATAAAAAAGGTTGTATTTGAAAAAAAAAAAAAAATTTGAAAAAAAAACTTTCTATTTGAATATATTTTAAAATGTGTTTTCTTCTCATGCTAAGCTACAGTATATTACTACAACTTTCAGTGTCACATGATCTTTCAGAAATTATGCTGATTGTTGTTATTATAGCTGGCACAACACACTGACAAAAAAGCAAGATTTGAAATTTAATTGACTATAACAAATATATAAATCAGGACAGCACTAAAATAGTCACTATTTTGAAAATGAGGAGCATGTTTCCCATCTTTCTACAACTCCAATTAAAAGTTGGGGTGTTTTGTGAAATGCCATAAAATTAAGAATATGTCATTTGGTCTCTTTAGCCTTTATTTAATTGACTTAAGTACAAAGAAAAAAAAAACAATGTTTTCACTGGCCAACTTAGTTTTATTTTGTTAATATAAACAAATTTTGAGCCATGATCCAGCTTTGCTTGCGAAGACTGAGAAGCTCCATTTATAGCCAAACATGATTCCCTCACCTATTACCAATTCACCTGCTTGCTGTTTCAAAACAGTTTATTTGGTTATTCTATAACCTTTTCACTTTTATTTTGCCTCTGTCCCAACTTTTTTGGAGTGGGATGCATACTTCAAATAAATAAATATTTTATAAATAAATATGTTTATATTTACAAAATAGATTTAAGTTGGTCAGTGAAAACTTTAGAAATATTTTCTTTGTACTTTTGTCAATTAAATAAAAGTTAAATAGAATGAACAAATCACAGATTTGATCATTTTACTAAATGTCCCAACTTTTCTAGAATTAGGGTTGGACTTAGTTTTTTTAAGTAAACTTTGAAATATTCTCACAAAATCTACGAAACATAGTAAAGTAGGGTTTACATTTCTTCCATTTGAATGTGTAAATGTGGTATTTACTCACCAAAATAACAATGTCCACTATGTCATTTTTATTTAGTCTTTTTAAATTTGGTCGAAACAAGATATATCCGCATCTCAACAACACTGAAGCTGTAGCAATTAAAACCACCAACATGCTTAAAAACTCTGTAAATGAATGTTATTACACTTATTTTAAAAGAATTTACTGTAAAAAAAAGTACTTCACTGTCTTTTTTGATCAATTCAATGCATCCTTGAAATAAAGTAATTTCCTAAAAATCATAATGACCCCATACATTTGAATTACTGTACATATAATAACAGTCCTCATTATATAAACAAAATAATAATAATCAACTTTAATATTCAGTGAGGATAATTAGACTACGATTTATTTAATGGGGGGCGGTGAGGGACCTGGATAATAGGTAGCGGGGCGCTGGCTCAAAAAAGGTTGAGAACCACTGATCTAGAGATTCCAACCAGACTATCTGGCATAAAAATATGGGTTGGTGAGTCCTGTGGCTGATTTAAGTATATTTAACTAACAGGGGCAAACCCTTCCTGAATTCATGCCAGTCATTCTGGTGGCTCTGTATAAGAAAGATAGAATTGGGGCACTTTTTCTTATCCCAAGAGCTTATTTTTATTAAAACTGATTTTTTTTTTCTTATTATATGAAACTGTCTTGAAAACGTTCTACCATGCCTTGTTTTGTTGTTTTTGTTTTAAAAAAGATTTTATTGTTTTACTCTTCCCCTAGACCCAGCATGTTAATATTATATAGGAAATGTTTTTTCATAAATAATTTAAAAATAAATTATTAAAATGTTAATTGTAAGGAAAAAGTTTTAAATACATATTCAAAATGACTTCATGACTACAGTTGTGGCAACTGGTTTTTTATGCTAATAAAGTTAATGTATTTATCTAATGAGAAGAAATAGATTTTCATAAAATAAAAATTGGTAATTTTTTACAGTAAGGTTCAATTTGTTAACATTAGTTAACTACATTATTTTTATAAGCTAAAATTAATTGTTTATTAAATTTATTGCATTAACTAACATTGACATAAGACATAACTGTCTTTTCCATCCCATTTAATGAAAAAAAAAATTAAATTAAATGTAATTAATTAAAATTAATTTTTCACCAATTTCCCACACAGAATGTCTTTAAGGCAAGACACTGCAGTTGAATAGGGTAAAAAAAAATTACTAATAGTTTTCACTTTACTTACCAAGTTGATTAATTACACTGATAATTGCACATATTTTTTTGTATTACAAGTTTTCTCTAATGTAAAAATATGTATTGTAGTTGAAATCTATTGACACAAATACATAAAGTGCTATAAAAGAATGTTTTATTTCCACTAGTCTGAAAAAAACACTATGAAAAACCAGAAAGCCCAAAGTGGTGGAAATGTCAGTGACCTTAAAGGGATTGTTCACCCAAAAATTTAGATTCTGTCATTAATTACTCACCCTCATGTTGTTGCAAATCCATAAGACCTTTGTTTATCTGATATTTTGGATGAAATCCGAGAAAATAATGACTTGTGCACAAAAAGTATCCTCGTAGTTTTATAATATTAAGGTTGAACCATTGATGTCACATGGACTATTTTATCGATGCCCTTACTACCTTTCTGAGCCTTGAAAGTGTTAGTTGCGTTGCTGTCTATGCAGCGTCAAAAAGCTCTCGGATTTCACCAAAAGGTCTTACGGGTTTGGAATGACATGAGGGTGTCTAATTATTGACTGAATTTTAATTTCTGGGTGACCTTCCCTTTAAATGAAATTAAATAAACTAGTGAGAAAAGTGTTTATAAGAGTTTATTTTCTAAACATCCATAGGGCAAAAGTGGCCACAGTTGAAGAAACACCCAATTATGCCACTAAAAAAAAAACAATGGCCAATAGCTAAAGTGCATGAGACGGAGATTCTCTATGGAGACAGTTTGAGGAGCCTTGAGCAGTTCTACCAGACATCATTAAACTATTCTGCTATCTGAACAACAGTGCTACGATGAGCCTGAGAGCATTTCCTGTCACTGGCGACTTGATATTCGGGCTCAACTTTTTGTTTTCACAGCTAGTTTGAGTGATTAAATCCTCACGCGTACCTGAAATGACCCGAGAATGAGGTCGAACACAAGCCTTAGCTCCGTTTTGATGTTCTCAGGAATGAAAGCGAATATGATGAAGTTTATCCCAAAGAGTGGAATCAACAAAAGTGTGGATTTTGCCAGCCTCCTAGAGAAAGGAAGAAGGAAAAAACATAAATAGCTTTATGGGATACTTTCCCGTCATTCATAACCTGCACACAGTGCAGGGCTGCGAATGATATTATTACCAGGTGATATCAAAAAGCATATTACTGGAATAACAACATTAGTGATGCCGGGTAGAAAATTGCAGGTGCTTAAGAATTGAGTCTTGTTTTGTGCGAACCGCACAGCGGAGAGCTACTTAAGGACAAAGGACATTAAATCATCCGAACAGGGGCGGAGAGAGCCAGTGACATTTTAGATGATGAGATTGCAGTGCAGTGGGTTCTCGCTCGCTGCTGGAGAGGCCAGCTAAAATATCCCCATATTTTATGCCCATGTTAAAATTACATAAGCTAAAATGTTTCTCATGTACCTCCAGTCCTCATCCTACCAAAAAGATCAGAATAGTTGGTCTGCATCAGAAGTTGGTGTCTCTGTCAGACTTCATGACTATCTTAACCAACAACATTGGTTTTGTTTTCTGATGTTTTTGCTGGTTAGCCGCAGATTGGTTTACCAGACCAGCACTTACTAGCTTTAAAGGGACAGTTCACCTAAAAATAAAATTGTCATTAATTACTCACCCTCATGTCATTCCAAACCCGTAACACCTTCGTTCATCTTCAGAACACAAATTAAGATATTTTTGATGAAATCCAAGAGTTTTCTGACCCTGCATAGACAGCAACGCAACTGACACGTTTAAGGCCCAAAAAGGTAGTAAGGACATTGTTAAAATAGTCCATGTGTAGAGCTGCACAATTAATTAATGGCAATTGTCACGTGCATTTTGTCAGTAAAGCCGGTTCAGTAGTAAATCTCCAGCACATGCTTTCAGATGTAGCAGCATTTACTACACAGAGCTGTAGTTTACTGACAAGCTACGCTATATCACATTCATTATCGCAGATGGTTTAATCGTGTGATAATGAAATCAAAGAAATCGTTCTGCGATAATGACAGCTGTTTGCATTGCTTCTCAGTGAACTATGACTCTGTGTAGTAAACGCTGCTACATCTGAAAGCATGTGAAAATACCACATTTAATAAAATGCATCTTTTGCTTAAAGAAGTCCACTTCCAGAACAACAATTCACAAATAATTTACTCACCCCCTTGTCATCCAAGATGTTCATGTCTTTCTGTCTTCAGTCGTAAAGAAATTATGTTTTTTGAGGAAAACATTTCAGGATTTTTCTTCATATAAGGGACTTCAACTGTGCCCCCGAATTTGAACTTCCAAATTGTAGTTTAAATACAGCTTCAAAAGGCTCTAAATGATCCCAGCCGAGGAAGAAGGGTCTTATCTAGCGAAACGATCAGTCATTTTTTTCGGAAAATAAAAATGTGTATACTTTTTAAGCACAAAAGCTTGTGTAGCACAGGTTCTGGCATGCACGTTCACGACGCTATGTACTATTGAATCATGTTGAAAGGTCACGCCGAACGTAGGCAGAACTACAGACCCAGTGTTTACAAAGCGAATGTGCAAAGACTAAGAAAGTGCTAGTCAGTCAAATGCTGTTTACAAACAAAAAGGTACAACATGTAGGACGATTCTGAAGTTGTAGGAGCCTTACTCTACCTTTTTGAGCCCGAGTACACGGACGATGAACTTAGATGTGATTCGTACTAGTGATGGGAAGTTCGGATCATTTTACCGACTCGGACCTTTGAGTCTCGTTCAGCACAATAAACAAATCTTTTTTTTGAGTCATTTCGTTCATTTTAGCAAAATCAACATCACGTGACAGCCCCATAAGATAAATGAATGACTCGAAAAACCTGAAGACTCGAAACAGGTGAACTAATTC
Source organism: Labeo catla (assembly GCA_012976165.1). NCBI lineage: Eukaryota > Metazoa > Chordata > Actinopteri > Cypriniformes > Cyprinidae > Labeo > Labeo catla. The sequence continues at coordinate 657,858 of VONZ01000142.1, read as the reverse complement.
CAGTACAGAACCTAATAGGATGTTGCGCATGCGCGACTGAACGAATCACTCCCCGAGACGACTCGTTCTTTGCGAGTCACATTAAAGATTAGTTCAAAATGAATGAATCGTTCAGGAACGACCTGTGGACGGCATCCGAGAGCCTGTGCTATGCGAGCTTTTGTGCTTAAAAAGTATACAAATTTTTATTTTTCGACAAAAATTACTGATCGTTTCGCTAGATAAGACCCTTCTTCCTTGGCTGGGATCGTGTAGAGACCTTTAAAGCTGCATTTAAACTACATTTTGGAAGTTCAAAATCAGGGGCACGATTACATTACAAGTCCATTACATGAAGAAAAATGCTAAAATGTTTTCCTCAAAAACCATAAGTTTTTTACAACTGAAGACAGAAAGACATGAACATCTTGGATGACAAGGGGGTGAGTAAATTTTTTGTAAATTGTTGTTCTGGAAGTGGACTTCTCCTTTAATTGCGATTGCAGTTTCATTTAGATCCTATCCATGTGACATCGGTGTTTCAACCGTAATGTTCCGAAGCTACGAAAATACTTTTTGTGTGCAAAGAATACAAAAGTAATGCCTTATACCTTTCTGCACCTTAAACGTGTCAGTTGCGTTGCTGTCTATGTAGGGTCAGAAAGCTCTTGGATTTCTTAAAAAATGTCAAGAATTTGTGTTCCAAAATGAACAAAGGTCTTACGGGTTTGAAACGACGGGAGGGTGAGTAATTAATGACTGAATTTTCATTTTTGGGTGAACTACCCATTTAAATGCTGGTCCAAACTGGTTAAAGGTACAGTTTAATTTAAATTTAAATTCAGCCATCATCACTTTCTTTCATCATGAAAGATACTCACTGTAAATAATGTGCTTGCCATTTTTTTCCATGCAATTACAATAAATGTAAACTTAAAAAAGAATGCTACAAGTAGTCATATGACTAATTTGCTAGATTCCAAGTCTTCTGAAGTCATTTGATAGATTTGAGTAAGGAAAAGATATTTTAAGAAATTTAAGTCTGTATTACATTCACAGGTAATCTCCTTTGCTGCAGTTCTTAAATCTTATTCACATTTGTCAGGATGTCTCGCACTAGGGTAACATCTCATATAAAAGGGTAAAATCTCCTTTAATGCTGCACAGAAGAGAGTTAGTCATAAGAGTTCGGGATGACATGAGGATGAGCAAATGATGACAGAATTGTCATTTTTGTGTGAACTGTGCCTTTAAATTTCACGCTGGTCCTCTCAGCAGGGTGAGGAGATTAAAGAAATCAAATTACAGAGTTAAAGGAATAGTTCGCCCAAAAATGAAAATGTTGTCATTAATTACTCACCCTCATATCGAAATTGTTGGATAAAGTTATTTTTGTTTTCTTTGTGCGTCATTCTCATAGCTTTATAAAATTATGATTGAACAACTGACGTCATATGGACCATTTTAAACTTCATTTCCGAGCCTTCAGTTGTCAGTTGCGTTACTGTCTGTGCAGGGTCAGAAAGCTCTTGGACTTCATCAAAAATATCTTAATTTGTGTTGAGAAGATGAACGAAAGTCTTTCGGGTTTGAAACGACATGAGGGTGAATAATTAATGACAGAACTTTTGGGTGAACTGTCCATGTAATGTTATTTGAATGCAAATATCATTTTTGAGTGGGGTCTGAATACTTACGAATATTGGTTTGACTCATTTCTCCCAATGTCAGGACAGTTGATCTTCTGCCGCAGTATCCGAATGATACAAATGAAGAGGATAAAGTTCATCTGTTGTTGGTGACAAACAACAAAATAGCGGGTGTTGTTAGTTTGAAGAGCTTCAATGTCATGATTCAGCACAAATTACTGAAATCACTGAGGGGTCATAAAGTCAGTGGTTCCTAAGCACAGTGTTTATGTCTCAGAGAAAGCAGGGACTGGTGTCTATTAGCAAAAGTACTGAACAAAACTGTCTCCATAAAAGACGGGATTGAGACAGACAACATTAACTCTAAGTAGACGAGATGTTAAAACTGTTTACTTACTGACTGGCAAAAACAAGCAGTAACTGTGCAATAAGCATGTATGAGTGCGGGGAAGACAAGAAGTGCTTCAGTTTTCCAGTCTTAAGTTGCAAATCCCAGACACCATTTGGCTGGAGTGACAGATTTTGTCATTCTTTCTCAAGCCATTTCTCTTTCCCTTAAATCTCTCAACAGAAAGCCAAGAAAAGCTTGTAAGAGTGTTTTTCACACCTTTCAGCAGTTATTGATATTTCATGTATAATGTAAATCCCTGGAGAGATAACATCACCTGGCACATATGTCAAAAGTTTGTGTGTTACTGACATCTTAACACTCTGCACTAAGCAAATTCATACATTGTAAGGGTATAAATAATAACTCATGATAGATTGTTTTCACAATAGTTATTAGGAGTTTGCTCATGGATGTATATGCATTTAATAATGTTGTGTTGTCTGAAAGATGTCAGTAATTATTGTAGGGGAAATTATATTGTTTATGTGAAGCAGCCCTAGTAAAGATCATGAAAATGCCATTTTCTTTTCCCGGAAAGCAAAAGTAGACAATTAATGATGTAAAAAAAAAAAATTCTCTCTCTCTCTCTATAAAATTCCCAATAAAAACAAGCACTACAAATATCTAAAATATGAAAGAGTTTTAAACGTACAGAAAAACAATAATATCTGAAATATACACTAACAGTATATACAATTAAAACTCATATAATAATAAAAAAAAATTATAATTTTATACAAATCAGACAATATATAACATAAAATATATTATTTTACATAATTATTAGGCATACTATAATAGACATAAAAAACTAAAGAATAAAAATATATATTTTTTAAATGATCAATAAAAAAGGAGAAAGCACTACAAATATATGAAATAAGAAAGAATAAAAATGTATTAAAATATACAGAAAAACAAAATTTATATAAAATGTGCACTAACAATATATACAATTAAAATATATATGATATATAATATCATAATATATGTATTATGTAATATTATATATCATAATAATATATGGTATATAATCTAAAAATAACTAATTTATTTTTGACTATAAGTAAAACACTAAATATATATATATATTAAAATATAAAACTAATATACTAAAGTATGAAAAATATAAATATATAAAGAAAAAATATACAATACTTTTTATATAAAATATTTTTTCATTTTTAAAAGTACATTATTTACATTAAATTAAAATGTACTAAAGTGTGATGGATAGAAAGATAGACAGACAGATATTGGAAAGCAAATGCAGACAATATATATGTCAAGTATATTGTTATTTTACATAATTCTTACACAATATATAAAATACGAAAGAATAAAAACATATTAAAATATACCGAAAAACAATAATATATATGAAATATGCACTAACAACATATAAAATTACAATTGATATATAATCTAAAAATAACTAGAATTTATTTTTATGATTATAATAAATAAAACTAACAATATATATTAAAATATAAAATATACTAAAGTATGAAAAATATAAATATATATAGATAAAATATAAAATACTTTTTATTTAAAATATGTATTTTAAAATATTATTTATATAAAATTAAAATATACTAAAGTATAAAAAAAACATATATATATATATATATATATATATAGAAAAATATTAAATGATTTTATATAAAATATATATTATTTAAAAAAATATTATTTACATAAAGAATGAATTAAAGGAAAGCACTAAATATATAATATGTAATTTGTGTGTGTGTGTGTTTGTATAGATATAGATACAAAATATAAAATTAAAAATTGTAATATGTAATGATCTAAAGATAACTAATTTTATTTTATAAATATAATAAAAAACAAACACTAAATATATATTAATATATAAAAATAAAATATACTAAGGTATGAAAAATAAAAATATATATAGAAAAATTTAAAATAATTTTTATATAAAATAATATATATTATTTTTATTTTGAAAAATATTTGTAAGCACTAAATGTATAATATGTAATTAATTTGTGTGTGTATGTATGCATGTATGTATTACGCTGGATTACTTGGAAAATGTCAGGGACGTCGTGTATTTTAAGTATTGTAACTGGACACCATTTCTGTAGTGTTTTTGCAGGCGGTCAATGAAGATGGATTAGATGTGTCCTGATGTTGCAAGTATTGCCAGGAAAGGCCAGACTTAATGGGGACTGCTGCTATGTTTTTAACAAATGACATCATAACTAAGACATTTCTCAGAAAAAATTAAGAAATAAATTACATAAATTGTTCACATGTTGGACAGTGGAACCTAGTCAGGCATCCAAGTGTAAGCTTTATCTCCAAGGCAACCATGAATGACAGCAATCATAACGTACAATAACAACTTTCTCTAATTGCAGTAATGGCGACATGTCAAATACTCAAGGAGTGAAAGGGCATCTCACCAAAATTGAAGCTAATATCGGGGTTTTGATAATCCACCAGAATGGATCAGATTTTTCAATTATATCCCAGCATCTGGAAAAAATGGCAAGTTGTATACAGTTGTGCTTGCAATGACTAAGTATTCACGTCTTGATGTTTACATAAAATCATCGAAGCCTTAGACTGATGCTTTCGTCTTACCCGACATCATTGACGTAAGCCTTGGCAAAGCTCCAAGCCATGATGAAAATCGTTGGGCCTCCTGCAGTGAGGTGAAATGAGATCGTACTTCAGTTGACCGCCGTTTTACATGGCTCACTGACATATCTATTATGTCAAAGGTTAATAAAGAAACCGATGCACATATGACACCTACCCCAACCAATCAGAATGTACCACCAGAAGTACTTCCTCTCAGAGAAGAAGGAGACGGCCAACAGAGCATGAAGATACAGACCTTCCACTAGCAGCCAGAAGAAGCTCGCCATAATGCAGTACTGGAAAAAGACAATCACAGCTTTGCAGCCAACCTGAAAATCAGATGGAGGAAATGAAAATGGCTTTGAGAAGTCATTCACACCCTTGAGTGCTCAGAGGAGTAGGGACTTCCTGACATTTACCACAATGATAACAACAAATTGTAAATAGCTGCAGTGCGACCACTGTAAAAAACAAAAAGCACAATTTGTTGAGTCAACTTAAAATAATTTGTTACCCTGCTGCTTTAGAATTTTAAGTTCAGTCAACTCAAATAAGTTTAGTCAACTTGAGTTGATTCAACTTAAAATTTTAAGACAGCTGGGTAACAAGCCCAACTTCTAATTAAACCAACCAAATTTTTAGTTTAGCCAACTTAAATATCTAGGTTAAAATTATTTTAAGTTGACTCAACAAATTGTTTTTTTTTTAGTGTTCAAACACACTGAAAAATTTAAATAATTGGTTAGTCAGCTGCTTTAAAAATTTAAGTTCCGTCAACTCAAAAAAAGTAACTTAGATATTTGAGTTGATTCAACTTAAAATTTTAAGACAGCTGGGTAACAAGCCCAGCTTCTAAGTTAAACCAACCAAATTTTTAGTTTAGTCAACTTAAATATCTAAGTTGTCACTTAGTTCAACTTAACATTTCAAGTTGACTAAACATTTTTTGAGTTGACAGAACTTAAAATTTTAAGGCAGCTGGGTAACAAATTATTTTAATTTTTCAGTGTGTTTGAATACACTGTAAAAAACAAAAACAATTTGTTGAGTCAGCTTAAAATGATTTGTTACCCTGCTGCCTTAAAATTTTAAATTCAGTCAACCCAAATAAGTTTAGTCAATTTGAAATGTTAAGTTGTTAAACTTAGATATTTGTGTTTGTTAAACTTAAAAGTAAGGTAAGTAACCCAGCTGCTTTAATTTTGAGTTGAATCAACTCAAGTATCTTAAGTTGTCACTTAGTACAACTTAACATTTCAAGTTGACTAAACTTTTTTTTTTTTGAGCTGACTGAACTTAAAATTTTAAGGCAGCCACGTAACAAATAATTTTAAGTTGACTCAACAAATTGTTTTTTACAGTGTATAGCCCCAACGAGTATTATTTTACATATCTCATTAAAGAAATCAACTCTTCATTGAGTAGTTTCTTATTAAATAACTAACTACATCATGCATATATTACGTACTACCAATGAGTGCTAAACTTTATGGCCAAAACTGTAAAAACGCAGGAGCAAACAACATCAGTTTTGGTTTACTATTTGCAGTATATTAAAGGGATGGTTCAAATTGTGGCTGATAATAGAATTAATTAGCAAATATTTCCCTGTTGAAAAATCCAGAATATGCTGATTTGGTATGGTTTGAAGCATGGCTGCTGGTTTGAGTTGGTTTAAGGTGGTTCTTAGCTTTTGATTTTTTTTATTTTTTTTTTTCAATACCACACTATTTCAGATTCCTAGAGCAATATTATAATATAAAAAATGGAAAAATGGGTGACTGTTTTTTGATAAACACCTGTCATTGTGCACATCAATGTGCACAGTTTTTTTTGGTTGTCATATGTTTTGTATTTTATTTTATTTTATTTTATTCTTTTTTGGGATATGCATTTGCATTCAAATTCACAATTACAATTCAAAGAACAGTTCATATTTACAATATATTTTAAGAAAAAAAAAAAACATTGACAGTGAAGGTTATATATTTTAATTTCAATAAAAATTACATTTAGGAGAGAATTACAGTTTGTATCAATAGAATGTGATTATTATAAATTGAGGCATGGTCCAGGCTGGTATTGAGATGAAAAATAAACATTTTTATTTAAATTTTTCTTTTGCATTATGTCTTTGCGACACATAAATGGTATCAGTTATGCAAGTTTTTTTTTAAAAGGGGTCTTTAAAGAATAAAAAATCAAAATGGCCATTTTATTTAAAATATCTATTTAAAAAAATTATAAACATCTTAAATGTCACTTTTGACCAATTAATGCATTTTTGCTGAACTACTAAATAAAATTATTATTTTTTCTTTAAAAAAAAAAAAAGTGTTTCTGACCCCCAAAAAAAAATAAAAAATATATATATACATACATACACATACATATATATATATATATATATATATATAGTTTTAAAAGCAAGAAATAACCAAATATTCATGTAGTTACTCATAAAAAAATCTAAAATATTAATTTCTCCTTCACTGCAATGTTCATACACTTTTGTTTAAATGTTTCAGGGTCAGAAAAGTTTTTTTTTAAAAGAAAAAAAATTACTTTTATTTAGTTTTATTACTTCTATTTATTTATTTTACTTTTATTACTTTTTTTATTTAGCAAAGATGCATTAGTTCAAAAGTGACATTTCCGACATTTATAATGTTAAAAATTCTCTATTTCAAAAAGTCTTCTGACCCTGAAACTTTTGAACAATGTATGAATATTGCAGTTTTATATATATATATAAATAAATTTAACTACATAATACAGATTTTTTTCCTTTTCCATTTAAATACATAATGCGTATTTAAGAAATTCAAAGCAAAGTAAAGTTATGGCTTTTCATTAATAAAACCTTTTTAAAAGGAATAAAACGATTACACTTTATTTTAAGGTGTCCTTGTTGCTGTGTAATTATACAATTAAGTACTGAGTAATATTAATTAACTACATGTACTTACTGTATGGTTAGGGTTAGGATTAGGGTTTGGCTTAGCGTTACTTGCATGTAATTATGCATAATTATTTGTTAATATAATAGTAAGTACATGTAACATCTAACAAGGTCACCTTAAAATAAAGTGTTACCAAAAAACATATAGTTTTAATTTTCACATTACAAACCCTAGTCACTGTACATAATTATGTATATGTCATGAATTGCCTAGGTCGTGCTCGCTCGTTTTTGGGTTGCTTTCACTTCCAAAACAGCAATTTAAGCACTGGTAATAGGCTTTCCTGAAAGCAGCTGTTTATTTGGGTAGAACCTGTGGGAGGTTGAGAGGAGTTTGTCGAGGGAAGACAGTGAGACATGGCAGGCAGACTGCAGGAGGACCATAAACAAATAACCGCGAGAAAAACACACAGCAATGAAATCAGACAGGAGAGTGTAAGTGGCTGAAGGTGAAAAGCAAAAACAGAGCAGAGATACAGCATCACGCTGAAAATGCCATGTCCTCCCACTCAAGAGCAGAATGAATACATAATGACTGCTAACTTCTGACTGCTCAATACAAACAAAACCATCATGAGAACTGCATGAACTGATGTGGGGCTGAACAACAGTTTGAACACAGTTAATGAGCTGTGATGTTCATGTCAATGAAACTACTATATAGCACTAGGGATGGACAAAATGGTTCACTAGTTTAAAAACATTACTGTTTAAAAAAGTTAAAATGTTTGTTTCTCCTTCACTGCAATGTTCATACACTTCAGGGTCAGAAAGAAAAATTATATTTATTAGCAGAGAAGCATTCAGTTGGTCAAAAGTGCTATTTAAGTAATTTATAATGTCATCCAAAATGTTAATGTGTTTCTTTCTTCAGTCGTAAAGAAATTATGTTTTTTGAGTTAAACATTTCAGCATTGTTCTCCATATAGTGGACTTCTATGGTGCCCTGAGTTTGAACTTCCAAAGTTCAGTTTAAATGTGGCTTCAAACGATCCCAAATGCGGTTGTAAATGATCCCAGCTGAGGAAAAAGGGTCTTGTCTAGCGAAACGATCAGTTATTTTCATTAAAAAAAATATATAATTTAAATACTTTTTAATCTCAAACGCTCGTCTTGTCTTTCTCTCCCTGAACTCTGTGTATTCTGACTCAAGACAGTTAGGTTATGTCGAAAAACTCCAATCGTATTTTCTCCATCAACTTCAAAAATCATTTCAAAATCATCCTACATCACTGCAGAAGTTCCGACCCAGTCTTTGCAAAGTGAACATGCAAAGAAGATCAAACACCCTCAACAAAAAAGTAAAACAGCGATATAGGACGATTTCGAAGTTGAGGGAGAACATGAGATGGGAGTTTTTCGACATACCCTAACTGTCATGAACCAGAACAAAAACAGTCCAGGCAGAGTAAGACAAGACGAGTGTTTGGCATTAAAAAGTATATAAATTGTATTATTTTTGTTAAAATAACCAATCGTTACGCTACGTAAGACCCTTTTTTCTCGGCTGGGATCATTTACAACCGCATTTGGAAGTTCAAAATCAGGGCACCATACCATTATATAAAGGAAAATGCGGAAATGTTTTCCTCAGAAAACACAATTTCTTTACGACTGAAGAAAGAAACATATGAACATCTTGGATGACAAGGGGGTGAGTAAATTATTTGTAAATTGTTGTTCTGGAAGTGGACTGATCCTTTAAGGTTTTTGAGGAAAAGATTCCGGGGTTTTTCTCCATATAATGAACTTCAGTGGGAACCAATGAGTTGAAGGTCAACCAGTCTTTCAACCAGCATAATAAAAATGTTTCAATGATTCAATTTCCCATTCATAAAGACAGTCACTTGCTTTATTCCTAAATGAATCAGCCGTTCAATTGAGTCAAATGAATGAATGATTCAGTAATTAAATCAGTGACTTTCCGCCACCCACTGGCAGTTTTAGTCTCATTTTTAAAGTATCTTTTACAGTTATTTAAATAATTTAATGTTTCTATATTTTTTTATTTTTAAAACATTAATCTCAACATAAATTTTTGAATTTGATTGCACTCTTGCCACCCCTGAGCCTCATTAAACATGAAAATACTCCTATAAGCCACTTCTGTGTTCTTCTGTGCCATTGCTGTAGTACAAATTAATTTTGTTAATACTGATTTCTTTTGAAATCTTATGATTTCATTTAAAAACTCATTCTACTTGTTCTTATTCTGTTGTTTTAATTAGAAAATGTTTTTTTGACAAAAAATGACATACTTTTAGAAAAATGCCATTACAAAGTTAAAAACAAATATCCCTTTAAGGCTACAAACATCACCTTGTAATGGGAAGGCTAATTTTTGATCAGATTTTTTTGATTACTGATTAGAAGGTGCTGCTCCTGAAATTTTGACAGTGCTCCTAAAAAATGTAAGTGTACAGCCCTGGACTACGTAATTGTGAAGTCGAGCTAGTGCAAGATGAGCATTTGTGGTTAAAAACTACATAAATTAGTTTTTTTTTTTGGTTAGTTTGTTTAGAAAATGACAGATTGTTTCACTAGATAAGACTTTTATTCCTCAGCTGGGACGGTGTAGAGCCCTTTCTGCAATTTGGACCTTCAACCCATTGATCCCCATTGAAGTCTGCTATATGGAGACAAACCTGGAATGTTTTCCTCAAAAACCTTAATTTCTTTTCCACTGAAGAAAGACACAAATGTCTTGGATGACATTAAGGTGAGTAAATTTAATTCTGGAGTGAATGACTCCTCTAACTTTTTTAATTTTGACAAACAAAAATGATAAATTAGTCTGCATACATAAAAATAGTCACACATCCTGTGTGAACAGTACCTAAAAGCACCTGATGGAAGTCTGGTGGAGCCTAATTGTACACAGCTTGCTAAAGATTGACAAGTCAAATAGTTGTTTAGACAAATAGTTGTTTAGACAGTTGTTAGATTTTGAACATGTTTTGCACATAACAATAAAACTCTGCCTTTCTAAAAATACTACTTTGAGCTCCATTATCCGAGGTTCAAAGGTTCTCAAGATTCACACATCTAAAACTCCTTCTCTCCGTTCCTCTCTGCACACTCAAAATGAGAGCGCATGCCTTACAGGCAGGAAAAAAGAATTGGGAGGATGAAGCAATCGACAGTTTAGACAGCAGAAGGCTCTGAATGATGCTTTCTGCTTTCGGGCGTGTAAAATGAGGCAGCGCAGGATGAATGGATCCGGCTCATAGTTCTAATGCGCACAAATCATCCCAAATTACTCTGAGAGCCGCAGCCTCTTGCTCAGGGCACGCAATCCCTGAAATAGATAGAAAGCTTTCGCTGCAGGCTCGACCACGCAAATGGCTAACAAACACCTTCTGCCGAGGCGAGCCTCTCGACAGCTTTTTATCATGCATTTATTATGTATCATACATAAAAACCACTGCAACTAATTCATTTTATAAAGCTGTTTTCTGGCAATCAGTCATTCTGTCTTTCCCCATGGGCCTACTGTTATTTAAAGGTGAGAATAACATTAATATAGCAGCTTGACACATAACCTAGCTGCGAATATTCACTGATTCCACAAGAGATAATATTTCGCATGCAGATTAAGTCTTTAGAAGAGACTTGAAGAAGATTTGAAGAAGACTTGAAGATGATTAAGAAACCCTTAGCACTGTAATCTGTAGGCTCTGTAAGGAATAAAAAAGAAATCTGGATTCAAATCTCTGAAAAAACTGAACTGACAGCTTTTATAGTGAGCTTATATGTCACAATGTGACTTTACATATCTTAATCAATACTTTATTTAAACAAAAACAACTAAATTATATCTCATTATTGTGAAATTATTTGAACGAAAGCCTGCTTCATCTTCAGAATAAAAAGAAAAGAAAAAAAAAAGGTAATTGTGGCTTTTTAGCCTTTTGGTTGTCACTTTAATACTCACAGTGTGCCTTTATATGTTCTAACTGTGACTTATATCTCGTAATCACTTTATTTCACATAACTATAGCTTTATATCTCACAATATGCCATTAATCTTGTAATCACGACTTTGTTTTGCATAATTGTGACTTTATATCTCGCAATGTGCCTTTAAGTCTTCCATCTGTGACTTTATGTCCCATATATGATTTTATTTCACGTAATTGTGATTTTATATCTCACAATTGTAAACAATTTTAAATAAATAAAGTTTTACTTTCTGTCCCAGCAGGTAATTTTTAATTTATAAAGCAAGAGAAATAAAACCACATGTGACTTTGTAATCACAAATTTGTGACATTGTGATTTTATATCTCACAATTATGTTTTAATACAGTATCTCACAAAGTGACTTTATCATAATTATGTTTTTTTTTTACATAATGTGTGAAACATGACTTTAAATGTTAATAATGTGGCACTTTTTTATCACAACTCAGAATTATTTCTCACAGTTGTTTTACAATGTATCAGAATGTGACTATTTTTTATTGTAATCTTAAGTTTCTACACTGAGGTGGAACTTTAATTTTCATTTGACATTGAATCTGGAGCGACATTTTCAAGTCAATTTTAAAGATGCATATACTCTTTTGAGAAGTTTCATTTTAAACCCATTTGCTTTAAAATTCTAAAGAGTCAAAAGCTCAGTTTGAAGGAGTATTACATCTCTGAAGATCCCACAGACGGCCTTGATCTATTAAAAATTCCTGCTCAGACAGCAGACATTGACAGACACCAGATCTGAACGATGGACACGTGTTATAGCACACTCACTCAGTACACTGTGATAAAGAGCCATGTTTTCATTGAGCTTTATGCTCTTTTGTGAAGTTCAATCAATCGTCATCTTAAAAGCTGAGTGATCTCAGAAAATGTCCTTCACCATTACTAGCAGCCAGACAATGATGACTGCCACAACTCTGATAAATACTGTGAAACTGATTTGTATTATTTTAATACAATAGTCAAATAAACTGCTAAAACCAGCATGGATTGGTTCAGACTGGTTTGCACTGGTCTCTTGCAGGGCCAGATGGAAACCAGCTAAATTTATTTTACAGTTTTACTTGCATAGTCTAATTTTAATTTTGCTACTGCCACTCTTTCACCTGCTTTTTACTAGTTTTATTAGTTTTGATGTTTTACTTGTATGGTCTAATTTTAATTTAGTCACTGCCACTCTTTTACCTGCATTTTACTAGTTTTACTAGCTTGGATGTTTCACATGTATGGTCTCATTTTAACTTGGTCACTGTCGCTCTTTTACCGTATTTTAATTTTAATTTACTAGTTTTACTAGACTGGATGTTTAACATCTGTTGTCTAAATTTCATTCAGTCACTGCCACTCTTTTACCTACTTTTTAGTAGTTTTATTAGTTTGGATGTTTTACTTGCATGGTCTAATTTTAATTTAGTCACTGTCACTCTTTCAACTGCTTTTTTACTAGTTTTACTAGTTTGGATGTTTTACCTTCATGGTCTCATTTTAATTTAGTCACTTACTCTTGTACCTGCTTTTTACTAGTTTTACTAGTTTGGAAGTTTACTTGCATGGTCTAATTTTAATTTAGTCACTGTCACTCTTTCGCCTGCTTTTTACTAGTTTTACTAGTTTGGAAGTTTACTTGCATGGTCTAATTTTAATTTAGTCTCTGTCTCTTCTTTACTTGTTTTTTACTAGTTTTGCCATTTAACTTGCTATGATCTCATTTTAACGTTGTCCCTGTCACTCTTTTACCTGCTTTACTAGTTTTATTAATTTGGATGTTTTTACTTGCATGGTCTAATTTTAATGTTGTCACTGTCACTTTTTACTAGTATGAACGTTTTACATGTATGGTCTAATTTTATTTTAGTCACTGTAACTCTAATTTTAGAGTAACTCTAATCTGATCTAATTTTAATGTTGTCACTGTCAATCTTTTACCTGCCTTCATGCATTTCTGTCGGTTGGTTGGTGCTTGTATGGTGCTGGTTTAAGCAAAACCTAGCTAATGAGAGTAGTCAACCAGTTTTGGTCCTTGTGGGGTTTCTGGAAATGTTACTGTTTAAACATATCAAGAATATTAGTCGAACACTAGTAAACCAGCATACATAAGCTTGTAGTGCAAAATAGCACAAACAAAATACCCTGTGGCGCTAGTATCCAAAAATGACCCAAAATTCATGTCACATCTTATGATTTTGCAATGTTGTGAAAGAAAAATCTCTGATATTGAAGTAGCTTGAGGGGATACAACAATAACAGTGGGAGTACATGCCATCCAGAACAACTGGAACAAGCATTTTGGCAAGCTGGTTCAAACAGAGGTCACCCACAGCAGTGAATTCAGCAGCAAGTGTTAAGTTATGCCCATGGTTGTTTAACAGCAGACATAACAGTTGAGAGGCCCAAGACCAGTGAGCAAGAAAAAATGTAAACGTGATCAGCTGGGATAGACTATATTTACACTGATTACTAGCACTGCTAGATAAATACTTGCTTTGCTGCGTGTGGATGTCACATGGTTGGCTAAGTGAAACTATTACAGACACCTGAGGGAATTATTAAAGATTAAATAAATAGACTGTGCAATAATAAACTTACAGAGCCAGTGGAGCAATTGTCAGACTCTTGCATAACATCATAGAGCACCGCATCTTTGATGAAGACCGCGATGGCTTTCAGAATGAAGGACACAAACAGGTGCATGTGGATGTAGTTCCGCGTACAGTGGAGTTTCCTGAGGGAATACAAGAAATACAATCAGCCACGCTCACGCACTGAATCTAAAATATGTTAAGCCTGATTGAGAAATCCCCTGCCTCCTAATTACACCCTGTCCTTGGAACTAATAATGGAAAAAATGACAGCTAATTACACTACAAATGAAATCCTAATTGAGCTTTCTGGTCCGTGTAAGGGGTTCGTTAAACAGATAATTTGTTGCATTGTGTTGTAGTCCATTTCACACACATTTCTACTCACGGCAAACATGGGAATTCACAAAATCTGATTTAAAATTCAAGGTAGCTGTTCATTTCATGTCTAACATGCTCATTTAAAATTATCAAGCTATGGCACGCAGTCAAAATACTGACCAGACTCAATCTACTTTGTGGAAGAAAAAATTCATACCAGTTTGGAGCAAAATGAGAGTGAGTAAGCAATGGTTTAATTTTCGTTTTATGTGTAAACTAATCTTTTAAGAAGACTATCACAGCTGCTTTTTCCAAAATGTAAGTGTTTTTAAAAAACGTAGAGACTCCCAGATCTCCATGATATCCCAGAACACCCTGAACATGATGTCTTTTGTTTATAATGTCCATTCTCACACTAGTAAATGAGCTGACACTTTGTTTAAACACGGGGATCTCTCTGCACGCTGCTGCAAAGAAAAGATTTATGTTCTACGGTATGTTTTACAGTATTACTCTCAAATACTGACACAGCTGTCATGCTGTAGGGATTGTTAGTTTATAACAAAACAATACAAAATATTCACATGTTCCAAATAAATTCCATTCAGTCACTTACGAGTCTGAAAGATATAAAGTTATGACTAAAACATACACTACCATTCAAAAGTTTTTGAACAGTAAGATTTTGAATGTTTTTCTGCTGCTCATCAAGCTTGCATTTATTTGATCCAAAGTACTGCAAAAACAGTGCAATTTTGAAATATTTAAATAACTGTTTTTAATTTGAATATGTTTTAAAATGTAATTTATTCATATGATTTCAAAGCTGAATTTTTAGCATCATTACTCCAGTCACATGACCCTACAGAAATCATTCTAACATTCTGATTTGCTGCTTAAAAAACATTTATCATTATTATGTTGAAAACAGCTTGATAGAATTTTTCAGGTGTCTTTGATGAATAGAAAGTTCAGAAGAACAGCATTTATCTGAAACAGAAATCGTTTGTAACATTATAAATGTCTTTATCAGCACTTCTAATCAATTTAAAGCATCCTTGCTAAATGAAAGTATTCATTTTGATTATTTCTTTCCCCCCAAAACTAAAAAAATTAATTATACTGACTCCAAGCTTTTAAACTGCATAGTGTATTATGTTACAAAAGATTTTTATTTCAGATGAATGCTGATCTTTGGATCTTTCTATTCATTAAAGAATCCTGAAAAAATATACTCAGCTGTTTTAAATATTGGCAGTAATACTAATAAATGTATCTTGAACAGCAAATCAGCATACTAGGATGATTTCTGAAGGATCATGTGATACAAGACTGGAGTAATGATCCTGAAAAATTTGCTTTGATTACAAATATTAATTCGATTTTAAAAAATATATTCAAATAAAAAACAGTTATTTTAAATATTTAAAAATATTTTACAATTTTACTGCATTTGCTGTATTTTGGATCAAATAAATGCAGGCTCAGTGAGCAGAAGAGACTTTAAAGTTTTACAATTTTACTGTCCAAAGACGTTTGTCTGGTAGTGTACACTGTAATGTTTCGAAAAAAAGAAAAAAAATAATACTGCGAAATTTCACTGAAACTTAGAAGAACTGTTTACTATTGTAATATATTTTATGGCAATTATTAATGTCATTTATTCCAGTGATGGCAATAAATTCAAAACACAACACAAGAAAAGGAAATTCTGCCACTGTTTCTTGTACTAATATTGAATGTTCTACATTCAAAACAAATTACACAACAGATTTTGTTTGCAAGTGCACCAATGTAGAGTTTTGCTTGCTGAGTCTTAATTTTTTATCAGTATGTCATGGATGTTTCCTATAGAGCTTAACTTGTAGTAAAATGACTGAAACCATTTGCAAATAGGATTTATTAAAATACAGCTTTATATAAGTTGCAATTTACATTGCATGACATTGCAATTCTCCCAAACTGATTATAACTACATTTTTTGAGTTAAAGGTCAAATCTCTGTTTACTTTAACCTAGCACTCATGCACAGGCATGTCGTCTTTGGTTTGCTCATTTCACATACTGTGATCCGACACTACCAGCATGATGTTTCAGGCCTATTTTGCGTCTCTAGAGCTTGGCCATCTGCAGGATCACCTTGACATACCACTGAAAAATTTGGACACTACAGCTTGGTAAAAGCACAATTTAATTAGACCACAGACTGTTTCTGCACCAACTTGTGACCTGAGTCATTCAATGGAGTGGGAGCAAGTGTTCAAACCGGCAATAATAACCTGAGGTGCGATCAGGTCTTCAGCCCCTGTCAGTCACTGAAATCCCACATCAGACTGATATCCTCTCAGTTAAGACTGCTTAAGCCTGCAGCTCGAGTGCAGATAGTGTTAATAGACTGGATTAGGAGTGTTTATATTGCTGAAGAGCTCAACATGAGCAGCTTTATCGAGGAGTAGTGCTGCTCTGCCATACTGGTGACACATGAACCTTATTCCTGATGGAAATGACAACATTTGGATGGGATGTGGTTGAGCTTAGAGTTGCTAATCAGAAGGAGAGAGCTGTGAATTTTCACATTTGTGGCCTTGAGCAAAGCACTTAACCCCAGGATGCTCCAGGGAGGATTGACACTGTGCAAGTTTACTTGCGCACTTTTATAGGTCATCCTCATATGCGTTTGGTAAAACAGTCAAATACTGCAGAGCAAGATAAGGAAAGATGCTTCCTTGTGTAAAAATATAATAGCAACACTAAAAATGCAAATCGAATGATTTCAGTCAATTAGCCTTGGGGTTGTAGTGAAAAGAGAAGATATCTGAAATCTACATCTACGTAATTTGTGGAAATACTGACCAATAACCCTTATTAATTACAACAAGTATTAAAAAACAATATTCAACATAATATAATGTCATAGATCACTATTTAAGAGAGACAGAAAAACTCTTTCGACTGATTAAATCTCACATTCAGATGAAATTAGAAAATTAAAAATAGCATAGCCATTCGTCAAAAGTGTTGAGGTGAAATGAGATTTTTTGCCATCTATGGTCAAGATAAAAAATTAAGGTCGGGGGTTATTTAGCAATCTTACCTCATCTTACCTAATATTGCATTTATTAACAAGGCCGTATGTTATGGGTGATTATAAGCTGTGTTGGGGGTAACGCATTACAAGTAACTTCAGTTACTTAATCAGATTACTTTTTTAAGTAACTAGTAAAGTAATGCATTACTTTTTAATTTACAGCGAAATATCTGAGTTACTTTTTTTAAATAAGTAACACCGGTTACTTTTTTTTTTTTCCCCATTTATTGATTGACAGGTCTCCTGTCCCCATGTTAAAAGAAATCAGGAATAAGATGTAACTGAAGTTAAAAAAAAACCCCAACAACAATAGATACAGTATTCCTCAAAATGAATAAAAACTATATTTAATTAAAATTAAAATAACACATATCCTTTATGTATTTAATCCCAATTTATTAACCAGTGTCTTTGCTGCTGCCCTTCGATTATTCAATTCAACCATACTAATAAGCAAAAGTTATTCTAGATAAACATGTGTGCTTTTTTTATTGCTGAAGTGTGTTAAACTTTCTTCTTCTGTGTTCTACTGTACAGATGTGAATTTTCTTTTCCTTCACCCTTATTCATTTCACATCTCGATGTAAAAGTGCTTTTACAATTACCAACAACAATTGCCAACTTTTTTATATTAAAAACAAACAAGCAAGCCCTGCCCAGATTCAAAAAGTAACGTAATGCATGACTTTTCATAAAAAGTAACTAAGTAATGTTAGTTACTTTTTTTAGGGAGTAACGCAATATTGTAATGCATTACTTCTAAAAGTAGCTTTCCCCAACATTGATTATAAGTAAGCTACATCCATAGCAGTCACTACTAATGAGCATATCACCGCAAGCAGTGTTTAAAGTATTAGTTGACTTCCAGAATAAAAAATTCCTGATAATTTACTCACCCCCATGTCATCCAAGATGTTAATGTCGTTCTTTCTTCAGTCGAAATGAAATTAAGATTTTTGAGGAAAACATTCCAGCATTTTTCTCCATATAGTGGACTTCAATGGGAGCTTCGTGGTTTAAAAAGTATATGAATTTGTATTTTTTTTTTTTTTAGAAAATGACCAATCGTTTGACTAGATAAGACCCTTATTCCTCGGCTGGGATTGTGTAGAGCCTTTTGAAGCTGCACTGAAACTGCAGTTTATTGATCCCCATTGAAATCCACTATATGAAGAAAAATCCATATAGTGTTTTCCTCAAAAACCTTAATTTCTTTTCAACTGAAAAAAACTCAGGACGTTTTTCTTCTGGAAGTGAACTAATACTTTAATTCATGCATAAATGATATTGCCTACATCGTTTGAATGCTAACTTGGTGTCATTTAAAGGGTTTTAAACTCTGTTTATGGTTTTGAGTATGACTACTGGCTTTATAAGTGAGCACTAATGCACACAGGAATGATTCTCTGATGGATGAAATGTGTGTGTTGGAATATACATGTAAGAAAGCTCTTATCTCTGTTATTAGCAGGCCGTTTTGCCTCTGGTGAGCTAGATCAATCACTGTAGTGTCAAAACGGATACATGTTGTTTGCTGTTTAATCCTCGACAGCTTCAGTGATTCAGTGACTCGCTCCATGACGCCCCATGGTAAATCTGGGGTTGGCTACAACCACGCATGAAGCTCTGTTTTCAGTATTTAAAGCCTGGTAACCATTAGCTTAATCAAAATGACAACCTTGAATGTGAAACATTAGTAGAACTCAAACTGAGCCCGGTATCTGACAGCAAAAAAAACATTGTAAAAACTTGTGTAGTAAAATAGTTTTTTTTTTTTTTGTGCCTAAAAACATTTTAATACATTCTAATGAACATTTAAAGTTAATATAATAATATTTTACAATTATACATTTTAAAAGCCACAACTGTGTTTTATGTTACATTTAAATCTAAGTATTTAAAAAAAAAACACATGGCCGTGTTCATGCGGTTGATTTGTGTTCAAAAAAAAAAAAAGCAAATGTAATTACTTCACTGTCAGTTCATTTCAAAGAGTTGTCGGTTAGGCAGGTAGTCATTTTCCTCAGAAATAATTGCTTTGGATAAGGCTTTAAAATAGTTAAAACAGGTGCGATAGCATAAACATGACACGTCTAGAGAAATGCAAAACAGTTTAGGAAAGAACCCAATTCACACCCGTACCAGCAAATATATGTTAGCATCAGTTTGGTCATGACAGCTCTCTGAGAGTTTAGCAAGGTAATTTACACGGAAATATTAATGTGTTTTGTCTTAGTGGAATAGATTAAAACCCAGGCTTATTTAAAAATACGTTTCTGCATTTCTGCAATACCATAATTACGTACCTTACTGCGTGTTTTGTGTCACTTTCAAAGTGAAATGTCCAGAGAGTGGCGCTAACACACGTACAGGTACGTATTCCTGTCTTTTTATTGCACTGCTTGAGGTACGTATTTTGGCTATTCAGAATTCAAATATCCAGGTAGTGTCAAGGTTAATGCTCTATCATGCTGGAAATATTCCCTACAACAATCCCAACCCTAAACCTACCTGATAGTGTTAACAAATGCAAAAGTGATATAAAAACGCATTTGTTGATGCAGCCGTGCTATTTTAGCTTCCTTATGCGGATTTGAGCTGTTTTGTCGAAATGTAGTTTCATACTGGAGCTCTTCATCATTCAAGTACAACGCCGTATCGGGTGAGCTACTGAGCAAACCTACTGAACTGGAAAACTCATGCTTATGAAGCTGTATATGTGATGACAACATTCAAAAGTATCAGTTTGTGACCTGCGCAGGATGTTAAAATTGTTTTGAAGTCATAACAATATTCTGCATGTAATTGTGTAAAATTAGGCTTTATTAATCAAAACTCTGTACTTGTAAATCATACTTTGGGTGAAGAGTAATAGAAGTTGTCAGAGTTTTACTGCCTCTAGTGTTTAAACTGGAAACTGCACTGATTCTAACAGGTACTTTATTCAGTTTTACAGAAATGTATATAGAAGCAAGTGTTTCCAATGAGCCTAGGTTTAAAGGAACAATCCACTTTTTTTGAAAATAGGCTCATTTTCCAACTCCCCTAGAGTTAAACAGTTGGGTTTTACCATTTTCGAATCTATTCAGCCGATCTCCGGGTCTAGCAGTAGCACTTTTAGCATAGCTTAGCATAGCTTAGCATAGCTCATTGTATTATTAGACCGTTAGCAAGAGTTTTGATATTTTTTCTATTTAAAACTTGACTCTTCTATAGTTACATCGAGTACAAAGACGTACGAAATATGAAAAGTTGCGATTTTCTAGGTTGATATGGCTAGGAACTGCTCTCATTTTGGCGTAATAATCAAGGAACTTTGCTGCCGTACCATGGGTGCAGGAGGCGCACTTTCAGGTGCTGCGTAATATCATTGCGCCTGCTGCACCCATGGTACGGCAGCAAAGTTCCTTGATTATTACGCCAAAATGAGAGCATAGTTCCTAGCCATATCAGTCTAGAAAATCGCAACTTTTCATTTTCCATCAGTCTTAGTACACAATGTAACTACAGAAGAGTTAAGTTTTAACTAGGAAAAATATCGTCATTATATATGGTCATTTTTGAGTGAGATGCTAACGGTCTAATCAGATTCAATGATCTGTGCTAAGCTATGCTAAAAGTGCTACCGCCAGACCCGGAGATCAGCTGAATGAATTTGAAAATGGAAAAACTCAACTGTTTAACTCTAGGGGAGTAGGACAATGAGCCTATTTTCAAAAAAGTGGAGTGTTCCTTTAATAGATTCGCTATGCTGCTAGGAGCATGTAAAAATACTGCTGCTGCACTTATAACATATATAATAACCCCCATATATAACATACATGAAAACACCCCGTAGCAGATCTATACAGGTGGAGCTGGGGAAGGTGGAGGGTTTTTGAAGTGCACTGAAACTGCTACAAGAACTAGCCAAGTATTTGAATGTTGAACAGCCGCTCACTGACTGCTGATGTGAAGAAAAGCCAATCAGCTGCATCATGTGAGTAAAGATGTGATTATATTAGTGATGTTAAATCGATTAATCGTGATTAATCGCATACAAAAATAAGTTTGTGTCTGTACTGTGTATGTGTATTTGTATATATAAATATACACACATACATGTATATATTTAGGAAATATGTCATTTGTATTTATATTAAATATGAATATACACATGTAAATATTTCTTATATACACACACATACATTGTGTAAACTTTTATTTTGAATGCGATTAATTGCGATTAATTGATTTGTATATAAGATTGAGTTAGAATCTATCAGCCTCCGATAGAGTTTCATGGCAGAACTTTGCATTTTCAACAAATGTAGAATATCTTACCTGAATATACAAAGTATTAC
Organism: Labeo catla; assembly: GCA_012976165.1. NCBI lineage: Eukaryota > Metazoa > Chordata > Actinopteri > Cypriniformes > Cyprinidae > Labeo > Labeo catla. The sequence continues at coordinate 635,949 of VONZ01000142.1, read as the reverse complement.
AATGGCAGTAGTGAGAGAAATGAGAGAAACACTGTGTCCGATGGTGTAGCCGATCTTCACCGACCTAAAGAAACTATCCTGCAAAAGAAAACAAAAAATACACGTTTACTAGTTCAAATAGCTCTGAGCGGTTTAATTCTTCTTGAAGATTTCAATTACACTATTGTTGGTTTGAGGTCAAGATCTGTTTGTTTGAAAGAAGAAATGAATACTTTTATTTTGCAAGGACACATTACATTGAAAAGATGTTTGCAATGTTACAAAAGATTAAATATTTTCAATAAATAATGCTCCTTTAAACTTTCTATTCATCAAAGATCCCTGAAAAAAAATATTCATGGTTGCCACAAAAATATAAAGCAGCAACTGTTTTCAATGTACAATGTTTAGTTGTAATAATAAATGTTTCTTGAGGAGCAAATCAGCATATCAAAATGATTTTTGATTAAATAAATGCAGCCCTGACTAGAGATGACTTCTTTCGAAAACATAAAATGTAACAACTTCAGACTTTTATACAGTGTGGTCGGTATATGTTATCATTAACTTTAAACATCATTAAACATGCTTTCTAACAAATCATTCTATTAAAAGCAATAAATATAATCTTTTGCTTTATGCGCAAATCTAACATAAATTTTTAACAGCATACTGCTCTCAGTTCATATGACGACAGTGGTCAAAACATGCATTCACAACCTTTATAAACACTACAGCTTAAAAACAAAACAACCACGATATCTGAGTATGACTCAATGCCTTGACTCCTTTGTCCATTTATGGTATCCTGATGTCTGAAAAGAATGTTTCTTTACTCAAGGCTATCGTTTTGTGGTAAGAATAGGCAATGTGCTGTCTCTCCCACGCAGAGCTTTGCTAAAAGACTCACCTGCGTAGAGCGTATTCAAATAACCCCCCTCTATAGTCTTTGACCGAAGTTGAATCTAAAAACCTGAACATGGCAACATCAGACGCTCATCAACAAAAACATAAAATTCCTTTTAAGTCCCATGCCCACATATTCCCAGTGGGTCTGAAGGCCGTGCGTGCTGTTGATGCAAACACATGCTGGGAAAGCTTTCATCAAAGGGCAAAGGTCATTTGCTCTTCACTTAACTACACTCTGCTCAAAAGATCAAGGTGTTTCGTGTTATATAATACCTGCTTCAGTGATGGATTATTAGTGTGTTTACAAATGCATCCAAAGGCTGACACCGATGTGCAATGCTAAATAAAAGAGCTATTATGTTTGGACTTGTTAGTTTGCACTAGGCAATAAAAGGCTAGCTGGAAACAGAGGCTAAAAGGTTAACTGAAGAGAGGTGAATGTTAAGGTTTTTGGGGTGAGGAACACTCAATATGACATGAGAACGATTGCTTTCTGTGGGCTAAAAGTTCAATACGTCAAGAGTCGGAGCATTTCAGTGTTGTATAATGCCAGTGGAGTTGAAAACACTAGTTTGACATAACTTTACTAAGATATTTTGCATGAATGATGCTTTCTAAAGTCTCACAATCAAAAAATTCAATCATTTTGTTAACTGATATAATGTTAATATACCAACATAGTGTATGCTGCACTTACGTCATCTACTGTGCCATTCAGATTATAGCCACAATGCACTACGATTTCTATCGGGTCCATCTCGGTCCAGCCATCAGCAGTGCAGGTCTTTGAGAGGTTACCTGTGTGGGAAATATAAAGGTCATTAACCTCAAGATACAAACACTGGCTGCTCTATTTAGAAGCTGCATTTGTTTATTAAGCTCTCAACTTAAGAGAGCTGGCATCCTGGAGTGTGTCCACACAATTAAAGTCAAATGGATTTCTGAACTAAAGTAGAGAAATCCGGGCCACGTTACCCCTCTTGCTGAGGTGTTTCTTGACCCTTCTCAATGCACAGTATCCCACTGAATGCAAAACTGCATCCAATCAATACACAAAGAGACCCAACTGAGCACTGTGGCTTATTGAGCGTATATGTTTTGATCTGTGCTGTATACAAATATGAACAATGAATTACGGAGAAGGAAAAAAAACATTCATTTGGGTCGCAGGATTTACCCAGAGTTGAGGAAGCTACACTGAAATTTTGTGTAGAAACAATGTTCACTTAGAAATACTTATACTAGCAAATGTCAGAGTTATGAAGAAGTGGCAATTAAGACATTGAATTGAACATGAAAGTTTGAAGTAGAAAAACTAAAAGGGTATTTTGATGTAAAATGCACTCCAGAAATCGGAGAAAGAGAACAATTTTATTTAAACCAGTAAAACCAGTTCACAAGACTGAATCAGGCTTTCCAACTCTTCATATGAGAAAGAGAACCATTTAGGATGAAGGATTGATTTAATTTAAACTGATTTTAGCGAGACAATCTTTTAAGATGAACTGATCCATTAGAACAAATTTGACTTTCCAATCGAGTAAGAACCATTTAGGATGACTCAATGTACTAACATGAATCAGACTTTGCAAATCTACATATCGTATGAGAGAGAACCATTTAATGTGAACAGATTATTTTTTAATTAGAACAAATCTGGCTTGCCAATTCTGTATGTGAGAAAGAACCATTTAGGATGAATCGATTTACTAGAATCAATCAGGATTTCCAGCTTCATATACAGGATGTGAAAGACAACCTTTTAATATGAACTGATTCATTATAATGAATCTGACTTGCCAAATCTACATTTGAGAGAGAACCATTCAGGATGAATCAATTCACTAGAATGAATCAGACCGTCCAACTCAACATAAGGTACTGTATGAGAGAGAAGGAGAACCATTTAAGATGAACTGATTCATTAGAATGAATCTGACTTGTCAGTTCTACATTTGAGAGAAAACCATTACGGATGAATCGACTCACTAGAGTGAATCAGACTGTCCAACTCAACATACAGTATTGTATGAGAGAGAAAGAGAATCATTTAAGATGAACTGATTCATTAGAATGAATATGACTTGCCAATTCTACATTTCAGAGAGAACCATTTAGGATGAATCAATTCACTAGAATGAATCAGACTGTCCGACTCCACATACAGTAAAAGAGAGAACCATTTAAAATGATCCAATTTCTTAGAATGAATCTGATTTTCTGATTCCACATTTTAAAGAGAAACAGTAAATTAATTTACTGGAATGAATCAAACTTTCCAACTCCACATAGAATGTGCAAGAGAGATGCATAAAAGAGTAACTGATTCATTAGAATGAATCTGATTGATTCACTAAAATGAATCATACTGTCCAACTACAGTACAGTATGAGAGAGGAGAAGAAACATTTAGATGAACTGATTCATCAAAATGAATCTGACTTGCCAATTCTACATTTGAGAGAGAACCATTTCAAATGAATCAGTTCACTAGAATGAATCAGACTTTCCAGTTCCACATACTGTATGAGAGAGAAAGAAACATTTAAGATGAACTGATTCATTAGAATGAATCTGACTTGCCAATTCTACATTTGAAAGAGAACTTTTTAAGATGAACTGTTTCACTAGAATGAATCAGACTGTCCAACTCCACATACAATATGGAAGAGGGAACGAAATCAGATGAACTGATTCATTGGAATGAATTTGGTTTGCCAATTCTACATGTGAAAAAGTGCCGTTAAGCAGGCCTGGACTGACCATAGGGCATACCGGGCAATGCCCGCCGGGCTGACGCACATTTTTGGGCTGGGGCTGTCAGTCATAATTTAATGTTTTTTAAAAAGTTTATTAGGCCAATTTATTTATTACCGCAACGGTAGAGTATCTGAGACACGAATCGCGGCCCATTGGTTGACTGTCTTAAAGGACATTGAGCTAGTCCAATGCAATCTCAGGCCACGCCCTGCCTCCCTCCTGGCCAGCCCTCAGCTCCACTTGACAAAATCTGCTATTTAGTCCGGTAAGAAGTAAGTTAGCCGAAATGTTGGCAGAGTGAAGGGAGGGACATTTATGTAGGGAAGACAGAGGGCTTTTTTTGTGGTGTGTGTGTGTGTCACCCGTGCATTTGAGTGTTTGTCGACAACCTGCACCACTAGCCTACCTAGCTGCTACTCGCAAATGAACCGTCTGCCAATTAGGCTACATTGCCATCCACATCAAATTAACGAGTGGTCTTACGTCTGTATAATAACAATAATAATTAAGAATAATTTTTTACCAAGGTTATTCGCTTCCATGCAGGTTACTGTGGTTTAATGTTTGAAACAAAACAGTGAGCGCATATATCCTTTGATGTGTCATATATATGCCTCAGCATATTGTTTAAATAATCATGGTGGGCCGCTATGGCCAAAAATGCCAGGGCCGTTTTTTGGTCCCAGTCCAGCCCTGCTGTTAAGGATGAATCATTTAATGTGTGCACGAGATGTTTTTTGCAAACAATAATGACATTTTTTTGTGGGCGGAGCTCATCTGGTGGCAGAAAATAACAGTTTTCAAGTAGAGGTCTATGGAAACCATAGAATAAAAGCTTAAATAAAGGTACATTTGAGTTTATAATTCTGTTTAAAAGAACTGACTTCAAAATTCTGACTTTATTCTCACAATTCTGATCGTGAGTCAACCCTCGGCTCAGAATCATGAGTTTTATGACACACTTCTGTTTTTTTTCCCCTCAGAATTGACAAACTCGCTGTTGTTGAGTTAAATCGAGTTATAAAGTCCAAAATATGAGATAGAAACTTGCATTTTCAAGAACAAAAGTCAGAATTGTAAGATAAAATAGGTAAATGTCAAATGTTATAGGTTTAAATAGTATTGCATTCTGTAGCTGTAGGGCTAAAATAATAAGCTCACTATGAACTGCATATGTAAATATTATGTAGACCTATTGTTTAAATCAAATTTATGCTTTAAAAGTAGAATAATCATGGCAGGATTCATGCACAGTCTGTTTAAACATCTGCGTTTAGCTTTAAATGGCCTCTTTGATGACAGTATTCTATTCAAAGACACAACAATACATTTTTCTCTTATTAAATGGATTTTACCCATTTCCCTCCACTTGTTACCAGCGTTTTTCTGCCACCACAATGCATGACGTAACTGTGATGTCTACTCCAAATTGGTCTATACTCACTGGAAAAGATTAGCTTGTTACTGGAAAAGCTATAGTAATTACAGCTACTGTTACACTATTGAAAACACATTTGAATTTAAATGATACCACAATCTGACTCATCCAAAATCCTTCCGTATAATAAAGGGGGCATTCAAGGACTAGGTGTAGGTATCCTACAAGGATGATTCATTTAGTGAGAGCATTGTCTTATGGTCGACAGAGTTTGAAAAATATGATGTATACTTGAGAAGGAAGGACACTTAGTTCCTCTTCAGTGCATTCGTAGCGGGTCCCATGTTACAATGCCATGTATTGATCCAAAACAAACCAATCAATTTCACTCAGGTTTGAATTAAAAAGCCTGTAGGTGAATGAGTTCCCATGTGGGTTTTCTTCAGCATGTTTGTTATGTGAATGCTGAAAGAAGCTGTTTCATAACATTACAAAGTGAACACTGTAGAAAAGAGCTCTAAAGTGGAAAAACACTTTTAAAAACCCAAAAATTACTTTCCAAAGGAAAAAATGGCAGCAGAAACAACTTGAATGCGTCAAATTGACGCACAAAGACCACCCGTGCCTGCCCCGACAGGAAGCGACCTCCACCTATATAACAATGATGTCTGCTCCTGAATGAATCATACTTGCATGTACAGGTGCAGGTATTCAGGTTTTCCAAATGCTGGAAATAGCTCTTTTTCGACAGGAATTTGTAACTCACAAAAATCTTAATGCAAGTTGCATATCACACTTTGGACTAAATCTGAAGGTGAGAAGGGAAATGACAACAAGCTCCACTTTTCTATGTACATGTTAAAAATTAATTGGCCATTGTTCTGTCTAGTTTTGGTTTCCGACTCACCCTGGGAAGCATTGGGTAAACAACATAAATCTGTACTGGCATAATCAAAAAAAATAAAACAACAACAACATTTCACTGATCTTTCAGTGCCTCAGTCAGAATTTAAAAAAAGAAGTTTAATTGGGAGACATGCAAGACTATTTCTAAAACCTCTTACTACAGACATGAATTAAGAAAATTGTATTACATCCCATATAATTAATCAAAGGCAATATTTTTTGTCATTATTATATTTTGTTCCTTTAATAAGCTCTTAAAAGTTTTATTGTTCATTTAATGTGTATTGATCTGTTCATTCATTATTTGAAAGAGGCACAATAAAAAGAAATAATGGTAAGTAACAGTTTCAGCATGTCAAAGCAACAAAAGCAGCATTTCTCTGGAACGTGAAGCTTTCTGTGTCTGCAAATTGACTGGTTGAATGGCTCATAAAGAAAGCAGACCTAAATAAATTAATTAACGGAACGCACCATGATTAAAGTAGTGAAAAATTAATCAACTCTGCAATGATTAATGAAATGATTAATACGTATTAACATTAATTCATGATTAACGTCAATTTGTGATTCTGTTACTGACAGTCATACGGTTCACTTAGTCGAAAATAAAATATGGAAAAAAAACAGCAGCCTAATAAAATTATAGATTAAAAGTGAAGCAATTGTAAGAATCAGGATGGAAACTTAAGGGAAGACTGTAGACTACTAAAAGCTGCAGGTAACTGTTTTGACTTATTTGGTGGTTTGTATAGATTTGGATGTTTTGTGATTGTATTATATTTTACTGTTGAAGTATAACTCCCTGGTCTAGAAAAAAATGGAATAGATAGCTGAAACCCTATTGTAATTGTTAGAATGGCCAATCTCCATGTAAAACAGATTGAGCAGACCAAACCGTAAGTCGTAGAGACTTGAAACTTAGAGAGATGGTAGTACTCACACCGCCTACAATGTGACCAAGGCTTGCCCCAGTTGGCCTTATGGGGGCGCTACAGTGATCAAAAGTACAAAATCGCTCATGTTAATGCTTATGTTGTTGGAATCCTTGGCTCTCACTGGACAAAACTCATTCCCTGGATACGGTTTGTCACCAGGCAAAATTTTGGGGTATTTTTCATTTTTTTTTAAAAACCTACTTTTGCAAACTAGTCCTAGGGTTTTCACCTGATCGGGTCCAAGCCAGTGCAGGAAGATTATCTCCATTATCTGGAGAGTGAATATCAATGATTATAAAAAAAAATAAAATAAATTGGACTTTCGACCCTCCGTCACAAAGGGATGCCAAAACACCAAAGCTGCCTTTACTAAAAAGGCTACTTTTGGCTAACTTTTGAATGGAATGAGATATCTTCACTAAACTTGCAACACGTATGTAAGAGCTGAATCTGAGGTCACACGAAAAACTTGCAGAGCTATAAGAGAGGAAAAAAAAACATAATGGGCATATGCAACTGTTTGTCCTGTCAATGTGAAAATCAGTACGCACAGTCTTGGTCCAAAGTGCCACAAGCATCTATAAGGACATTTGTGTATCTCAAAAAACATGCCCGCCATAGGTCGATTAACTTTGAGCACCTTTTAGACAAAGGTCTGTGAGAAATTAGAAAGAAATCAGCCACTGGGGGCGATATATTGCATTTTTCAAGGGTGCAAACAATTGTATATTGCACGTTTTTTTCCCACATTCGCACAATATTCATATCATACGCTATACCTCCTCTTTCTGAAAGACTTTGCCTCTAGAACCACTGCTGTCAATCAAACCGTTTGTTAAATGATTGTGAAAATGTAAAAAAAAAAAACCTACTTTTGCGAACTAGTCCTAGGTTTTTCACGCAATCTGAAATAAACCACTGCAGTGCAATTCTCTGGGCTCTCTACACTGCAAAAAATGCTTTTCTTACTTAGATTTTGTCTTTTTATTTTGTCTTGTTTCCAGCCAAAATATCTAAAAATTCAAGAAGGATTTTCTAGACAAGCAAAAATTAGTGTCTTGTTTTCAGAAAAACACAAGTCAAAATTAAGTGAGTTTTTGCTTGAAACAAGCAAAATAATCTGCCAATGGGGTAAGCAAAATAATCTTGTTTTCTGCTTGAAATAAGATTATTTTGCTTACCCCATTGGCAGAATATTTTGCTTGTTCTAAGCAAAAACTCACTTAAATTTGATGCATTTTTTTCTGAAAACAAGACAATCATTTTTGCTTGTCTAGAAAATCCCTCTTGATTTAAGAATTTTTAGATATTTTGGCTGGAAACAAGACAAAATCTAAGTAAGAAAAGCATTTTTTGCAGTGTAGGTCAATAATTATCAAAAATATGTTGAAATTTACCCTTTGGAAAGTTATAATAGGGTCGTTGAAATATACCCAAAAGCCTATAAAGCCTAAACAAAAACTCAAAACTTCACAAAACCTGGTGAGCACATCCGACAGGTGATTCTAAACAAGCATGCAAGTTTTAGGTAGATGGGACATGAATATGATGCTATAACAGTCATAAACGTTAAAAAACATCATATAAACATCATATGCTTTATTAATTATTGATTTAGGTGGATGCAAGCTTGTTAAATAATATCTTTTTCATATGTGCTTAAATGTCTTAAAGCGCTTGAACCCTGGTAATCACTGCTTGCAGCTATATAATAAATATTATTTATTAAATAATAATTTTTAATAAGCAACAACAGCCATCATAAAAGGTAGGAAATGCTAGGAAATTCAGTTAAAAGTACAAAAGCAGCGCTCTGACAGTATTTAAGTTACAAATATAACATTATGAGATTTTGCCCTCAGCCAAAACTATTTGCTCTGTGACAAATAATAGATTATTGAGACTCGTTTTTTCAAATTCTTTCAAATTACAATATCTTTATTAACAAACCACATTTTTAAAGTCTAAATAAGTACATTCTCACCTAAAAAACTCTTAAAACTCATTCTGTGACACAAAACCACATGCTTTTAATAGATTATCATTCTTCTTTAAAATCTTGCAAGCAAAATGCAAATAATTGAGACAAACTGACAGAACATTGTCAGAATAGACCAGAAATAACAGGATTATTTTTTCTTTGCAAGTGTGAAGCGCTGATCAGATAATCCTGACATCATAATCAAATGTTGAATTATCCCATCTAAAACAATTTGAAAACAGTCACCTGCTTGAAATCCAGTTGACTTTCGACTTTTAGGTGCTTGACATGCATGCATTTTTCTTCTTTTAGATGGAAAATCTCATTCCAATAATCCAAGAGCGCACAACATCTCATCTGAGATGCTTGCAGTAATTATTACCCTCAGCAAAACATTTTAACCTTTATTTTGAATAAATTATAATATTAATAATGAAAGCTACATCATGCTTATCATGTAGGATTAAGATTCTTTTTCACTCCCTATAAACTAATCCATCTAATACCTGATTCTACTCCCTGCTTCATCTGATATGCATATTGTTGTGATTATCAAAAAGACATGGATTTAAAATCTAAAACGTAACACATTGCATTTATACAAACATGTTACTTAGGCAAAAACCAGCACCTGAAAGCTTGTGCAAATTTATTGGAGGGGATGTTTACTTGTGGCTTTTAGTGTAAGCTTTGTTTGTCATATAAGGTTGACGCCAACCATCTCGCATTTATCAACGTGTGCAAACACCCACATGCAATATATCCTTCCTCACACATTATTCCAGTGGACCTCGGGCTTTGTCGTAAGCCACAGAGATCCCATGAAGCAAATCCAGAACGCCACATTAATCCTTAGTATTGAACTACGAACAGACTTTTCTTATTCTCAAAAGCATAATCTGTCCTTTCTCATTCAGAGAGAGCATTGTACTGTGCTTGTATGCTTTAACTGAATCCATCAGAAATGTGTGGGACTTAAGGAAAAGAAATTGCTCCTGAATAGTACTGCACCAGCAGCAGCAGTACAGTATGTTTCATTTGCAAAAGTGCCATTTGAAATGAACTTTGCAGGATGTTCGACTATATTAAACTTTCCAATATAGGGAAGCTACATTTCAAAAGACACTGCAAATGTCATAGGAAATAATATATCATCTCACAGGAAGTGGAAAATAATTCAGCGGTCACTGCACACCATCTGAGTAGAACATGAAATTTGGATATAATAAATGTGATAAAAGGTTCAGTGTTGCATTGACCTTCTTTGCACTGACCTTCACTTCACCTCACATTCATGAACCTGATTATAATCATTGCAAACATCGAATAATACTAAGTAATATTAATTAACAACATGTACTTACTATATAATTAGGGTTAGTTGCTTGTTATTAAGCATATTTTACTGCTATTACTATAGAATGTGTAGCAAGGACACTAAAATAAAGTGTGGTCCCACTTTATACTTTATTATGTGGCCTTAACTACTATGTACTTACATCAAAAAATAACTACAATGTATTTTTGCTGCTATGGAGTCAATCAGAACACAACTATATTATCCTGGTACTAAAAGCCAGTGAGGTGAAAGTTCATACACCGCTCAGAACAGCACAGCTAAATGTCTGCAAACCAGGGCGCAGATGGTAACTCTGTTCTTTTTCATTTAATCGAGCTCTGTTGCTCATCAAAAGATTAGGAAGCACCAGAGGGGCTTCAGTATTTGGCTGTAGGGAGTCATAAAAGCTATGGTATGCAAGACTGATCTACTTTCAGTGAAAGATCAATGAATATGATTACATATTCAGAGGCACTCAAATGTGGCCACCTTCACACTTGGCTGCATATGAAACAAGTAGTGCCAGATGATTGAATCAACTAATGCTTTGTGATATATATATATAATCAACAAGCACTAAAAAAAGCACAGTGACATACTGTGGCTCATTAATCAAATATTCATTAATTATGCACTCCTGAAAGGACTGAATGACATAAGAGTAAGACTAAAGCCTTCACTTTAATTAAATGTTGAGGTTGAGCACCTCAGTGAATACTTGAGTAATACATCTTAAATACATAAGCAGACTATGACTGTACTTGTACAGTCTTGGGTGAGAAGAACTGTTTGATATATTTGTAAACTAAACTTGAAGAAAATATAACCTGTCAGTGCTGTCAGTCAAAAGTTTTTGAATAGTAAGATATTTTTTTTTATTAAAGTCTCTTCTGCTCACCAAATCTACATTTATTTGATCCAAAGTACAGCAAAAATGGTAAAACTGTGAAATATTTTTACTGTTTAAAATAATGGTTTTCTATTTGAATCTATTTTAAAATGTAATTTATTCCTGTCATTTCAAAGCTGAATTTTTAGCATCATTACTCCAGATCCTCCATCCTTCAGAAATCATTCTAATATTCTGATTTGCTGCTCAAAAAACATTTATTATTATTATTATTATTATTATTATTATGTTGAACGCTGAAGAGATTTTTTTCAGGTTTCTTTGTTAAATAGAAAGTTCAGAAGAACAACATTTATCTGAAATAGAAATCTTATAAATGTATTTATCATCACTTTTGATCAATTTAAAGTATCCTTGCTAAATAAAAGTATTAATTTCTATCATTTTTTTCCCAAAAAATCCAAACTTTTGAATTGTATAGTGTATAATGTTACAAAAGCTTTTTATTTCAGATAAATGCTGATCATTAAAGAATTCTGAAAAAATGTACTTAACTGTTTTAAATATCAGTAATAATCATAACAAAACAAATCAGCATATTAGAATGATTTCTGAAGGATCATGTGATACTGAAGACTGAATAATGATGCTGAAATGTTTGTTTTGACCACAGAAATAAATTACATTTTAAAATGTATTCAAACAGGAAGCAGTTGTTTTAAACAATAAAAATATGATATGTCACAATATTACTGTTTTTGCTGCATTGTTCTTTAAAAAACATGAAGAATCTTACTGTTCAAAAACTTTTGACTAGTAGTGTATTATAACAAAAAACTGAACATCTCAACATTTTGAAGTCCCCCATGATTTTTTGGCTTTTAGTATGAATATGTTAGCCTTAAGGTTATCAATAATTCGCATTTAAAAGATATAAACATTCATAACCAACTTAAATCTCTAACTTCCGGACGGATAAACGATTTTAATGCCATCACCCTTCTCATCGAACTTTTTATCCAATCAAATGCTGTCTAGAATCCGAAGTGTCCCGCCCCCTACACTATAGACGCTGAAGCTTCAGTGTCTGAGAAAAGAGTAAAAGAAATGAGAAAAAAATAGCAAAAAATGACCTTTATTAAAGTGACCTTCATCTAACAAAAAGGAAAAAACCTGAAATCTGTTTGATATAATACAAAGCGACCCCTGAGAGATAAAAGTGTCCATTTCCCAGAGAAGTAACACTCCGTTATCTGTCTCTTGGTTGCTAACAACTCAGATTTATGTTTGAGTCATCAGCACTGGCTCTTCAACGTCACAACACTTTCAAACTCATTTCTCCAATGTTCCTTTAGCCTAGAAATGTCTCACACGGCAGTGATTTTAAACCTCTGTGCTAAACAAAGGGGCTGTATCTTCAGCTAGGAACTACTTTGACCACACAGTGGTCCACTATCCACAGTTTTATATAACTAGCTGCTGCACTGAATGAACAAGTTGAAAAAAAAAATGAAAAAAAGACATTTCAAAGAAAAATTACAGAATCGTACTTACATTCTCACAGCTGGTCATTCCTAAAGTGTTCAGTGTGTTCAAAGCAGATGTGCTTTCTTTTTCAGTCCTCTTTCATCACCGCAGAAACACTTTATATCCTCCAACACAGAGGCTGTATTTCCATTACATATAATCGACATTGGTTTCTAATAGATTGTACCTGAGGCACATTCTGCATGGACATTTTTGCAAAATTAGATGTACCTGCAACATTTCAGATTTTGATGAACGTTGCCTAGTGTCTTCAACAGTGAATCTACAATGGAGTAGCAGTTTACATCTGCAGTGGGATTTAAAAGTCTGAGGCTACTGGTATAAATAAAATGCTTTTATTTTGCCTCTAAAAATTATAATACAAATTATAACTATGAAATGATTTTCACTATAGTGAACTCAGACAGGTGTGTGACAAATACAATGCTGGGTATAAAATAGAAATATTTGTTATTATTAACATTATTATTATTTTATTGTGCCTGTTGTTTTAACCTGTTTGTGTTGAGTTTATGTTATGCATAAGGAAACCTATGGAAGCCTGTTTCTGCCACAGAATTAAAAAAAATATTTCTGTTTCTCAAGACTTGCATGATATAAACTCGTGATGTTTGAATTACATGATATAAACTTGCAACTACAAGAAATAAAGTCAGAATTGCGCAATTGCGAGTTCTAAAGTCAGAATTACGAGATATACTGTAAACTCACAATTCTGACTTTTTTCTCTGAATTGCATGATATAAACTTGCAATTGTGAGAAATAAAGTCAGATTTGTTAAAATATGAGTTTATATCTTGTGATTCTGACTTTTTCTCACAGTTCTGACTGTTTTTCTCAGAACTGTGAGATATAAACTCGCGATTACAAGATATAAAGTCAGAATTGTGCAGTTGCGAGTTATAAAGTCAGAATTACGAGATATATTGTAAACTCACAATTCTGACTTTATTCTCAGAATTGCGTGACATAAACTAGCGATTGCAAGTTAAAGTTAAAATTGTGTGATATAAACTTGCAATTGATATATGAATTGTGCAAATATGAGTTTGTATCTCGTAATTCTGACTTTTTTCTCAATTCTTTCTCATACTTTTTTTTCTCAGAATTGCATGATATAAACTTGTGATTGCAAGTTATAAAGTTAGAATTGCATGATATAAACTTGCAACTGTGAGAAAGTCAGAATTGCGCAAATGTAAGTTTATATCTCATAATTCTGACTTTTTTCTTGCAGTTCTGACTTTTTTCTCAGAATTGTGAGATATAAACTCGGGACTGCAAGTTATAAAGTTAGAATTGTGTGATATAAACATGCAATTGCAAGAAATAAAGTCAGAATTTGCACAAATATGAGTTTATATCTTGTAATTCTGACTTTTTCCTCGCAATTCTGACTTTTTTCTCAGAATTGTGAGATATAAACTCGCAATTGCAAGTTATAAAGTCCAATTTTGATGGGGAAAAAAGACGTACATTTATATCACACAGTTCTGACTTTATTTCTCTGAATTGCAAGTTTATATCTCACAATTCTGAGAAAAAAGTCAGAATTGTGAGCTGTAAACTTACAATTGTGAAAGTAAGGTCAGAATTGTGAGATCGCAATTACCTTTTTTTATTTTTTATTCAATGGTGGAAAAAGGCTTCCATAGAAACCCAATTATATATATACCCAATTAGGGTATTTAATATGTGTAACTTGTCATAACAAGAATTTAAAACTAAGAGTTTTATAATTGCTTAAAATTAAGAGCTTAAAATTCTGATCATGATTAAGCTTAGTAACTAGGCTTAATCATCACAAAAAGTTAAAGTGTCAAAATAAATCTGTATAAAAATTGTAGATAAATATGACTTTTTAAAAATAGAAATTAAAATAGATGTATATAACTTTGCACGAACATCGTGTCCTAACTACTTGCGATAAAAGGTATCTTTTCCATGTTATTCAGAGTTTCTGTTCTAACTAGCCATGACGGCGACATGGGAAATTTCTATTTTAGACCGGTTTCTATTTCTGCAGCATCACATCTGGAACAACAACATACAAACTATGACAATTATAATCTCAAGTACTGATTACGTACTTTATTCAATGCTAAAACTCTCTAATGTGAGTTTGAATATCATTTTGTGCAACCTTTATAGCCATACTGAAAGCAACAACAAATAGTTCACTTCAGATCTTGAAAATAAAGCAAGTATGTACGTTAAAACTGTAAACTCAGTGCGAACCAACAACTGTATTCCATAACAAAGATGGTGTCAGTCACTTAGTATGTACTTTTAGTTAAAAAGGTTTAATATTTATGATTTAGATTATATACTTGTCCTTTTTGTTGGGAGTGCAGTGCGGTTCTCGCTTCTGAATGGTTGTGATATTTGAGTCATTCTGTCGCATTGAGGTGTCGCGTCATGTCTGGTGTGGACAGCCAAATTGCTTGTCGCTGGAATCTTGTTGCGTCACATGTAGTTAGGACACGGTGTTAGGCATCCTTTGTATAATGGGCAATGTAAGTCTGTTGAACTTGGTATGCTGCCAGACTTTTAATGAGTTTAATTAATAGTTTCTGGTGTGATGTGGCCAAGACAGAATTATCAGATAAACAAGTGACCTAATGGTACATACTCAATCAATGGGTCTGATTTGCCTCCTAATGAATTAGTCATTCCATCCACTCAAAGCAGCGGTTCTGCATATAAAATGTAACGCACAGTCACCAGCTGTATTGCATTCTGCAAACATGTTATAATGTTTTTAGCAACTTGTACATTGTTGACAACATATCATTAAAATGCAATTTGCTTGAGGGGGGAAACTGGTTTTGTTTTACTTTCTGACAATTAAGGACTTATTTTAGACTTATCATTTTCCCAAGCTCATCACTTTGCCTTGAAAAGTCTGATATCAAAGAAACTACTCCAGCGAGTATGTGGGAGTTTCACATTAGCTTCTGAACAACTTCAGACACTAAAGTGCCTCAAACCTTTTAGATTTACAGTGACGTGACAGTCCATGACAGCCCATGACTGAGGCTTACAAAATGACAAAAGACACTCTGCACTTTTCTTCAAGAGTTGCAGCTGTTGCTTAATGCCTTAAAGTTCATCAAATGTTTTCAATGGTGGTTTCAACTTACCCTCATGATGATCAGAGAAGTGTCTGAAGTAATTTGGACAGGGAATAACCACATGTTCCCCAACTTTGGCTGATGGCCAGCAAGCAATAATATCCCACATCCCTTTGCAGCCTGGCAAAAGAATAAAGAGTAGTGCTTAGCATTAACTTAATATCATATAAATATCATAACTGAATACATATAATACCCTAACAAAATTCTGAAATACTGTTAATCTTCATCGCTGAAAATTTGAAGGAATATTAGCTGTAGGTGTACCACTGTTCTACTAACATGTTTGACAAAATATCCATTTCAACAAAAACTTTATTTTGTCAAAAACACAGTGATCAAAATTAGAAACCAGTAGTAACCACTGTAGCTTGAAAGAAGATTACAACTAAAATTTTAGAGGGTTACAGCTGTCAGATATTAGTAGGAAGTGTAGAGGCCCTTGTTTTGAATGTCTTCAGCACAACTGCAGCTGTAGGACATCACTAGTTTCTCACTTTCTTCCCAACTCCTGCTGAAGAAAAAAACATCCCCCAAATCATGACACTTCCTCCACCACCTTTAAGACTTGGGCTTCAGTCTTTCCTCACTTTCACACAGAACAAAATGTTTCCCATCAGACCCAAATAAACTGAACTTGCTTTCCTCACTTAAGTGAACTTTGGACGAGTTCTCCTCTCTCCACACAACATGCTCCTCAGCAAAGATGAGCTTAGTGTTTTGATTCTTTCTGGTGATTAAGAGTGTGCTTTCAGTCTGACTTCCTCTTCAACGTCTTAAGACAAATCTTTACCCTGTTCAGCACTGAACTGGCAGGCAATTCCAGCTTCAGTGCTGAACCGATTTCCTGAGAGTCTCTGCATTATCTTTTCTTCTTGTGCATTTGTCTTATGTGGACGACCAGCCTTTTTGTGGGAATTGAATGAATTAGTGTCATTATAAACCTGCAATATTTTGGAATGACCAACTTCTTTTGCAATGCCTGAAAAAGTCATCCCGTAGGCCTTCATCTGGACAATGTCCTGTCGCAGGACTTCTGTCACTTTCGAGAGGCCCGCCATCTTGCAATGTCAGTGAAAACTGGAGGAATGCTGCCAGTTAAATAGGGTTTGCCACAAGTGGCTTGGTCACTGCAGAGTGCACTTTCAGTCCAACTTCTCTTAAACATGCTGAGACAGATCCTTACGCTGTTTAGCGCTGAACTGGCAAGCAATTTCAGCTGCAGTGTTGAACCCATTCCCCATTGAGAGTCTCTGCAATATCCTGTCTTCTCATACATTTGTCTTACATGGACAACCAGTATTTTTGTGGGACTTGAATGATTTAGTGTCATTGTACACCTGCAATATTTTGGAATGACCAACTTCTCTTGCAGTGGCTGAAAGTGTCATCCCTTTGGCCTTCATCTGGACAACCAGTCACCTTAGAGCCTCCTGCTATCTCACAATTTTCTTAGTGAAAATTGTAGGAATGCTGCCAGTTAAATAGGGTTTGTCATATATAATTAAGGAAATTAGCACCAGGTGCCAAATTAACACCAATAACGTGGAGGTATCTGTAAGTGTTCTCTAATTTTAATCAGAGTTCTTTTTCATATATCTCATTTAAGCTTTTTATACTGTGTTTCAGAATACAATTAATTTATAAAAATATGCTTAAAAAAATGTCCTTCTACTCCTGTTAGGATAACTTCAAATAGGACTAAGCAGTGACCTTGTAATTTAGGAAATTATAGATATAATTAAATTTCTTTAATGTGTGTGTATATATATATATATATATATATACATATTCAATTATTTTCTTGTACCAAAAAATAAATGTTTATTTTAGCATTTATTTGCTACATTAAATTGCTATTTTCATGTGCAAAAACATGGATTAATCAATTAATCAATATAATTATACGAATAGATACATCCAGTGTTCCAGCAAAATTTAACGAGACACTTCCTGCAGAAAAATTCTATGAATGTATTGCTGGTTCATTTCCACAGTGTTTTTATTAATCTAGTACACGCTGTCTAAATTTAACTGGGGTTTATTTAAACCCAACGTAAGAGCTCAACATAAACCCAACATAAAAACTCCCACTTCCCTCATCCTTCAGTTGGACACCTGTTAGCACAATAAACTGAGATATGGTATCAGCTTATTGCTTTACCAGTAGTATTTTGAATATTTATGATGTTCCTCATGCCCCCAGAATGCATCTGTCTGATTCATGAGGCGAGGTGAGTTGGCTCTTGACTGTGAATGTGCAGAACTGAAAGCTAGTTTATCTTATTTGTCCTCTCCAAGCTACAGAGGAATGTTCCAGAGGCAAGTGGCCTGTTTAAAAATCCACCTCATTCAGACACGATATGAATGTGAGGATGGGTCAGCACATAGACTGTAGACATTTGAGTTCAATCATCACAGGATTGCAGTTTAAATTTAAATCAGACAAAAGAATGAGTCTGGCTGCTAAAAGCTTTTTATGTTTAAAAACACTGACTGCGGAAATCTGAAAGGAAAATACACTGTAGGTTCCTTGACTACACTAATTCTAAATCCTCAGTCAATGCAATACAGGTTAGCTCTAGAGGTTTGCTCTGCAGGTTTAGTTCAACTTGCAGTTGATGAATAGAATTGTTGTAAAAATGCTGAAAGAAAAAAAATTACAAAACCAAAAACCTAATTTTCTTTAAGGGATAAAGGAAATGGTAATGTGATTGAAGCTCATGGAAGGCATGTGATTGCATCCTGATGTATACAAAACCTACCTTGAGTTAAGCAGTGCATATGAGGGATTTTCACCTAAAATATGGGGGAAGGGAACAGTGCTTGCACTATAGGATGTATTTGGTTTTGCCCTCCTTAACCTTTATACAACCCAAAGGAACAATCATCCCATTTAATGTCTTCCACACTACACTGAAAAAACACAATTTGTTGAGTCAGCTTAAAATAATTTGTTACCCTGCTGCCTTAAAATTTTAAGTTCAATCAACTAAAATAAGTTTGTTCAACTTGAAATGTTAAGTTGTACTAACAACTTAGATATTTGTGTTTGCTAAACTTAACAGATGGGTAAGTAAAAATATCTAAGTTCTAAGTTGTCACTTAGTATACTTTAACATTTCAAGTTGAATAAACTTTGAGTTGACTGAATTTAAAATTTTAAGGCAGCCAGGTTACAAATTATTTTAAGTTGACTCAACAAATTGTTTTTTACCATGTATAGCTCATCTACTGGTGTGTAACAGTTACCTACAGATGGGTTGTGGGTTGAAGGCATCTTATTTCCCAAATATAAACTCATTCAGGTGTAGATCTTGCACTAAGTTACAGTATGCTGTATATGTTTGCTTTGCAAATAAGTGGTTAATGAATGACACTTACACTGTATGCCATGATGTCTTTCACTGAAATATGTAGTTGAAAACCAATGTAAGATTTACGTTATTTAAAAAAAAATCCACATCGTTTTATACGTATTTTGGACTATGTGGGACACCATTATTTCGATAAAGGAAAATGGTTGCACTCTGTGAGGTACTGGCGCACATGTTGCTATTTTTACTGCAACACAACTCAGAAAATAAAATACTGATACGATGCCACATTGTGTGGCTTTTGCTTGTAATTTTGAGTTGAAGGGCAAGAAGAGAACTGCTTTCCTAGAGATAAGAAGATGAGAGAACTGGAATTGGAATTGGAAGATGACTGTGGACGAATAAAACTTTCGTAAAGAGCCACTGAAGGAGTTTCTCAGCATGGATTTCAGTATTTTATTTTCTGAGTTGTGTCGCGGTAAAAATACTAACAGGTACCGCCAGTATCTCACCAAGTGCAATGATTTTACATCATTGAAATAACTACCAGAAAGTCCCACCAGACCTTTAAAGATATAGACATAGATTGTTAGAAAAATTCCCTCTAGATTCATTATCTTCCAAGCTGCTCATCCTTTAACCTTGAGACTCAATCCTATCAATTAATGCTTAATGTTCTTTACCTAAGAAAAAAATCTACAGCTTTACTTTTTTAATTCTGAAGCTTAAGTGGTGCTAGCAACACTAAGGTCACTGGTTTCAATGCACAAATGAGTAACATGTACACCATTAATGCACTGTAATCATAAATGTTGGATAAAAGCGATCACTGCCAAGTGAATAAAATAAAATGTAAACTATTGTTTAAACAGATATGAGAAGAATACTTTTATTCAGTGATGACGCATTAAATTAATCAAAACTGACAGTAAATATATTTATAATGTAACAATATGAAAATAAATGTTGTTCTTTTGTTCTTATCATCAAAGAATCCTGTAAAAAATGTCACATTTTCCACAAAAGTATTAGGTGGCACAACTGTTTTCAACATTGATAATAATAATAAATGTTTCTGGAGCAGCAAATCAGCATATTAGAATGATTTCTGAAAGATCATGTGACAGGAGAAAGACTGGAGTAATGATGCTGAAAATTCAGTTTTGCATAAGGAATAAATTACACTTTAAACATTTAAGTAGGAAAAAAAATTGTAAAATTTTACAGTAAAATAATAATAGTTTTTTACAGCATTAATGTTTTTTTTTGTAGTTTTTTAGTGTTGTAGTGTTATAAAAGCCTGTTTCCACCACTAAATAATTATTAGTATTTATCACCAAGGTAATTGCAACTTTTTTCTCAGAATTTCGTGATACAAACTCGCAATTCTGACCTTTTTTGTGAGAATTGTGAGATACAAACTTGCCATTCTGAGAAATGAAGTCAGAATTACGAGATATCAACTCACAATTCTGTTTTTTTTTCTCAGAATCGCAAGTTTATATTGAATAATTCTGACTTTTTTTCCTCAGAATCGCAAGTTTATATCTCACAATTCTGTTTTTTTCTCAGAATCACAGGTTTATATCGCATAATTCTGACTTTTTTCTCAGAATTGCAAGTTTATATCTCACAGTTGTGACTTTGTCACTCAGAATTTTGAGTTTATATCTCAAGTTTATATAAACACGGTATTCTGAGAACATATTAGTCTTTCCCCCCCCTCAGAATTGGACAGAATTTAACTCACAATTGCAAGCAAATTTATATCTCACAATTCTGAGGAAAAAAGTGTAGTTATATCATATCTAACGATACTGAAAAAATGCAAGTAAAAAGCATTTTTTTTTAACTCTCAAGTTTGACTTAGAACAATACACATGGACTCCACAGGGCTTTTACTTCAAACAGTTGCATGAAATGCTTGTGGGCACAACAGATCCTTTCATTTATTCCACTCTCTGTCCATGATGGGGGTCTGACTTTTACAGCTGCCTTCCACTTCAAAAAAAAAAAATGGTGTTTCATGCCTGATTGCCAGTTCACCTTGTCAACCTGAAGAATAAGTCAGTGGAGGATAACCTACTTCATACCTCAAAGGAGCTTCCGGATAATTGTGGATATCGTATGTGCGGAGCAGTGGTCCCTCGACCCTTTGCTGAAAATCCAAAATAATCAGCTAGGCTGATGAATCAGTATTTTGCCAGAACGCTTGAGGTCTCATCTGCATGTGCATAATACATCTCATTGATGAGGATGATGGTAATCAGCCTTTGAAAACAGTGATTTTTTTTTTTTTTTTACATTTTCATATTCAAACCATTGGATGGATGATACATTAATATATATATGTACAGTGGGTACGGAAAGTATTCAGACCCCCTTAAATTTTTCACTCTTTGTTATATTGCAGCCATTTGCTAAAATCATTTAAGTTCATTTTTTTTCCCTCAATGTACACATTGACATTTTTGCAGATTTATTAAAAAAGAAAAACTGAAATATCACATGGTCCTAAGTATTCAGACCCTTTGCTCAGTATTTAGTAGAAGCACCCTTTTGATCTAATACAGCCATGAGTCTTTTTGGGAAAGATGCAACAAGTTTTTCACACCTGGATTTGGGGATCCTCTGCCATTCCTCCTTGCAGATCCTCTCCAGTTCTGTCAGGTTGGATGGTAAATGTTGGTGGACAGCCATTTTTAGGTCTCTCCAGAGATGCTCAATTGGGTTTAAGTCAGGGCTCTGGCTGGGCCATTCAAGAACAGTCACGGAGTTGTTGTGAAGCCACTCCTTCGTTATTTTAGCTGTGTGCTTAGGGTCATTGTCTTGTTGGAAGGTAAACCTTCAGCCCAGTCTGAGGTCCTGAGCACTCCGGAGAAGGTTTTCGTCCTGGATATCCCTGTACTTGCCCGCATTCAACTTTCCTTCGATTGCAACCAGTCGTGCTGTCCCTGAAGCTGAAAAACACCCCCACAGCATGATGCTGCCACCACCATGCTTCACTGTTGGGACTGTATTGGACAGGTGATGAGCAGTGCCTGGTTTTCTCCACACATACCGCTTAGAATTAAGGCCAAAAAGTTCTATCTTGGTCTCATCAGACCAGAGAATCTTATTTCTCACCATCTTGGAGTCCTTCAGGTGTTTTTTAGCAAACTCCCTGCGGTCTTTCATGTGTCTTGCACTGAAGAGAGGCTTTCGTCGGGCCACTCTGCCATAAAGCCTCGACTGGT
The DNA here is from genome assembly GCA_012976165.1 of Labeo catla. Lineage (NCBI taxonomy): Eukaryota > Metazoa > Chordata > Actinopteri > Cypriniformes > Cyprinidae > Labeo > Labeo catla. The sequence continues at coordinate 613,676 of VONZ01000142.1, read as the reverse complement.
GGAGGGCTGCAGTGATGGTTGACTTTCTACAACTTTCTCCCATCTCCCGACTGCATCTCTGGAGCTCAGCCACAGTGATCTTTGGGTTCTTCTTTACCTCTCTCACCAAGGCTCTTCTCCCCCGATAGCTCAGTTTGGCCGGACGGCCAGCTCTAGGAAGGGATCTGGTCATTACAAACATCTTCCATTTAAGGATTATGGAGGCCACTGTGCTCTTAGGAACCTTAAGTGCAGCAGAAATTTTTTTGTAACCTTGGCCAGATCTGTGCCTTGCCACAATTCTGTCTCTGAGCGCTTCAGGCAGTTCCTTTGACCTCATGATTCTCATTTGCTCTGACATGCACTGTGAGCTGTAAGGTCTTATATAGACAGGTGTGTGGCTTTCCTAATCAAGTCCAATCAGTATAATCAAACACAGCTGGACTCAAATGAAGGTGTAGAACCATCTCAAGGATGATCAGAAGAAATGGACAGCACCTGAGTTAAATATATGAGTGTCACAGCAAAGGGTCTGAATACTTAGGACCATGTGATATTTCAGTTTTTCTTTTTTAATAAATCTGCAAAAATGTCAACAATTCTGTGTTTTTCTGTCAATATGGGGTGCTGTGTGTACATTAATGAGAAAAAAATGAACTTAAATGATTTTAGCAAATGGCTGCAATATAACAAAGAGTGAAAAATTTAAGGGGGTCTGAATACTTTCCGTACCCACTGTATATATATTTTTGATGATACATTATTTAAATAAATTGCATATGTATATAATAATAATTTATATATTTTGTGTATATGAGAAATATTCTGATATATCCTCTATTGCTTATATACACATTACCAGTCAAAAGTTTTTGTTTTTGAACAGTAAGATTTTTAATGTTTTTAAAGACGTCTCTTCTGCTCACCAAGCTTGCATTTATTTATTCCAGCAACAAAATTTTGAAATATTTTTACTTTTTAAAATAACTTTTTTCTATTTGAATATATTTTAAAATGTAATTTATTCCTGTGATTTCAAAGCTGAATTTTTAGCATCATTACTCCAGTCTTCAGTGTCACATGATCCTTCAGAAATCATTTTGTTATCCTTATTTGCTGCTCAAGAACATTTATTATTATTATGTTGAAAACATCTGAGTTGAATTTTTTCAGGTTTCAGATGAATATAAAGTTCAGAAGAACAGCATTTATCTGAAATAGAAATATTTTGTAACATATAAACACACATTTATTGTCACTTTTGATCAATTTAAAGCATGCTTGCTAAATAAAAGCATGAATTTCTATAATTAAATTATTGTTAAATTATACTTACTCCAAGCTTTTAAATGGTTATTACAATATGTCCTGAAAAAATATATTGAACTGTTTTAAATATTGATAATAATAATAAAAAATGTTTTTTGAACAGCAAATCAGCGTATTAGAATGATTTCTGAAGGATCATGTGACACTGAAGATTGGAATAATGATGCTGAAAATCTAGCTTTGATCACAGGAATAAATTACATTTTAAAATATATTCTAACAGAAAAAGATTTTATAAACAGTAAAAATATTTCACAATATCACTGCTTTTGCTGTATTTTGGAACAAAGAAATGCAGGCTTGGTAAGCAGAAGAAACTTCTTAAAAAATGTTACAAATCTTACTGTTTAAAAACTTTTGACTGGTAGTGTATTTTTAAAAAAATATATATATTTAGATATTGTTACAACACTATTTTATATTTTTCAATATTCCTATTTTTTATAAATAATAAATAAATGCTTTTTTTTTGGTTTTCAGCAGCCGTTACTCCAGCTTTCAGTGTCACATGATCCTTCAAGAATTATTTGAATATGCTGTTTTAGTATTTTTATTATTATTATTATTATTATTATTATTTGCTTGAAATAAATAATTTTGTAAAATGCCTTTACTGTCAGTTTTAACAAATTTAATGCAAATATATATAACAATTCTGTGTGTATTGTATACAAATATATACACTTTTTCTTCTAATTTTTACATATAAATGAAGTGTTGTATTTTTCCTTTTTTAAAAAAAAAAAAAAAAATGAAGTGTTGTATTTAACATCATTCAGTAATGGGATTTTTGTTATTTCTTATTACTCTAAAAATACAGGTTACTAGATCTACTAGATTTTTTTCCCATTCAAAATAATTCTAGATATGAATGTAAATGCTTTTTGTTTTTGTCCCTTTTTTAGCACCAAATATTAGCTCTCAGTGATCTACAGTTACATCTATTTTCCCCACCAATGCGAAATTGTTTATTGACTGCGAAAATGGCACAGAGCAATGTCATTTTGTGAACATCACCTGATGTGACGTTTCCTGCTGTTTTATTCTCGCACCTCGCTCTTGCCAGCTCAATCTCATTTACCACCTCACACATCTGAACAGCACCAACCTGCAAAAGAGAAAGAGAGAGAGAACATTTCAGTTGTTCAAGCACATCACAACCTTCAAAGCTTCAATCTCTTTCGTCTCAGTGATTCACCACAATAATATTCTCAGGATAGTCTATTACTTTAAGGTGTCAGCTTTCATCTTGTAAGGCTTTCATTTCATATGCATATTTACGGATTGCAGCGGAACCTCATGGGGGCTTATTTTGGCTAAATATTTACAGCGACGGCCTACTGGGAATTAGATCAACCACTGCTTGAAATCCTACCTACTACCTAACCGACTTTTAGTTTCCCATACAGCATTCTTATTGACAATCTGACAGTCCAACGTACGTCTATACGCTAGTGGCACACGGACAAAAGACCGTCGCTGCGCTGTGGAGATGATATCATGCCTGTAGGGGAGAAAAGGCGCGTGGGGCCAGTGAGTAATCGCCCGATTGCTCACTGATGTCCACTGTCGATGACAAATTCATGCTGACAGTCAGTGGCAGACAGCCTGCGGGTCAATACGAACGTGAAAGTCCAACGAACAGCTTGAGAAGGTCAATGAAGACATGGTGCCGGGGAAGAGGGGTGTAATGGACAGGGGCGAATGCATAGTGTTAATAATGCTGTGTGTGTGTGGGTGTTTGTGTCATGGTCTTTGGGTGTGCAGGGTTTATTGTCTTGAGTTAGTATTTGAGCGTGCTTCTGTTTGGTGTAGCTGTGCGTGGGTCTGCATTTGTGTGTGTCTGTGCATTTCAGTGTGAGAGACCTGAGATCAGTGACTTAGAACAACAGGTTAGTGAGAAATGGAAAGTTTGTTTTCAAGTACTTATGCTGAGATCAGTGCTAGTTGAGCACTGCTGCCACTGACATGAATGGAAATACTAACCAGGTTTCCTCTATGTATTAGACCTCGTTGGGCCAAATCACACTTGAATGTGGACAAAAGCACTGAAGACATTTACAAAATAAATTCTGGTCAATGCTTTCATAACCAGTTGATGGTGGAAAAAGAAGTTTGTTGTTGGAATTATTATTTTTTTTTTACATTTTTAAAGGCTTCTTATGCTCACTAAAGCTGCATTTATTTGATTAAAACATCTAAAATAATGTTTAAATAAGCTGAATTTTAAGCAGCTGTTACTTCAGTCCTCAGTGTCACATGATGCTTCAGAAATTATTCTAATATGCTTATTTAATGCTAATATTATTAATACTGAACACATTCTGCTTAACGTTTTTTTGTGGAAACCGTAATACTTTTTTCCAGGATTTTTCAATTAATAGAAAGTTCAAAAGAACAGGATTAGTTTGAAACAGATTTTGTAACACTTCAAATGCCTTTACTCTCACTTTTAAAAAATATAATGCATCCCTGCTGAATAAAAGTATTACAATATAACAGAATTATGTATGTATACAAATATATACACTGTAACAAACAAAATTTGTTGAGTCAGCTTAAAATAATTTGTTACCTTGCTGCCTTAAAATTTTAAGTTCAGTCAACTCAAATAAGTTTAGTCAACTTGAAATGTTAAGTTGTACTAAGTGACATCTTAGATATTTGTGTTTGTTAAACTTAAAAGCTGGGTAAGTTGAATCAACTCAAATATCTTGTCACTCACTTTAACTTAACATTTCAAGTTGAATAAACTTTTTTTTTTTGAGTTGACTGAACTTAAAATTTTAAGACAGCCGGGTAACAAATTATTTTAAGTTGACTCAACAAATTGTATTTTACAGTGTGCAGCCTTTTTTTCCCTAGATTTTCATTGATGTGTCATTTTCAACATCAAATGAAGTATTGTATTTAACAGCATTCAGTAATAGAATTGACAGTGGCAGAAATTTGTAACATTTTTGGAGTAAATTGGCCAAATCCTTTATCTTTCTAAGGCTAATTTCCCTTTTTTTGTGTGTCAAATAATATTTTCACACATTTTGACAAAATTACAGCTCAACTGGAAATGGAGCAGAATAAAAAGATTCTGTAGGACAGTCATAAAAATTAATTTTAAACAATAAATACTGAAAATGCATTATATAATTATAATAATATAGCTTCTTTCACACAAATGCTTAAATATACATAAAAATAGCTTCTTTAACTTAAAGATGACCTTTTTTTAAAAAATAATTTTTTATAATTGGTTTTTATTGTATAGGTCTATGAGAAGCCAATGTCCTCACATGTTTTTTTTTCATGCCCCAGTCACATTTTCTTGGTTAAATAAACATTACTTACAGGGAGAAAAAATATTCAATTCTATTTTATATTTTTACATTAACAGTGTAATCAATATTTTATTTATTAAAGCCAATTATGAATCTCCTCAATGTACAGTTCTTAAGCATTTTTACACCAAAATAAAAACTCAATTTAAACAATATTTTTTTTTCAGCTGGTCTTTTTAGTAAATGATTCTGTGGTGTTGTAGAAAAACAAATGTAATTTCTACATGAAAAAGTTCAGGCAATAATTTTAAAAAGTAGTAAATTCTATATTAGTTCTTAATTTAAGCTTGTAGATGTTAAAGTGTATATATAAACGTTATAAAATTAAGTAAAACCTACTAAACTTCTTTGATACTGGTGTTCCCTTCATGAACTGGGCATGAATTTTTAATAATGTTGATTTTTTTTTTCCTGTTTTCCAGCTGTATTTACACAGTTTTATCATTGTTTTTGTTGTTCGATTTAGTAACTTGTGATTTTGTTACATCTGGAGTTCATTTTCTAGTAAAAATGACACATTCTTGCTCAGAAATGAACCACAGAACGTCATTGTGTATTGTGTACCAAATATTGAAGTCTCCGTGTTCGGGCGAGCACTGCTTTACTGATTATGTAGATATGGTGTCTACATGATATATATTGTATAATTTACTTACATGTTTCTAAGTAACATACATTTTAAAATCATGGTTTAATTAGGTGCTATATTAAGTAAAATCAAAGTATTGCCAGGTAAGCTTTGAGTTACTTAAGACTTAAGTTACTTATTTTCTTTGTTAAATTTACTTAACTTGGTTACGTAGATTTTACTTAATTCTATAAGTGAAATGATATATCATTATGTAATATTTACTTAATTTCTCTTACGAATGTTAAGGTCAATAGTAAATAGATTGTACAGAGCAGTAGCAGTAAAATGTACTTAAAATGTGTTAGAGCAAATTGTTACAATTTTTTTTTATTAAAGTACATCGTTCAATCAAGTTTTTGAATTTTTCAGATCATATGTCATTAAAGCTCTGTAAATACTGGTCACAGACAGAGATTTACTTAAAATTTCCCCAAGCTGATTTCTCACAAAAAACTCCTACAGATCATGTTTTCATGCCATTTTAAGTCTAATTTTGCTATAACAAAGTGGTTATATCTGAGTGAGTTGTTTACTTGCTTTTTTAATTAGTCTTCCTATTAAAGGAACACTCCACTTTTTGTGAAAATAGGCTCATTTTCTAATTCCGCTAGAGTTACAGGTAAAACAGTTGAGTTTTACTGTTTTCGAATCCATTCAGCTGATCTCCAGGTCTGGTGGTCGCACTTTTAGCATAGCTTAGCATAGATCATTGCTGCGTAATATCATTGCACCTGCTGCACCCATGGTACGGCACTTTCAGAACAACAATTTACAAATAATTTACTCACCCCCTTGTCATCCAAGATGTTCATGGCTTTCTGTCTTCAGTTGTAAAGAAATTATGGTTTTTGAGGAAAGCATTTCAGGATTTTTCAAAATATAATGGACTTCATTGGTGCCCCGATTTTGAACTTCCAAAATGTAGTTTAAATGCAGCTTCAAAGGGCTCTAAACAATCCCAGCCAAGGAAGAAGGGTCTTATCTAGTGAAACAATCTGTCATTTTTTTTAGAAAAATAAAAATTTGTATACTTTTTAAGCACAAAAGCTCGTGTAGCACAGGCTCTGGGATGCGTGTTCACAATGCTATGAATTAGTGATGGGTCGTTCTTGAACGATTCTTTAATTTTGAACGAACCTTTAATGTGACTTGGGAAGAACGAGTCGTCTCGGGGAGTGATTCGTTCAGTCGCACATGCGCAACATCCCATTAGGTTCTGTACTGGAATTAGTTCACCTGTTTCGAGTCTTCGGGTTTTTAGAGTCGTTCGTTTATCTTATGGGGCTGTCACGTGATGAACGAACAACTCAAACCCGAAAACTTGTCAGATAAGAGGTGAGGTGAGCGAATCATAGACTAAAGACCCAGGTAAACAATGAATTAATCTTTTCCGTTTCTTATAGCATTACAGTTTTGTCTTGCTTGTAGTGTGATCAACGTTTGTGTAAGCAGTAGATGTGTTAGGGAAGTAACACGTAACATTTTAATTATATTTTGTAAATGAACGAAATGACACAAAAAAAAGATTCGTTCATTTTGCTGAATGAAACTCAAAGGTCCGAGTTGGTAAAATGATCCGAACTTCCCATCACTACTACGAATCACGTGTAAGTTCATCGTCTGTGTAAGTTACTGAGTATGGCGAAAAAACTTGTTGTACCTTTTTGTTTGTAAACAGCGTTCAGCAGGGTGCACTTTCTTAGTCTTCGCACGTTCGCTTTGTAAACACTGGGTCTGTAGTCCGCCTACGTTCCGCATGACCTTTCGACGTGATTCAACAGTACGTAAGTGTTGTGAACGTGCATCCCAGAGCCTGTGCTACACCAGCTTTTGTGCTTAAAAAGTATACAAATTTGTGTTTTTCGCAAAAAATGACCGTTTCGCTAGATAAGACCCTTCTTCCTCGGCTGGGATCGTTTAGAGCCCTTTGAAGCTGCATTTGAACTACATTTTGGAAGTTCAGGAACACTGAAGGCATTGCCTCCTCTCACTTGACTTTCCCCATTGATTCAATTACCCCCCACCAAACTCCCCGCACGATTTAGAGGGTCTGTTAAAACTCAGTGGGCTCAAGGAAAAATTTCATTTCATGGGCTCTTTCAGATCTAGATTAATTCTACTGGCCACATTACAGTTTAAGTGAAAATCCACAAAAAGTACATCACTATTTCAAAACATCTCAAAGAGAAGCCTTGTAATGAAGTCTACACTTGCTGTGTCACTTTCAGTAACACCTAAATGATGGAGCTGCATTTTATGATAAATGTTTAGGAGAAGAGCAGCGGAAATGATGCTGAAAATACAGGCGCTATTTTTACTCAGTTTCAGCTGTCAGTCTCTGGTACTTTGGTGCATGGATAATAGGGTGAGCTCAGTGAGAGGCTGCTCCTCTGCCATCATCGGCCATGCGTGCAGCTATAATCTCCACCAGCAGAAGATTCCATCACACTTTTTATTGCATCATCTGACCTCGCGTGGCTTAAAACACTGTTAAAGTAGGAGTGGAAGAAAAGAGTACACACACACACACACACACACACACACACACACAAAAACACTTGGAACAACACTAAAAAAGTAGTGATCAGTTAATAATTGCCTTCCAAGTCTAAAATGCGCTAGTCAAGATTCGTATAATCATTTGGTTCCTGGAAATAATAAAATGCACATTTACATTAGATAAGTTTCTATGGCGCTTCTCCATCTGAGGACAAAGAAGCCATTTAGAGGTTGTTTACAATCATTTGCCTAAATTACAATAACAGTGTGCTATTCGTTTGGTAATAAATCTGCCAAACTTCTGCAAATATTTCTTCTCAGAGTTACAGCAGATAATGGAGGAGCATTCCTCTTTACTCTGCATTGGCGTACTCATCAGGTGCAGGGTCCATTGCGTGTGAAACCGACCTAATAAAGTGGTGGGTCAGGCCACGGGGCGATCGCTGATGCATTCCTGGCGAAGTGCGGACACTCAGCTTCGCATATTTGTGTTTAGGCTCAACTTATTTGCGAGAGTTCAAATATGTAAGTGGATTCCAAGCTGGAAAATCCAGCTTAGGTTTTGGAACATGATAGCGGGTCTAAGCTGGTCGAAGCCTTGTGTTTTTACACATTTTTTTTCTCAAAAGGCTTATTTCCAAAAATATCACCGCATAATCCATCGCTCGCTGGATAAGTCTAGGCTACACTGGTTTAAGGTAGCTGGTCTCCTAGCCTGGTCAACAAGACCAGAAAACCACTCTGAGTAGTTTAAGATGTTTTTTTTTTTTTCCAGCAATGGAGAGAGACCTTAGTAAAACTAAAGAAGTCAGTCTGTGAAGGTGGCTGTGCTGTCAACACTTCTCTTTTAGCTTTGGTAAAAGAGCATATTCTTCCTAAGAATTTTAAAACAGTCTTTATGGGTGATATTGATCTGTGTATTTAATGTCAGCCGTGCAGTGGCATTTGAGAGAAAGAGACAGAAGGGCGAGGGCTTGGTCCTTAAACAATGACCACACGGTGACTCAGACCTAGACCTTGGCGACAGAACAGCAACCACACAGCTTCTCATTTGCACACCAAATGAGAAGCATACCAGGAAAAAAGTACTGGAATATTATAGATCAGATCAGATTAGAGACCTGGTTCACTGTATAATAAAATGAATTATATCGTATTAAATGAAAGAAAGAAAGAAAGAAAGAAAGTATAGAAAAAATACATAAAAATACATGCTATTTTCATTGGTAATCTAGTCCATATTTGTGTTACTACTAGACCATCTACACTCTAAAAAATGCTGGGTTATTTTTTTTTTTTTTTAACCCAAATGCTGGGTTCAGCCTGTTGGGTCATTTTACTGGGCTGTTTTTAATATTTTTACCCAGGGGCTGGGTCGTTTTTTCTGCACTCTACAAATGTTGGGTTCACTCTAAAAGGTGATAAGTTGACTTTTAAAAATTGAGGAAACCCATTCGCATGATGGAAACGCCTTTTGCCTTGCATAACAAATTGATCTTATTTGTTATAATACTGAATTTAATTTAATTTGACGTTAAAATATGCTCTCTAATCTCAGTACTGTTTGTTTATGGGCAGGTTATGAAATCACATTGTCTTTCAGCTACAAGTGAAACATGAGGTGGCGGTCTGAAGTTCGTAGTTTCCCCGCAGAACAGCAGCTCATCAACAGCTCAGATTTCGGCGACACACCGGCACGAGAATAAACACTATTTTGGTGAAAAGCAATTAGAGAGAACAGCTGGATACACTTAAATTAAAATGCTTCTTTTAAATGTTGGCAACTCAGCGCCAGGTAAATATTGGACAGAACACATGCTGGGTTATTTTGACCAGGCTGGTCAAGTTAAATGTTGTTTTGCTGGGTTGTTTAATTTTAAGTCAACTATTGTTTAAAAACTATTATATTGCTGGCTTAAAATGGGCTGAAAATTAAAAGTCACACAGAATTATAGAGGCAACTGCAATAATCAAAATATGAACATTATTTAGCAAGAACACCTATGTACAAAAATATAAGACAAATTGAATTTATTTGGGTGAATACAGCATAGTTTACAATATTACATACATTTAAACATATTTTACAGGCATTTTACAAATAAAAAATGTAGCATTTAAAAGTAGCATCTTAATTTAAGTGTATTCAACTGTTCTCTGTAATCACTTTTCACTGAAACAGTGGTAATTCTTGTGCTTTTATGTAGCTGAAATCTGAGCCGGTGATGAGCTGTATGTTGCATTGCATAAAATAATATAATTTACATCAAAGTAAAGACCTTCCAAATGAAATAAAACGTATACAAACTTTTATTTCGCTGAAGAAGTGCACCAGACTGTATCTCAGCAGCTGGGATGTTTCGGGGGAAGACAGGCTCATCACTTTAGAATTAAAAGGTTCTGACATTTTTGTCAAAACTGAGTTATTCTTATTCTTATTATTTACATTATGTGATGTTTTTTTTTGTAAGCTGCGTACATTTTGGGCCTCTTTTTAGAAAACAAAAATGGTTCTATCTACAGAAGTATATGGAATGCAAAAACTTTCAAGCTCAATATCTAAAAAGGTGCTCAGAATGTAGATAGAACCTTATAACTCTAAGGCGACGAAATGTTCATCTTTTGATTATTGCTGTTGCCTCAAGTAATTCTGTGTGATTTTTTTTTTTTTTTTTTGGTCAAAATCACCCAGCATGTGTTCTGTCCAATATTTACCCAGCACTGGGTTGACAAATAACCCAAGTTGGGTTGTTTTTAAACCAGCATTTTTTAGAGTGTAATTATTAGATAAAGCAATTAAAAATGGGACATTGGATGCAAAAATCACTTTTACACAGTGTTTGCATATGAATGCATCTTAGCAGTGTATAAGGACACAACCACCCACAATGATACAAATCTATTCATTTTTTTTTTTTATCCCCCAAAACCTAAATAGTCTCAATTAACAAGCTCTTTTGATTTTCTGAGCAGTATGATGTCATACTGCTCAAGCCCCGCCCACAACCGCTGACGGACTGTCCCATATTTGCATATTCCCGCCCTCAGCCAGTTGTATGCTGTCCGCCATTTTCTCTGCACTCGAGCAGCTGTTGCAACGTCTCGTAAACAATGCAGGTGTTTTATAGTTGGATATAAAAGTGAACATAAGAGTCTTCATTTTCATCTGGAATTGTTTTGTTTTTGATGGCAATGCACCACCTAATAAACAAAAAACAAAAGAGAGGGGCGGGAAGAGCAGTAGCTCATTATCATTTAAAGAGCCAAGCATCAAAACAGGTCACTGTGAACAGAGCAGTGTGACAAGGTAAAAAAGGTGTTGTTTTACACAACCATTGAGGAATTTTAACCAAAACATATTTAGACATTTCATGAAGAACCTAAAGAATCATACCAACTTGTGGAAGACGGGCATCCGATGTTCCTATTAATAAACTCCTCTTTATACTAGATTCTGGTCAAACGTGGCATTCTGAATGGTGACTAAACCACATAACGGACCAAATTCCTAAATCATTTTGTTGCCTTCATTCCTCTCACATTATCATGTAATAAAAATATTTAACTTTTTATATCTATTTTTCCCACTTGTTTGGAAAGTAGATGTTAAATAAGCAAGATAAAATATAGTCAGCAGATCATTTTTTCAAAATAAACCCCTTCAGGGTGGTATAAGACTTCATCAGTTTATTTTTCGATAATGGCCAGCTGGATGCACATTTTCCCTTACATACTAACTGTTTAGTTTGTCAGAATCAAAATAATATGACTGTGGGTTTGTGCATGCTTTGATCCAGCTCAATAGCCTCAACTAATACTGCTAAACACAGCAAGCAGGGCTGATTCACACACACACACACACACACACACACACACACAGCTAAGCAGAATAATGAAGTCCTGTGCCTCAGCTGACTTATCGGAACATCTGCTGACCTCTGGGACGAACCTGCGCCGCTCGTTCCTGAGCCAGATAACAGCGGCGCTCTGCTCAAGCTTGTTAGTGTAAATGCAGACAGCAGCAGCAGCAGATTCTGCACATAGCGAGAAAGTAACAAACGGCAAATTGGCAAGCAGATGTTCCCTAAAACTGTCTAGCGTAGGGTTACAGAGCTGGCTGAGAAACACAGATTCTTTTACAACTTAAAGGTGATGTGTGGAATTGTTTGGATGTTAAAATACTTTCTGGATTGATGCTTCCCTCTTGGTGAGAGAAAACACAAACAGGCCATATGCCATCCATATGGGTGACCTGCAGTGTTTAGAAACTCCAGTTTTATGCATCCACACAATTCAGTTTGTTACTTTGCTGACGGCAGAGAAGCCATTATACTGCATATTTCAAAATCATTACTATTTGGGAATACTTAACAGTATTTTGACAGTGGTAATGTGTTGTCAGTGAACTATTTCTTATAAGTAATAATACAGTAGTTAAGGAGAACAGGAATATCAAATTAAATTGGAATTACATCAAAATACATTTCAGTGCCTTTCAAGTTAAAGTGCAGATGGACAGTTGACATGTCATGTAGTTTTACTTCTCAAACAAAACGGCCAATCACTTCTTTTATATTTTTTAACATTTAGATCAGGGGTGTCAAACTCTGGTCCAGGAGGTCCGTAGCCCTGCAGAGTTTAGATGCAACCCTAATTAAACACACCTGATCCAACTAATCAAGCCCTTCAGGCTTAATTGAAAACTGCATAGTATGTGTGTTGGAGCAAGGATGGAACAAAACTCTGCAGGGCTGCGGCCCTCCAGGAACTGGAGTTTGACACCCCTGATTTAGATGAACTGTACTCGTCATAAACTGTGGGATATGTTTTAGTGAACACTGGATTGAAATACTTGTATTTCTGCTTTCATGACTGATCAAGAATTCAAATACACACACAGGTTTGTTTTTGTGAATTGTGGAGACTTTCCATAGACTTCTATTGTTTTTATACTGTACAAACCATATTTTCGATTGCCCTACACCGACCCTACACCTAAACCTAGCTCTCACAAGAGACTGTGCATGTTTTTACTTTCTCAAAAAAAAAAAAAAACTCATTTTGGGGTGCGTTTCCCAAAAGCATCGTTAGCCAACTATGGTCGCAAGTTCCGTCGTTACCAACATAGTTCAACGATTCGGCGTTTCCCAAAACCATAGTTTAAACGAACATTCGCAAACAGCGTCACAAACTTATGTGGTTCGAACTACAGCTCTCGACCTGTGGTTAGAAGCATAGTTCCTTGTTAGTAAGACATATATGACCCTGGACCTGGTCTTAAGTCGCTAGGGTATATTTGTAGCAATAGCCAAAAATACATTGTACGGGTCAAAATTATTGATTTTTCTTTTATGGCAAAAATCCAAAAAAAGTAAAGATCATGTTCCATGAAGATATTTTGTAAAATTCTTACTGTAAATATATGAAAACTTAATTTTTGATTAGTAATATACATTGTTAAGAACTTTATTTGGACAACTTTAAAGGCAATTTTCTCAATAGTTTGATTTGTTTACACCCTCAGATTCCAGGTTTTCAAATAGTTGTATCTCAGCCAAATATTGTCCTATTCTAACAAACAATACATCAATGGAAAGTTATTTATTCAGCTTTCAGATGATGTATAAATCTCAATTTTGAAAAATTGACCCTTTTGACTGGTTTTGTGATCCAGGGTCACATATAGGTTCAATAAATTATGCTCTTGGCCACAGTAAGCAAGCTAGCATGCGGTGCAATCTATATCTTCCATTCTATCTAAATATAAACATATTTTAATCTATGTTTTTTTGCATGTCCTTTGTAAGCACTGTTTCTAAATAGTGCGCATATGCACACGTGCCTAAGGGAACCCGGAGTATGACGTAAGAGGGAACCCGCGATGACTTAAACATCAAATAGAGCGAAATGTTTAATACAGCTGCATTTTAGAGATCTATAATCAGTTAAATAGCATTACTCATAAATAAAGTTAAATAAAATAAAGTTATTACTCGGTGACGTCATTAACAACGGCCATACATTGTTGAACTAATGTGGTTCCAACGACGGAGATGTTCGGGAAACAGTTGTGACAAGCTAGTTCGTTTCCACAACAATGCATCGTACTATGGAGGTTAATCAGCGAGTTACGTCGTTGTATGGGAAACATACCCCTGTATGATTTATAAGCCTTTTGAATTATGGAGACACTCAGAATGTCTTCATATTTCACCCTCTCCTTGTAATACCTATGTCATACCCATGTCATACAAATTTGTGCCCTGATTTGTCACACACACACACATTTGTAAAATTAATTTGTCAAGAACATTTTACATTTTTTGAAATAAAAAAAAACTTGTTTTTGGCTTTGTCTGTATAAATCAACCTTATCAAAAAATAACTTGCAATTAACATTACAATCTCCGTTAGGGAGAACTTAATCAAGAGGAAACAGCTCTATAACCATAAATGTGATTAACAATGAGCACTTGAAAAACTATGTCTGATAACTATAAAAGAAAAAAACCTTTCTATTTCCGTAGTTAGTTTGGGGTCCAGTCTTTTTCAATCAACTCCTTTCATACTGCTTTTAGGTAAAGGTGTATAGTATATTACACTCACATGAGATGAGGCCTCCAGTCAAACAATAGACTAATATAAGCTATTTTAAATGATTTTTCCATATAGTCCTGATGAAGCCATTAAAAAGCAGTGCTTTTCTTTGTGATAGTTTGAAAAGCTGAGAGAACTCTGACGTAATACCTTTGACGAATAGGAAAACGAATAGAAAGAAAATACCTTTTTAAAAAGAAACATCTTGCAGACGATTCCTTTTTGAATCCTGGGTATGCATTCATTCAGTTTCATCCACAAGGTTGAAAATCTTCTCCTGCCCGCACTGAGATGTTTATTTTATTTTATTTTTATTGAAATCATAGGCCAGTGCATCAAGGCTTCTCCATTAGTTAAGTTAATGTTTTTGTCCTCTAATTTCTTAGATGATCTGCTAAATGTACATTTTGAGGGTGAGCACTCCCACGTGTCTCCAAAGAGAAAGAAAAAGAAAAGAAAAAACATTTTATCCGTTAAAAGAAAGAGCTGCGGGTTTTTTTTCATAATCTGCGAGGTTCCATTTAGCATTTTTCAAGCAATTAAAATTATATAATAAATAATAAAATAAATACATAAATAAACTTCTACTAAAGATATGGGACTTAGAAATAAACCAGAAATAAAACAGATTTTTGCAGGATTTTGAGCCTCCAAAAAAGCCTTATTTAATATGTTTCAGTTATTTTAAAGGCACTTACAGCCTATAACAGCAAAAGAACCAAACCCCACATGGTACTGATCAAATGTAGAAATATGGTAAACAATAGGTTAAAACAGACAAAATATTTCCATGTTCATGTTTGCCGCAAGATTGTTTTATAATCATACCATTATGAGAGTATAGACAGATAGATAGATAGATAGATGTCTAAAACTGCACTTGATTTTTGCTGGAAGGTTAACTGGAGTGATTTTGATAAATCTCACCTCACAAGGGAAGCTAACAAGGCCATTGACATTGAAAGTATAACAATAGAAACACCGGTCTACACACATCAGTGGATGTAACACTGATCAGCCCATCTCGTAAGTGGTCACAGCTCAATCACTTGAAAATCAAAAGCCAACCTCTGCTACCGTTTTCCTAATTCTGACCATCACTCATGCTGAGATCCAGCTCTATGATTTTGGGCTCATGCAATGGCTGCTGGTTTGTAACATGCAGGTTTCTATACAGGTATTCAGCGTGACTGTGTTGTTTTGTACTGTGCTTGTTTTGTACTCTGCTGACAACAAAAATATTGTTGCTGGCAAGAAGCTCAGAACTATACTATTTATGAGTGAAGAAGAGACGGGGAAGAGTATATAAAACCTGAATAAACAGGAAATACATCTGTTGCACACTCACACTATTGCTGTAAGTCAGTCCCCCAAGTTAATCAATCAGCAGACTATGCAGAGCAGAGTCATAAATGACCACCCCAGAGACAACCATAAACTTCCTGCATGCACATCTGTGCTCTCTCACACCAGGAATTTAGATAAGAGAAGCTTTTGGGGAATTTTCTGCTGCTCCATTCCACTGTGGGCCCTCGACCACTACATAATAACAACATGTCAGGTTTTCCTATTATAAAACTTTTGTATACAAACAAAGCATGACACCAGCATTCAGGGGAGTTTCCAGCAGCTGTTTAAACGATTTCACACTAACACAACCTTTATAGGCACAGAAAATATGTCAACAAAGCAGACTAGACAAGACCAAACCAACAGTTATCATATGTGGATGGATGAATGAATGAATGATGGACGGACAGACAGACAATAGATAGATAAATGGATGGATGGATGAATGAATGAATGCATGAATGCATGATAGATAGATAGATAGATAGATAGATAGATAGATAGATAGATAGATAGATCACATGCATGAGAGTGAGTGAATGAATGAATGAATAAATGAATGACAATGATAGATACAAATGAATGAATGACATATTTAGATAGATAGATAGATCACATGCAGATGAGTGAGTGAATGAACGAATGAAAATGAATGAATGATGATAGATGATAGATATGAATGACAATGATAGATAGGTAAATAGATATGAATGAATGAATGAATGAATGACAATGATAGATAGATAGATCATATGCAGATGAGTGAGTGAGTGAATGAACGAAAGAATGAATGACTATAGATAGATGGATAGATAGATATGAATGACAATGATAAGTAAATAGATATGAATGAATGAATGATGATAGATAGACAGATAGATCAGATGCAGAAGAGTGAGTGAATGAATGAATGAATGAATGACAATGATAGATAAATATGAATGAATGAATGACATAGATATTTAGATAGATAGATAGATAGATCACATACAAAATGAGTGAGTGAATGAAAGAATGAAAGAATGAATGAATGCGATAGATAGATACATAGATAGATAGATAGATGATAGATATGAATGACAATGATAGATAGGTAAATAGAAATGAATGAATGACAATGATAGATAGATAGATATGAATGAATGACAAAGATAGATAGATAGATCACATGCAGATGAATGAGTGAATGAATGAATGAATGAATGACGATGATAGATAGATATGAATGAATGACAATGATAGATAGATAGATAGATAGATAGATATGAATGAATGACAATGATAGATAGATCACATGCAGAAGAATGAATGAATGAACGACAGCCTATAGATAGAATTATTTGTTTATCAAATTATTGATTCTTCCAATTCTTTATCCACTTTATAACTAATTGTTTAATTAATCATTTTCTCAAATTATGCATCAGTTTCTCAAATGATACATTGATTTTTGGCTTGATTATTGGCTGTGTGCAAAATCACACTCATACTCTTAAACAGGGCACTATTTGAAGGGACAGCCATTCATAGTGGTGTCCGAAACCATAGTGGACGATATTGAGTGCGCACACTCAATATCGTCAATGAGTGTACAACGTACAGTCAACAGTTAAAGAAGACCCAAAATTCACTTCTCGCCAGAATATGCCGCCCCCAGTTGAATCGTCCATTCAAGCCGCTGGTCCAACGTGAGTACAGCGTAATATCATACAGGTATAAATTTCTTTTTAATTGATTATTAAATAGTTTAATTAGTTTCCATGACAGATTTCAAGATAAATCTTTTCATTACTGGAGTTGCCAGTAGCTTCTTAATAATTATTATAAAGCAAGCACAAACACACCAATTGCCTTGCTGAGCTACATGACAATCTGAAAAACATGAAACTTTAAGTGAGTGAGGAACACTAAGCTTTTTTATTTCACACCTGAACAGTGCTATAAATATAGCGGGTTATACAGAACACAGATGAAGGACATCTATTCTTCATGAGTAAGTGAGGTGGACAGAATGCATTATGGGTTTTGGGAGTCGGTGGGTGTGAACAGATGCTGCAGCCAGAAGACTTGAGAAAATCTAAAGCTACTTTCTCTTCAGTTCCAGCACTAGTTCTTCAGAGAGTGAGTAGCTCTTATAATCTGTCTGGAATACCTTCTTTACACACACAGTCTGCTGCCTCAAGCGTTTGTTTCCTACTGTGTGCAGAAACTACTGAATTCGAGTGCAAAATGGCTACCTAAGAGAACACTTTTATTAAAATATAATTCTAGAACTTTTGATTATATCAAAACATGTTCCTTTCTGGGAGCAAATAAGAAGGCATAGTTTTGCAACAGAGATGTTGCATGCTGAATCAAAACCTCATTATCATGACGCATACTCATCTCCAGCTGTGAAACTCCTTGTTTGTTTCCTAGCGGCCATTTTCTTGACAAAGATGAGCAACTGCAGTTGAAAGCAATAATATTTTTTGAGTCAATCTTTTAGGCATAGAGATTTTTAGAAACATTTCCTGATACCTTGCCAGGGAAAGTCTTCAAAAAGAGTCTTACATCTTATTTTAGACCCAATTTTACATAATATGTGCTTTAAGCAGAGTCAAATTCTATGAGGAATATGGAAATTTGATAATCTCACACTTGACTTCACAGACTGGTGATCCGGCGAGGAAAAAGTGGGCAGGTTCATGCTACTTCCCAAGGCAGAATTCAATATTTCTCATTTTCATTTAGTTTATCATGATCTACTGCAATAATTAAAACTAAAATAAAAATTAATAACCAGTCAAAATTTTTTATTTTTTATTTTTTTTAAAGAAGTCTCTCCTGCTCACCAAGCCTGCAAAAACAGGTTTCTATTTGAATATATTTTAAAATGTAATTTTGTAAATTCAAAGCTGAATTTTTAGCATCATTACTCCAGTCACATGATCCTTCAGAAATCATACTAATATTCAGATTTGCTGCTCAGAAAACATTTATTATTATTATCATTATGTCGAAAACAGGTTTCAGGTTTCTTTGAAGAATAGAAAGTTCAGAAGAACAGCATTTATCTGAAATAGAAATATTTTGTCTTTATCATCACTTTTGATCAATTTAAAGCATCCTTGCTAAAAAAAAAAGGTATTCATTTCTATAATTTCTTTCCCAAAAAAATAAATAAAAATATACTGACTCTTACAAAAGCTTCTTATTTCAGATAAATGGTGATCTTTGGATTTTTGGAACAGCAAATCAGCATATTAGAATGATTTCTGAAGGATGTGATACTGAAGACTGGAGTAATGATTCTGAAAATTTACCTTTGATCACAGGAATAAATTTTAAAATATATTCAAATAGAAAACAGTTACTTTAAATAGTCAAAATACTTTGGATCAAATAAATACAGGCTTGGTAAGCAGAAGAGACTTCTTTAAAAAACATAAGTCTTACTGTTCAAAAACTTTTGACTGGTAGTGTATGTAAACATTAAAAAGTAAATATGACAATACTAAAACTAAAATACTAATATAAACTAATTCAAAATATGAATTAAAACTATAATAGTATCTCAATGGAATAGCTCTGCTTTAAGTAATTACAAGCCTGTAATTGTATTGCAGCTGATTAGGCTACAGTAGTTGCTTCTTAAACACAAGCTTATCTATAGTTTGAAAACATAAAGATTGATTTCTTGTCTTCCCAGCATTATTAGAATTCAGAGTAAGTGTGAAGCACACATTCATTTATCTTCAGTGAAGCTGAGTGTCAAGATTAGTTTCAAAACAAGCTCCATTAAAAGCTTGTTGACCTTAGAATAAAGTAAATTAGTATAGAAGGCGGTAGCAAATACCATCCATACCATACAAAAACAGCTCAACAAGTTTCATTTCAAATGTTAAAGATGTTACATCATTTGAAAAACAGCTGATAAGAACAGGAAGCTAAGGTGATGCCAACTATCTGTCCAGAATAAAGCAAAGCACAAAGCTTAATCAAAACACTACAGTCCTCCAAAGGTTAGCTTGTTATATAACACAGCTCAATTACATGCTGACAATATGTCTAAACTGAAACAAATGCATTTTAAACTACACTTCGATGCATGTTACACTGCAGCCAGCTGCTCTGAATCAAATGTGCTGCTTTTCTCCATTGTGAAACATCCCACAGTTAACATGAATTCCCATTATTGCTGAAATAGATAGCAGCAAAAATGTCTCCTAAAAGATGCTTTTAGCTGATGTTTGGTACATTTAATTCCTGAGTCAGTTCCAAAATGTCTTCATTCAGCTTGACATCTAGCGATGGTGAGAGTGGCAGACCACTGTGGCCTTTATCAGTGATTCAAGAGGGTGAAGTGTGTTAAAAGTGCAGATAAGAGGCTTTTGTGAACACTGAAGTGTATGATTTACACTGTCAGCAAATGCTTTAGGTTACAATTGCCATGTGTGTTATAGATGAACCAGAACTGTACGACATTCTGGTTTTGGTTTTGGGGCTTTTCTGGTTTTGCAAAGTGACTATTTAGTCTGTTAATAAGAAAATGTGTAAATCTCATGACTTCACAGTATGAATTCTGCATGTAGATAGATAGATAGATAGATAGAAACATAGACAGACAGACAGATAGAATCACCACAGAATCTGTTTAGATGGACATGAGAGAAATCAAATTAATTGAGCAATCAAGCTGTTAAACCTCTGTAAACCATCTGATATTCAAAAAGTAATAAATTACTAAAAATACAATTATGAAACACTGAAAATACATTAATATGAGATAGATAGATAGATGATAGATACATACATAGATAGCAACAATCATCGTAATAATTTATCATAATAACAGGTTTTTGAAAAAAAATCACAGCATAAAGTTCCTGTGGGAACCCATTTGAGGAGATTTTTATACACAAAGTGCAATGAATAAGCATTCGCTGAGATTAATGCACGGAGAGGTGCTAGTCAATAAAATGCGTAAAAATCAATAAATCAGAGGAATATAGGATATGGAATTAATATAAACTAATGTCATAACATCGCGTGTTTAAAACAATGTTTATTATTGACGCGTAAATGACTTTGAATTCAATTTACCTCAATTATTCCTCGCTATCAGGACAGGTGCTCTAACCCCTTCTAAGAGGTTAAAAAGTATCCTATTTTAACACATTTAACAAAAAAATGATAACAGGTATCTTACATGTTATGGACATTATAAATAACTTCCTAAAGTCCACATTATCATGCCTTTATAAAGTAAAAGACGCTGTTCCTTCACTGCATTTAGTCTCAGCATCCAACTTCTCGGTGGCTTTCTAGTCCTATTTTTTTTTTTACAAAATAAAATAAATATACTTAAAATCAAACATCTTTAATATGAATTAAAACATGTAAACAAGCCAACGGTATCTCACACTGACCGCAATGAAACAATAAGCCTAACTAATAACTGTATATGCTATTTAAAACAAATACTTACCGGAAAAAACAAAGAGCTCAGTGTTGAAACCAATAAAACCAATTTTGTGGCGTCCATCGCAGCTGTTTTTTCCCCCCGTAAATGTTCGTTTATCATGAAATGAAAACTTTACAATCCGTAAAGTTACTTCTGCTTTTCTTACAAGCGCGCAGAAGTAAACTCAGTCAAACTGTCTCGTCGGACACGGTGTTGACAGAGGAACGAAACGTAAGTTCAGATGAGGGAACATCATAAGAGCCGTGAGTGAGCAGTCCTCGGGGTGAGTGGCTCGTTTCGTTGCTCGAGCTGCTGACAGTTCAGCGACCAATGAGCGAATCACAGTCAGACCACGAGAGGAGCTTTACAGCTTCACTACTTGCGAGATATTGACAATACACTCAAGATTGCATCACTCCTGTTCGTCATCGGCTTACGAGTGTCTTTGTCGCGTTGGTAGCTGAAATTTCAAGGTCTCTGCTCTTTGTGAACACCTGGCTGCAGAAAATGACTACGTGAGCTTGTTTGGTTAACAGAAGGATGCCATTTGATGAAACTGTTTTATAACCACAGAATACAACATACAGAAGATCCTCTCTTTAAGAATTAAGGAGAATAATAATATTTCATATTTCAAAATGTTTTAGGTAAAAAGAAAAAAAGCTCACCAATCCTCTGTAATGAATGGGTGCCATTAAAATGGGAGTCCAAACAGCTGATAATAATTCACAAGTAATCCACAAGATGAGTGTTTGTAATAAACAAATGCATCAAGACGGTTTTAATTATCCAGACTGCCAATTATCCAGGAGTGAAATATGCTAAGCTATCTAACGACCAATTCATATATTTTATGATGTGGCTAATTTGTACAAATTCGTATGACCTCACTCATTTGATTTTGTATGATTTGTCTAGACCCCAGTGACGGGTAGGTTTAGTGGCATTGTTAGGGGAAGGTAATTCATACGAATTGGGGAACTCGTAAAATTTGTATAAGTCAGCAAAAATCACACAAATTCGTATGAACTGGCCACCTTGTAAAATGTGAATGAATTATGCACAGATCAAGCACTGACATTTTTGACAAGGTGGCTAATTCGTATGACCTCACTCGTATGATTTTGTATGATTTCTGTGATGGTTAAGTTTAGGGGCGGGATTAGGTGTGGTCCTTCGCACAAATTCCTTAAATTTTCCACCTTGTTAGATATGTACAAATTATGCACAGATCAAGCACTGGCAACCCATTCTCATGGTAATTCATAAATTTTTGGTAATTCGTATGAGTGAGGTTATACGAAATCACCATCTTGTCGAAAATGTATGATTTGTGAAAAATCGTACGTATTTTACAAGGTGGCAATTTCATCGAAATTTCTGCAAGAACCACACCTAACCCCGCCCCTAAACTTCCATCACAGAAGTCGTACAAAATCATACAAGTGAAGTCCTACGAATCAGCCACCTCGTAAAACATGTACGAATTGGCCGTGAGATAATGTTGGGACTGTTTTGGGTGTTGTTACAAGCAAAATCACATGATTCCAATCCATCAATAAACATCTTATAAAGTAAAAAGCTGTGTGTTTGTCAAAAACAAATTTGCAAGAAACACATTTTTGGGTGAACTATTCTTTCCATTTTTATTATTATTTTAGCTTTGATATCTTGATGAAGTATGATGTTCTGGGCTGTTGTTCTTTGACTAAAGAATTCAAACATTGTCTGAAATAATTTGAACTTTGGACTTTGCTGTCTTTGTCATTAGCAAGACGCATCTTATCCAAAGTGATTATTAACTCTAAATTGTATAATAATTGCTGGAGCAACCTGAAGTTAAGTGCCATGTTCAAGGAAAGGGCGCTGGTTGATTGGGAGTGTCATCTGATGAATATTCAGAGACAAAATAATGAATTCGTACGACCTCACTTTATGTACCACATGAATACGTACGATTTGTCTAGACCATAGACTGTAAAAAATATGGACGTAGTGTCCGTGACGTCACCCGTAGGTTTCTAAAGAGCATTTTTGAAGCCACACCCACCTGGCACAACAGGGGTGACAGCAGCGGCAATCAACCTGTCACTCAAGTGGCCACGCCCTAAATTATGCAGAACTTTAAGGCTTAATATAATTTAAACGGATGAGTTATAAAAAAATTCACCCCCCTCACAGACATGAAGGGCACAATTACTTATATAGACCAAAACCACTTTTTGTACCAGGCTGTAAACATATTTTTTTCTGCTGTAAAGTTGGGCATTTTAACATGGGGAGTCTATGGGATTGACTCCCTTTTGGAGCCAGTCTCTAGCGGCCAGTCGATAAATAGCAGTTCATGTCACTTCCGTGTTGGTTTCAATAGAGAGAGCGGGAGGTTGCCGCTTGGTCTAGACCCCACTGACAGGTAGGTTTAGGGGCGGGGTTAGGGGTAGGTTATATGTACGAATTCATACAACCTGGGGAACTCGTAAAATATGCACGATTTAGTAAAAATCAAATTAGCCACCTCATAAAATATGTGCGAATTATGCACAGATCAAGCACTGGCAACCCAATCTCATGGCAATTCATACATTTTTGACAAGATGGCTAATTCGTACGACCTCACTCATACAATATTGTATGATTTCTGTGACGGTTAAATTTAGCGGCAGCGTTAGGTGTGGTCCTTCGCACAAATTTCTATGAATTTGCCACCTCGTAAAATATGTACAATTTATGCACAGATCAAGCACTGGCAACCCGATCTCATGGCAATTCGTAAATTTCTGACAAGGTGGCTACACTCTTAAAAATAAAGGTGCTTTATAGAAGAACATTTCTGTCTAAATGGTTCCATAAACAACCTTTAACATCTGAAGAACCTTTCTGTCTCACAAAAGGTTCAAGGTGGCAAATAAGGTTCTTCAGATTATAAAAAGGTAAGCAAGAAATGGTTCTTTAAAGAACCTTTGACTGAGTGGTTCATTGTGGAACCAAAAATGTTTCTTCTATGGCATCACCTGAAGAACCTTTTGAAGCACCTTTATTTTTAAGAGTGTAATTTGTACAAGTGAGGTTATATAAATTCGTACAAATTAGCCACCTTGTCAAAAATGTATGATCTGTGAAAATCATACATATTTTACAAGATGGAAAATTCGTAGGAATTTGTGCGAAGAACCACACCTAAACTTACCCGTCACAGATTTCATACAAAATCGTACGAGTGATGTCGTGCGAATTAGCCACCTCGTAAAATACGCACGAATTGGCCGCGAGATAGCATTGCCACTGTCCACAAATGATTCCACCACACAATTCCAATCCATCAATAAATGTCTTGTAAAGTAAAAAGCTGTGTTTTCACAAAACAAATTAGCAAGAAACTAACCTATTCCTTCCATTTTTACAGTATTATTTTAGCTTTGATAACTTGATGATGTGTGATGTTCTTTGACTGAAGAAGTCATACACTGTCTGAAACAACTTGAACTAAAATATTATGCAAATTGAACTTTGCTTACTTTGTCATTAGCAGACACATCTTATCCAAAGTGACTTTTAACTCTCTAAATTGTATAATAATTGCTGGAGCAACCTAAGGTTAAGTGCCATGCTCAAAGAAAGGGCACTTTTTGATTGGCAATGTCGCTCTGATGAATATTCAGAGACAAAATAATGTAATTAAATGACTGCTAGAATGCATTATTCTGGATGCAAGTTTATTATGTAAGTGCCCAGATTAATATGTTGTTACGTTCCATTTCACAAAGTGATCCATCACAATGCTGATTTAAATAGCCTCTGTACTTTGAAACCAGAAATTGCTACAATTAGTTTAAGAGAGCTTTTCAACAGGTACAGTATCTAATTATGTAGGATGAATTCAGGTAAATCAGTTTTGCAATTCATGTCTATAATAAGAAGTAGCACAATTGACCCGATATATATATATAGATAGATATTTACATCTGCCTATCTGCCCATGGTCAAATGTTTTTCAATTAAATTAAGTTGATATAAGAATGGTTTAGAGACAAGAATATATTTTAGCTATGTGCATGTAAGGCTGTTTGCAGCATGTCTTGTGATAAATAAGCTCATTTCTGTGTCTCAGAGCAGAACTCATTCTAATCATTTTCCATTTAAACTATCTAAATCACATTGAGTGAAAAATACTCACTGTAATATCTGTGTTGACACCGCTGAGGGTCAGCCGCCCTACTTCTGATTGCTCAGTGATTGATATGCTCTCCTGTGCATGCATTTATTGTGAAACTGCCATTCTGTGCATGCAGCGCTTTTACTGAAGCTTATTATAAACGTGTGACATCTTATCAAACAGAATCAGTGGATCTATTTCCTGAGGATGAATGTCTAAATGCTCATTCATTAAAAGTGCAGAATTAATGTGCCTGAGATCACATTACATTTTCTTGGGTCAAGCATCACTTCCAAGCGAAAAGCAGTCCAAAACAGTTTGAAAAAACAAATATGTTGGTGGACAACAGGGAATTTTATTATGGATTGTAAAGGGAATTGTTATTATGAATTATACTACAGTTTAAGGTTACAACGTGATGTTTTTTCAGCTGTTTGAACTCTCATTCTGATGGCACCCATTCACTGAAAGGTTCCACTGGGGAGTGAGTGATGTAATGTTACATTTCTACGAATCTGTTCTGATGAAGAAACAAACTCATCTTGGATGGCCTGAGTAAATTTTCAGCAAATTTTGGGTGAACTATTCTTTAAACAGGAATGACTGACACAACCACCCTGCATTGTGTTGCATCACCATATAGTTTGTACAGTTATTGTTCTTCATTTAGTCTCATACAATCATTACTTCTTTTCATACTTAGCGTTTACCAAGCAATTAAAAAGATAGTACAAGAACATGGCGCATTTTTAAGGTCTGACCTGAGTTTATGCACAAGACACATATTCACCCTAGGGTTTTAAGATGTTAAGGTCACTTGAAAATGTGACGCAAATGAGAATCTTAATTGCATAACCATTCAAGGGTTGGGTCAGCGAGGGCAGGTGTATTCTTATGCAGATTTTTACCTTTGGGTACCATTGTACTTATTCAGATCTGACTGAATATAGATAACCATTTTAGGGCATATTTTCCCCTTCCTACTGAAAACCCTTGGCGTTCACTTTTTCAGTAAATGCAAATATTGATTTTGACAGTGCTTTCATGGCTGTGAAGAAATTGTTATTTATAAACAAACATGGCACACCTAGAAAAGAGTTATTTTAGAGCTAACGGTATCTGATGTTGGGAGTAGCTCTGTCAAATCGATTAATTGTGATTAATCGCATCCAAAATAAAAGTTTGTTTACATAACATACTGTGTTTATAGTGTTTATACGTATATATAAATACACACATAGGCATGTATATATTTAAGAAATATATATATTTTCTAATTTACTCATTAGTGCTCTCAAATGATTAATCGCGATTAATCGCATCCAAAATAAAAGTTTTTGTTTACGTAATATATGTGTGTGTACTGTGTATATTTATTTTAATATATACTGTGTGTATTTATACATAAATGATAAATATACACAGTACAGAAACATGTAAACAAGAACTTGTATTTTAGAAGCGATTAATCGTGATTAATCGCTTGACAGGACTATTATTTATATTTACACTGACCAAAATTATAAATGTAACACTTTTGTTTTTGCCCCCATTTTTCATGAGCTGAACTCAAAGATCTAAGACTTTTTCTATGTACACAAAAGGCCTATTTCTCTCAAATATTGTTCACAAATCTGTCTAAATCTGTGTTAGTGAGCACTTCTCCTTTGCCGAGATGATCCATCTACCTCACAGGTTTGGCATGTCAAGATGCCGATTAGACAGCATGATTATTGCACAGGTTTGCCTTAGGCTGTTGATTGTGGCCTGTGGAATGTTGGTCCACTCCTCTTCAATGGCTGTGCGAAGTTGTTGGATATTGGCAGGAACTGGAAAACGCTGTCGTATACGCCGATCCAGAGCATCCCAAACATGCTCAATGGGTGAGATGTCCGATGAGTATGCTGGCCATGCAAGAACTGGGATGTTTTCAGCTTCCAGGAATTGTGTACAGATCCTTGCAACATGGGGTCGTGCATTACCATGCTGCAACGTGAGGTGATTGTCTTGGATGAATGGCACAACAATGGGCCTCTGGATCTCGTCATGGTATCTCTGTGCATTCAAAATGCCATCAATAAAATGCACCTGTGTTCGTTGTCCATAACATACGCCTGCCCATACCACAACCCCACCACCACCATGGGCCACTCAATCCACAACATTGACATCAGCAAACCGCTCACCCACACGACGCCATACACGCTGTCTGCCATCTGCCCTGCACAGTGAAACCCGGGATTCATCCGTGAAGAGAACACCTCTCCAAAGTCCCTGACGCCATCAAATGTGAGCATTTGCCCACTCAATTCGGTTACGACGACGAACTGCAGTCAGGTCGAGACCACGATGAGGACAACGAGCATGCAGATGAGCTTCCCTGAGACAGTTTCTGACAGTTTGTGCAGAAATTCTTTGGTTATGCAAACCGATTGTTGCAGCAGCAAATTCTCTGAAACGCCTTTGGAGACGGCTTATGGTAGAGAAATAAACATTAAATTCATGAGCAACAGCTCTGGTGGACATTCCTGCAGTCAGCATGCCAATTGCTTTCCTCAAAACTTGTGACATCTGTGGCATTGTGCTGTGTGATAAAAGTGCAAATTTTAGAGTGGCCTTTTATTGTGGCTAGACTAAGGCACACCTGTGCAATAATCATGCTGTCTAATCAGCATCTTGATATGCCACACCTGTGAGGTGGATGGATTATCTCGGCAAAGGAGAAATGCTCACTAACACAGATTTAGACAGATTTGTGAACAATATTTGAGAGAAATAGGCCTTTTGTGTACATAGAAAAAGTCTTAGATCTTTGATTTCAGCTCTTGAAAAATGGGGGCAAAAACAAAAGTGTTATGTTTATAATTGTTGTCAGTGTATATACAATTAATATTATAAATAAACCAATATATATTACATATAATTCCTAAAAATATACATGTGTGTGTATGTAAATATACACACACATTATGTAAACACAAACCTTTATTTTGGATGCGTTTAATCGCGATTAATCGATTGGACAGCACTAGTTTGAAGATTTTCATTTTACTGTGCCATCACACAATGTCACAAACACCTGATTTTACATCTTAAAACACAACTATAGAAACAAATTAAAGGCTGAATACCAATGATGAGACCCAGGATGAAATCAGAAAAGCATACTAACATACTAACATGAATATGAGCAGTATTGTACGGTTGTAAGAAAAAGTATGTGAACCTTTTTTAGAACGGACTGCCCGCACTAAACCGTGCTCAACTTAATAACCCGGAAGAGTTGTTTTCTATTTTACATCACACTCATTTCATCTGTTCAGAAGAGGAACTAATAAACCTTGTGTCAAAAGCACTCACTCAAATTGGCATATATTGCGAAATTATAACTCACTGGGCTAAAGATAGATGAGTCTGCCTTCTATTTCTTTGCATCAGTTTCCCAGAGCTCCTCAAACTTAATGGCCCAAGAAGCCTAAAAAAAGATTTGTCATTCAGTGCTTGGAAGTTCAGAAACTAGAAGGGAAGACTTCACATTTTAATTGACATACCCTTTCACGATTATGACCAAAATGTGGGCACAAGATGACTTTCTGCCAAGTTCCTGTTTGCCACATTCCACAACCAATCAATGAAACCTGTTCGGATAAAGTTCCTTTGAGGCTAAGGAAAGCATGGGGGTTTTGAAGTGCCAGACATGTCTGTTATTCACTGAAAATAAGAGTCTGTTTCCTTGGAGAGTGAGTGAAAATTACTGCAGAAGTCTTCTAGAAAAGATTAGTTTGAATCTTGCATATGTCATTAGTGAGAATTTTTTCAGGCTTCGGTAAAAAGCAGCAAGCTTGTTATGCAAGCTTATTAAGTGTATATGTGTGGAAGAAAATGTGCCAGTCCCTAATTAACAAAGTTTGTTGTGTTCTGGCAGAATGTCATTACTCACTGCTGTTTAAAAAGAGACTTGAGAGACTTGTAAATGACTTGTAATTTTGCGGTAGGCTCCAACATGCTGCTTGGTTTTAACAATCACTTAATTGTTAAAAATTATTAGGCGTCAACTTTACAATCCCAGCTGCAGTAATCAGTAATAATGAACAAAAACTCTTTCACCAGTCATGTAAACAATCTGATGGAAAGCAGAAAAATATTCTTTACGTGCTGGCCTGGTATAGCCTATATAGTCATGTGTAGACAGAAGGCATATTGTGTAAAAACTTTTGGGATAGAAAATAATTTCATTAATCACTCACCCTCATGTCGTTCCAAACCCGTAAGTCCTTCGTTTATCTTCGGAACACAAATTAAGATATAATTTGTGTTCCGAACAGCAACACAACCAACACGTTCACGTCCATGTGACATCAATAGTTCAACCGTAATGTTATGAAGCTACGAGAATACTTTTTGTCTGCAAAGAAAACAAAAATAACAGCTTTATTTAATAATTTCTTCTCTTCCATGTCAGTTTCCGCCATACGTTCATGACAGCACTACAACATATGTGGGCTTTCAAGTTTGCAACGACACGACGGTGAGTAATTAATGACAGAATCTTCATTTTTGAGTTAACGTGGGCAGCCTGTTCTCATTTCACAGTCATTTCACACTACATTATTATGCATAAAAAAATTCTGTGGTGGAAAACTGGCAAGCACAGATGAGAAGTTGTTCATAGAGTAAGGTGTGCAAATGATTAAAATTTTTTGAGTGGGTTAAGCTTAATAAATTATGTATTTGTATTACATTTAACCCTAAAATCAATTATAAGTCTATGAAACCAACTTACTAAAAATCTCTTTTTTTTACTGGGAATGGTTCTCTTGCTTGTCTTGTTCTCTTGCTCATTAGCTCACTAGCATTAGACAAGTTATACGGTACATGCTTGTTGCTATACTGAAGAGGAAAAAAATAAAAGAAAGAAAAAAATTAAATGTAATCCAGAACAAATATTAACAAAAATATGAATCAAATGCTTTTGTAGAGTGATTACATTTATGTGTATTTATATGGTACAAAACAGCATTAAACTTGATTTAATTTGCATTTAATTTACACTTAGGTTAACTTTCTTTAGCATTTTAGTTGACTGTTAGGTTACGGTTAGTAGGATAAGTTGACGTACTCGCAAAGCCACTTACAGTTAGTAGAATAGATGAATATGTTCATGTAGATCTCTTTAGGTCAGGAGTCTTATCAAACAGGAATTTTAGTGCAGATCGGACATTGTATGCCTGAATTATACCACTCCCTTTTTCATGGCAAAACAATGAAGTTTGTCAGGCTGCCTTGGACACGCCCTTCAACAAAAACTCAAGATCTTCGCAATTTAATGTCATAAAGGGCCTTAGATTACACACTAAATTTGGTGTTGATCTGTTTAAATCTCTAGGAGTTGGTTTAAATACAACGCAAAAACAGCACTTGCAGAGAGAATTCAAAACACTCCGTGTTGGGTTTCGGACTTCGTACTGGGGGACTTTTTGGTAAGTATTGGTGTGTTACATGTGTATACCGAATTTCGTACATGTATGTAAAACATAGCTCGAAGGGCACTTCGTTGAAATTTTATAAGTGGTGCTATCGAGCCATTTTAACACACCCGCTTCTGAAACCCATATCAAATATAAATTTTCACCACTTTTGGCGTGTGTGCAAATTTTCGTGAGTTTTCAAGCATGTTTAGGCCCTCAAAATGCGATTCATTTTGAAAAAGAAGAAGAAGAATCTGAGCAAGAATCCTTGCACCATCGGTGCTCGGCCTGTAATAAATTAAAAGACTTTTTACGGGAACAAAACAAGTGTCTACTCTACGGTTTTATAAGTGAGTCATTGAAACATTCACTTAATTGATTCATCAAAACACTAATTCATTCACAAACACCCAGCTGTTCGTTCTGTGGTGGCTTCAAAAATAGACAAACTGACAATAATGTGTCCAAAATGCAAGTTAACCAATATTAACTTACTGTTATTAAATATTTAGGCCTATCATAGCAATATCATTGTGATATTGGTCTGTATGTTATGTTTTACAGGGATGTAAAAGAAGTTGCAAGCAATGAAATTTGTCAACCTATCACCATAAAGTTCCCATCACACCCAACTCGCACCTATAAACACAATTAGACTGGTTACACACAGAGAAACAATAACGCAAAGGCCCAAAAATACCATAAAACTGCTGCTATGGCAGAACTTTCACCGTGTCTATTTATAGCAGTCATTTTATGTCCAGTAAGCATACAATTGGAGCTTAGTGGGCAATCAAGTAACCATAATAATATGTGTTTGTTTACAGAATGGGGCCAGGGAATGAGAAGCCACACAGGAGACACTATAAACCATGCAAAACAGGGTGCTTTGGAAAACACGACAACCTCGCACTTCACAGCACCAGCGCGGTGCTAAATAGCCTTGACGGCATAATGGACATTCAGAGATGAATAGATATTTTTAGATCCACAGTGTTCACTAAACCGTACTTAGCCAAGTTTGTCTTTAGAAGTAAAGCTTGCATAGCTGGAATATTAAGTCTGTGCATGTTTGAGACATTTTGTAATATATTAGGTCTACTGGTGGAGAAATATGCTCCTAATTCTAACAAAGTTATTATCGGTTCTCTTTAACCCTGTCTAAGATTTAATAAAAATTTGCACATTATGCTTTAAAGAGTTTAGACTTTAAAGTCAACATGAAATGGTATTTGCTTATTTTATTTTTGTTGTCTATATTTCTGTATTCTGTAACTATTTTCAGTGATAAAAAATCCAGGGAAAGACTACCCTGCTAAAAAAAAAAAAGTAATATATTTAAAACATATTTATTTTATACTAAGTATAGTTCAGATCTATTAACATATTTACTGACATATTGCTTGAGACTTCCTGATATAACAATTATAATTAAACTTTATTTGAAATACTACTTGTGCACAATGCATATTTCTTAATACTAAGCCTAAAATGTCTTTTAATGTAAATATTGATGACAGCTGTATGATCTTTGAATAATATCAGCCTTTAAATGCAAGATATTTAAAGTGTACCTAAAGTATACTTGCAATAGTTCCACTTAAGTATATATTTAGTTACACATCAGCACTACTTCCACACAATTAAAGTGCATTATTTACAAAATTAGGTGCTCCAATTTTGCAGACTTTAAGTATACCAGTTTAGCATACTAAAAGTACAATTGCAAGGTCCTTTTATTAAATACATAAATATGTAAATGTATTTTGTAGTATACTTAGCATAAAATAAATGTACACTTTATTTCCAAAAGTATTTGCTCACCTGCCTTGACTCGCATATGAACTTAAGTGACATCCCATTCCTAATCCATAGGGTTCAATATGACGTTGGTCCACCCTTTGCAGCTATAACAGCTTCAACTCTTCTGGGAAGGCTGTCCACAAGGTTTAGGAGTGGGTTTATGGGAATTTTTGACCATTCTTCTAGAAGCGCATTTGTGAGGTCACACACTGATGTTGGACGAGAAGGCCTGGCTCTCAGTCTCCGCTCTAATTCATCCCAAAGGTGTTCTGTCGGGTTGAGGTCAGGACTCTGTGCAGGCCAGTCAAGTTCATCCACACCAGACTCCGTCATCCATGTCTTTATGGACCTTGCTTTGTGCACTGGTGCACAGTCATGTTGGAAGAGGAAGGGGCCAGCTCCAAACTGTTCCCACAAAGTTGGGAGCATGGAATTGTCCAAAATGTCTTGGTATGCTGAAGCATTCAGAGTTCCTTTCACTGGAACTAAGGGGCCAAGCCCAGCTCCTGAAAAACAACCCCACACCATAATCCCCCCTCCACCAAACTTTACACTTGGCACAATGCAGTCAGACAAGTACCGTTCTCCTGGCAACCGCCAAACCCAGACTCGTCCATCAGATTGCCAGATGGAGAAGCGCAATTAGTTATTCCAGAGAACGCGTCTCCTCTGCTCTAGAGTCCAGTGGCGGCGTGTTTTACACCACTGCATCCGATGCTTTGCATTGCACTTGGTGATGTATGGCTCGGATGCAGCTGCTCTGACATGGAAACCCATTCCATGAAGCTCTCTGCGCACTGTTCTTGAGCTAATCTGAAGGCCACATGAAGTTTGGAGGTCTGTAGCAATTGACTGCAGAAAGTTGGCGACCTCTTCACACTATGCGCCTCAGCATCCGCTGACCCCGCTCCATCAGTTTACGTGGCCTACCACTTCGTGGCTGAGTTGCTGTCGTTCCCAAACGCTTCCGCGTTCTTATAATACAGCTGACAGTTGACTGTGGAATATTTAGGAGCGAGAAAAAATACTTGCTATTTTTGCCGAATTTTCATAACAAAAAATTGTGATGTGTTGCATGATTTTTTTGTTTTTGTTTTGGAAATATATGATAAATGAGCAATACTGCATGAGTAGCAGCCTGATATGGCTGTATATCATCACTATTATTATTTATATAAGATATAATTTGTTGAATAATAATATTTAATAAACAACAACAGCCATCGTAAAAGTTGCTAGGCAATTTAGTCAAAAGTACAAAGGCAGTGCTCTGATATAAAGCACTATAGTTGCATAAAATATAACGTGATGAGATTTTGGCCTCAGCCAAAACTAATTTGCTCTGGAACAAATAATAGATTAATGAGACTGCCCAGTATATTTACCCAAAATGAATTATATCACATGTTTAACCACTAGAGAGACATCAGAGCCAATGGCAAATTCCAAAAGATCCGGCCGAGGTAAGGTTACTCTCGGAAGGTTCATGAGTGCTGAACGGCCACTGATGCCTTGGAACTTACCTCCGAAAACATTGAAGCAAGTCTAAACAAGTACATTCTCGCCTAAAAAACTCTTACAACTCATTCCGTGACCCAAAAACACTATTATTAATCAAATTTGTGGATTTGGGCATCCACCATAACACTCGCTGTGAGAAATTCCGCAAGCGGAGTGAATCGTGATACAAAAGGCGAAACGGTTGGAGTTCTGTTATCACTAGAATATTGCCCTCCTCTTAGCCAATCGTATTCAAGGACCAGAAAGAACTGTTGTATGAACATCAATATTAACCAGGTGTCCAAACATACCTAAGAACCTTATTTTTTATTTTATATCACTTGGGTTATCTCATGCAAGGATTGTGATTGAGAATGGATTTCATTCTGGTGTTGAGGTCACCTGGTAACACCTCATTCCTTTTTTGAAGTGACACATGAGATCAGAAGTGAGAATGATTTTATTCCATGTTGCGACTGTGACTCTGAGGGATGGATAACGTAGTGCTTCCTTTCCCAAGAAATGACCAGTAAAAGTGTGATCTATGGAAGTCCAGGTCCCAGGGGTGCATCTATTTCATTCCTATACTAAAAATGTATAAAAGATCTCCAGGCTATTATTTGGCAACATCTCTTTGATGATGCCCTTAAATCACGCATTGTGGATTGCAGGCATTTAGCATCCATCTATTCGCTTCCCAGCGCCACTTCCGAATAAAAGTGGCATCTGTTTTTGACTTTCAAAAGAAGCGACAGATCCTCCCAGAGGTCATTATCCTGCCTGCATGAGAGCAGGACCCCATAGCTGGCGTACTGCAGCTTATTGAGTTTTTCAAGGGTACGGGGACTGCATGGTCACAGACCGCACACCTAAACAGCCTATTTATATGAGGCTAAATAAACCACAGTGGCCTGAAGCTGACATCAACTTTATTTCTCTTTTCTGTGCATAACCAGAGCTGTGTTAGGATTCACCCCAATTAATGTTTTACCACCTGGTGTTGGAATCCCATGACACATGATACTGTTCCCTCTTGTTCATGGGCATATGCAATAGTTTTTGAGTCATTCCTTTTCCATTTTTAAACTGTAAATTGGACAGGTCATATAACCTGTTTGCCAGTGGGACTTGTTACTGATTCATGGCAGTCAATAGTGACGCATTTCTGTAGGCTAAAAATACATCAGCATAAACTTGATGTTTGCTTTACTTTCGCAACAATTGAATCTAGCTGGCAGAGCCAAGCTTGGCTCTATGAATGCTGAGAATCCAATGGGCCACTTTAATAAAAATAAATAAATAAATACAATTCAACTGTCTTGCTGTCCAGAAAAGCTACATTCTTGGAGCTGCATTCGTGACTCAGAACTGGCACTTCTGCAGTACTGGCAGCAAAGATTTACTAAGACCCAATAAATCTTAAAAGCCTTCAATCCTGGAAGGGCTGATATCGACTGAGTGACTACTCCAAGATGACAAGCAGTAGTTTTTGAGGAATTTTGATTTTGATAACATGTTGGGCTCTTAATGCTAAATGTCAGTGGCCTTTAATCAGCTTTACTGCCATGAGATCCCACACTTGTGGTTCAACAAATTTTATATCCGGCTATAATTCTAGAGGTTAGGCTGTGGATCGACTGCAAACTTTATATGATACCTAAGCTTTAATATTAAATGTTTAAAGGGATAGTTAACCCAAAAATTAATATTCTGTTATTAATTACTCACCCTCATGTCGTTCCAAACCAGTAAGACCTTCGTTCATCTTCGGAACACAAATTAATATATTTTTTTAATGAAATCCGAGAGCTTTCTGACCCTGCAGACAGCAAAACTGACATGTTCGAGACCCAAAAAGGTAGTAAGAACATTGTTAAAATAGTCCATGTGACATCAAGTGGTTTTTTATAAAAATAGCAACTTTATTCAACAATTTCTTTTATTCTCGTAGTTTTATAAAATTATGGTTGAACCACTGATGTCACATGGACTATTTTAACAATGTCCTTTCTGTGACCTTTCTGAGTTGCGTTTCTGTCTATGCAGGGTAAAAAAGCTCTTGGATTTCCTCAAAAATATCTCCATTTTATGTACGAATTTTCATTTTTGGGTGAACTATCCCTTTAAGGTATGTTCAAAATATATACAAATGGTGTTGCAGTCAGTGTCTTAAGTTTTTCTTGTATTTGCTCTTTCTGAGTACATTTAATTGTCTCAATTTTGGAATTGAATAAACTATTTTTTTTTTGTCAACTTACAATCTTTCTCTGTGGCTAAAGTGTTTGTAAGAATTTGAGTGCATTAAATGTTCAAATTAAATTAAATGATCATTTTTAGGTAAATTCTACATTTATAAAAAGCATTTGTCTATGTAAAGTAAATGTATTAACTAACATAGTTTAGAAGATTCAATGTTTTTAATACTTTTTGTTTGTTGTACTTGTAGTACCAGTCAAAAGTTTTTAAAGTAGCCTCTTCTGCTCACCATTTATTTGATCCAAAATACAGCAAAAGCATTACAAATTTGAAATATTTTTACTATTTAAAATAACTGTTTTCTATTATAATTTATTTATAAATATAATTTATTTTTGTGATTTTAAAGCTGAATTTTTTTGCATCATTACTTCAGCTACACGATCCTTCAGAAATCAAAAATATTCTGATTTGCTGCAACAAACATTTTTTATTATTGTTATATTGAAAACAGTATGCTGAGTTGATTTTTTTTTTCAGGTTTTTCAGCTTTGATTAATAGAAAGTTTAGAAGAACAGCATTTATCTGAAATAGAAATTTTTTGTAACATTATAAATGTCTTTATCATGACTTTTAATCAGTTTAAAGTATCCATGCTAAATAAAAGTATTAATTTCTATCATTTCTTTACCAAAAAAAGAAAGACAATTATACTGACATCAAGTTTTTGAATGGTATATAATGTTACAAAAGCTTTTTATTTTAGATAAATGCTGATCTTTGGATCTTTCTATTCATCAAAGAATCCTGAAAAAAAAAAGATGCACTGTTTTAAATATTGATAATAATAATAACAACAAAAATGATTTCTGAAGGAACATGTAACACTGAAGACTGGAGTAATGATGCTGAAAATGTAGCTTTGATCGCAGGAATAAATTACTTGTTAAAATTTATTCAAATAGAAAAGAGTTATTTTAAATAGTACAAATATTTCACAATTTTACTGTTTTTGCTGTACTTTGGATCAAATAAATGCAGGCTTGGTGACCAGAAGAGAATTCTTTAAAAAAAAAAAAAAAACATTAAAAAAACTTACTGTTCAAAAACTTTTGACTGGTAAGAGCACTATACGTTTTATAAGAGGGGCAAAAGCTTCATATTTTCAGCGAATGTTTCTTCATTCCAAATGTGAGCCTGCCGCAAAATCTACAATTCTAATGAGCAACAACATTTTGAACTGTTCAGCGCTGCTATTGTTATAATAGATACTGTTCAACATAAAAGCATGCTTTTCTCATCCTGATAACACCCGGACTCAAGCACAAAATAGATGCTAATGCTCTTACCGTGAGTACAGTGTAAAAAATATGCACCATTTTATACAAAGAAATGCTGACGAAGATGTTCATTAATCTGGATTATTATATAGAATGGGGTCAGAGGCTCCCACAGAGCGACTCCCCGTCTCATTTGTCAGCTCCTCGATGATCACAACACCCAGAGTCCCAGAAAATCTGTAGGAAAAATATAAAAGGGAGAAACAAAACCAATGAGAAAACTACATTTCTGCCTCAGTATGCAAATAAAAACGTTAACTGTATAAATGCTCATGATGTGAGATCAGTTCTTTAAAGAAATTTCACATGGGCATCACATCGAGCCAAAGTAACTCCATTAACCTTAGCACACACTGTCTTTCTTAACAAAACCTTTTTTATTTCATCCAATATGAGGATGTTCCTGCATAGGTCTGTGTAGAGAACCGACGAAGACAAGTGGATAAAAGAACGATTCAGCTTTTTCAGTAAAATTAATTTCTGCTAAAAGCCCCATCTGACTGAAACAGACAATGGCCTTATACTCTTTCCGGCTCTTGGCTTATGAACGGTTACCCCCTCCAGGCTAAACAAAGTCAGCATGCCCGCAACCTATTCAGTCATTTGCTACACTAAAATGAAATCACTGCTGTCTAAGGGAACAAGAGACTTGACAGGAAGAGATTTCACAGGCCTTTTGACATTAATGGCCTTTGGCACTATAAACTCCACATGAGCATAATTCTCTAAGGAATACAAACTCATTTGGGACTTTTATGATTATTTTTAACTTCCAAACAAATGCATAGTTTAGAGTGAAAAGACATTATAAAACATTCCTTTTTAAAGTTCAAAAAGTTTAAAAATTCTGTCATCATTTACTCACTTTCGTGTCATTGCAAATGACATAAAAACATTTTGAAGAATATCAGCTTTTTCGTCCATCAAAGTCCAACAGGACCCCACTGACGTAAACAAACAACACTGAGTGCTCCATTTTTGAGTAAACTTTTCTTTTAAGATTAAAGTAGGTCTTTACTTTTTCTTTTTTCTTTTTAACTATGCATTTGAACACATTTGGCATTTTTGTGGCTGTTTGACTTTACTGAGATAAAGACAATGACAATAATGTTTCATGACGTTCCCATCATTTTCTCCGAGGACTGATATTAAAAAATTCATTAGCATTTCTTATGTAGTGAAATGCAGAACCCAGTTTAGACATTTAAGAAAAGTCTGGCATAATACTCTCTATTAATTAAAACAGGCAGCTCATATAAATGTAAATAGAACAGAACAGTGATATAAGCTTAAAACTGTCTATGTTTACACTAAACTATGTGCAAAATGCATGCATTTAATTTGACGTCACTCATAACAAATCAATCACTTTTTATCTCTCGCTGCAGACCTGTAGAGCTATTTAAATACCATTTCAATTTCACTCGGGATAGAAATCAGCATATAAATGAAAGACCAAAACGTCTCAGAGATCAGAAGGATGAACATCAACAACACGCGTGTGTCGTAACGTGCATGAAATAGGCACCTGTTTCTGTCATGTGTTCCTTTTGAGTCTGAAAGCCTAAAAATATTTTCTAGACTCTTGCGTTTGACCCGACTCAACCTTGAGTTTTGACGCTGCTAGAAAATTTACATTATATCTGACTCATACTGATATCTTTAGCCAGGAGAAGCTTTTAAAAAGATTAGAGATTTTTTTTTAGAGAAGAGCGAATTCCATCAAGCTGTCAGGAGTTTCTCCAGTTGTATTAAACCCTTTTATTAGGTCAAGCGGACTCTGGATTTATTGATACAATGTGACACAATATGCACATGACAATCCAAATTAGCTGCGTGATATTTGCCAGGACACTTTAATCTTACTCTCAGGAAAAAACAAAACAGCATTGAAGTGTCCTTGCGTCTGTCTTCGCTCAGTATTATCACAGATTGTGCCAAGCTCTTAGACTGCCAACATGAAAGAGTTACTCACCCACTGCTGCGTACTTTCGTCGTTTGACTCCGCAGGGACCCACGATAGCCAATTATAGCATAGCCTCCGAAATTTAGTAGTCACTTAGAATTTTTGCAAAGCCTGTAAAGGATGATTCATCCCTGGGTCAGTCATTGGATGCACTAAAAGCACACTTTCTTTGACTTGAAGTACTAAAAAAAGCCAAAATGCAGTCAAAAATATACATGTATGGACATGTATCAAAATATCTTCTTTTGTGTTCTTAAAGGGAACCCCAGGGTATTAAGACTTGTATAGCTTAATATAACATAAATGATGTCTCTTGCTGAAATATGTAGTAGAAAACCCATGAAAGATTTACGTCATTTAAAAACATCACATTTTATACATATTTTGGACTATGGAGGACGCCATTATGACATAGTGGTTGCACTCGGTGAGCTACTGGTGCTACCTGTTGCTATTTTTTACCACTCAGAAAATAAAATACTGATACAATGACCACAGTTACTGAGTTTATAAAGCTTGTATATAAGCGTAGGCTTACACCAAATGCCGTACCATTGATTTTTCCCCACAAGGAGTCTAAACGCCCCCGGATATCAAGTGAAATCCACGCTGAGAAACTCCTTCAGTAGCTGCGGGCTCATGACAAAAGTGTTGGCATGTTTACATCCTGCCAGGATGACATCTAGCTTTTCTTGTCTCTGCCATTTGTAGGGCTGTCGCTGACGATTATTTTGGTAATCGAGTAATCTGTCAATTATTCTGGCGATTAATCGAGTAATCAGATGAGTATAGTTAATTTTTTTTGTAGTAATAAAAATAGTAAGTGAACAATAGCATTTAAAATGACTTAATATACATATATAATAGCAATGAGACAATAATAATTAATTCAAATGAAGTATCAAAAACAAATAATCATATGGTTTTACTGAATAAAACTGTTAAAATACATAACGTATTATGAATAATAGAGCGATTGTACATTACGCATTACAACAAATGATTGCAGAGGGGCGCCAAAGGCCTGACGATCGTTTTTACACCTTACTGTGCGATCTAATCCTTGTTTAATATTGACTCAACAACGTTTAATTCGAATGTTCACTTAATCTTTCACATTAGGCCATTTCTTTATGATAAAAAAGCTACAGCCACTGTAATTTCTTGAATATGTGGACATCAAAACGTGTAAATGTGAGGGTTTAAAATTTTATTTTTAAATCACGATGAATAGTTAGCATATTGAGAATGATATTGATGATGTATTCTTCTGTTTTGGCGTAGGTTATATTTTGTAGATTGTGTTTACCTTACAAATCTGATGAAATAGCGAATGTTGCATTCCCAGATGAACGTTATAATAAACAAACTCACAACAACATGTAGAGATGGAGTTTGAGACGCTCCACACGTGTAAATGATAACAGTTTGTGTAGCAGCATTTACTGTGAACGGAGCCGCTCTGAGATGCACGTACATAACCTACACGCATGTAAATAATTAAAGCGTATATATTAAACCTACATTGCATATATTTAATTGAATTGTAGCATTTGTGAATTCTTAAGAGCATTTTGCTTTATTATAATTTTTAAATGGGTTTAATATGTGGAATGCACTACTTCCAGTATTTTGCTGATTACTCCACTCAGCCAAAATGCAATAAAGGATTTTTTAAAAGGATTTGAGGTTAAAAAGTATATGAATTGTTAATTTGTTCCAAAAATGGGCGATTGTTTTGCTAGAAAAGATTCTTCTTCCTCGGCTGGGATTATTTAGAGCCATTTGAAACTGCATTTAAACTGCATTTTGGAAAGTTCAAACTTGGGGGCACCACTGAAGTCCACTATATGGAGATAATTTCTGATTTTTTTTTTCTCAAGAAACATAATTTCTTATTGACTGAAGAAAGAAAGACAAACATCTTGGATGACAAAGGGGTGAGTAAATTATCTGTACATTTTTGTTCTGGAAGTGGACTTCTCCTTTAAGCACAATGGAGGGTCTCAGAATCAGCTGTCACTGAGGGAGACCTGGTTTATTAGTTTTTACAAATGGATACATCTACAGGAAATGACATCATCCATATGCTCGACATTGTGTAAGCACGTATTCCAGCATTTCTGCAGCTGCTCATCAGACTATTTAAGGCAGTATATCTTAGGTTATTGCTGGGACAGTGCAGTCCCATAAACAGAGATGGTCTTTATGTGCTCTCCTGAAGCTGTCTAACATCCTCTACAGGGAAGGGGAAAAAAAGCAGTGATTTCCACCGAATCACGAGAATGTGCATACGTGAATCATCTGTTTGAAGGTCACATGTGAACAGCACTTGTGTTTATTAAATAGCACTGTCTACGTCCCTTGGCCTCCATATAATTCATGTGATCCTTGGCAGAGAGTCTTGAATGTCTCTTGTGGTCTTCCACCAATGGCATCTGTTTAGGCATTGATGAACCTTGCAGGGCAAAATTAATTCAACCTTTAATGCAAAACGGCAAAATAAATTAGAAAAACAAATGAACAACTTACATCATTCTATTAGCTGCCAACTTCAGCAAAGGAAAATTAATGGACAAACTAAGCTTCTTTGTATGACATATTACATTTGAGATTCAAGAAAAACATTGATGCCAGCATATAATTTACTACATACACAGCAAACCTGCAGCTATGTAGTCTACTAAAATGGTGCTAAATGCATTTGAAATTCACTTGCTAATGTATAAATTAATACATTTTAATTTCATACTTTCGTGTCACAGATCATTACAAACATCTCAACTTCTACCTAGGCAAATTACAATTGACTGTAAATAAATATTTAAGATCAAATTCAATAAATTAATAAATATGTAAGATCAAATTCAGTTAAAAATGTGGACTAATGAAATACTCAAGCAAAATAATGTCTTTGTACTTCACCTTTGTACTTTAGCAAATCACCATAATTTGTTTACATTCTAATATGTAAACAGGCAGATACTGAAACTGAATATAGGACAAAAGTATTGATTTAATCCAGAATGCAACTGTTTTATTAAAGGGCTAGTTGGCCCAAAAATTCTGTCATTAATTATTCACCCTCATGTCGTTCCAAAACCTTCAGAACACAAATTAAGATATTTTTGAAGAAATCCGAGAGCTTTCTGACCCTGCATAGACAGCAGTGCAACTGACACGTACAAGGTCATCAAAAACATCTTAATTTGTGCTCTGAAGATGAACAAAGGTCTTACGGGTTTGGAACGACATGAGGGTGAGTAATTGATGACAGAATTTTGATTTTTGGGTGAACTATCTTTTTAAATAGAGGGAGATTCTGTATTATACGAAATGGATCATTAGTCAAATTCTTGTAATGAATTCTTTAAAAAGTCAGGAAAATAAGAGGTAGCTGAGGAGAAATATACCTACAGAACATATTATAATTGTTTGCTGAACAAATGACAAAAATATTTCAGAGGAATTAGCTAATATTGCATAATTTTGATCTTTTGAGATACTGATGAACTTCCTAAAATATAGATTTTCTTATTACAAGGCATTTTGCTCTTTTACTGCAGGCTTGCTGGAGCACACATTGCCTATAGACAAACTTTTTGAGATAATAGGAGTGGGTTCACAGGGCAAACAGCTATGGCTGGAGTAAAAATAGCCCTTACATGTTTGGAAGAGAAGACTCCGCAGGTCAGAGCAATCACTCAAGTTAGCTGTCAGTGCGATTAAAAGATGAAGAGAGATATGATCCTGTATCTGCGGTTCAGGCTGACTGCACCTGATAAGAGATCAGAGCGTGTGACATATGAAGTGATATCAAGCCAAACTGACCAATAAGGCTGGCATGCTCATATTGAATTGTAGGGTTTTTATTATTATTTTTTAAAAAGTTTGAAAACCACAGGTTGCAGATTCAGCATATGATTCTTTACAGTTAAAGGG
Organism: Labeo catla; assembly: GCA_012976165.1. Taxonomy (NCBI): domain Eukaryota; kingdom Metazoa; phylum Chordata; class Actinopteri; order Cypriniformes; family Cyprinidae; genus Labeo; species Labeo catla. The sequence goes on along the minus strand of VONZ01000142.1, from coordinate 570,141 downwards.
ATAGTTCACCTAAAAAATGAAAATTCTAAAATTAATAACTCTTAATAACTTGTTCCAAATCTGTAAGACCTTTATTCATATTTGTAACACAAATTAAGATATTTTTGAGATCAGAGAGATTTCTGACACTGCATAGACGGCAACGGTACTACAACATTCAACATTCTGTCGTAAATGTGCATCAAAAACTGACAGGAAAGAGAATAAATTATTAAATAAAGTACTTTTTTTTGTTATTTGTTAATAATTTTCTATAAAATTAAGGTTGAACCACTGATGTCACATGATGTCACTATTTTAGCAATCTCCTTACTACCTTTCTGGGTTTTGAATGTGGTACAGTAGTTGCATTGCTGTCTATGCAGCGTCAGAAAGCTCTTGGATTTCATCAAAAATATCTTAATTTGTGTCGGTACAGATAGCCTAGCGGTAAGCGCACTGACATATAGCGCAACTGCGCTTCTGGCGACCCGAGTTCAAGTCCAGATTTGTGGTCCTCTGCCAATCCCATTCCCAAGTCTCCACCCCACACTTTCCTGTCATTTTCTACTGTCCTGTCTGTTAAAAAGCATGAAAAAAAACCTTAATATGTGTTCTAAAGATGAACGAAGGTCTGACGGGTTTGGAACGAAATGAAGGTGAGTAATTAATGACAGAATTTTCATTTTTGGGTGAACTAGCCCTTTAAAAGTATAGAGTGCCCAAAAATGAAGTTTATGTCATTATTTACTCACCCTTGTGTCATTCCAAACCTATATGACTTTCTTTCTTCTGAAGAACATAAAGGAGTATATTTTGTGAAATGTCTTGGAAAGTTGTTTGGATCCCAGTGTTCTTCAAAATATCTTGTGTTGCTCCAGCAGAAGAAAGAAACGCATAAAGGTTTGGAATGACACAAGGGTCATTAAAAAGGACAATCTGCCCAAAAATTAACATTTTGTTGTTTTAAATCCATGGACGACTTTCTCCCATGGAACACAAAAGGATATGTTATGCAGAATGTTCATACTTTCCCATACAATGGAAGTTACCAGTTCCAAAAATGGCAAAAATTTCAATAAAATCACCACTGGAGGTTCATTACGTTTCCAAACATACTTATATGCAACCCAGGCTCATGAAAATACGGACCTCTATATACATTTCAGCAACACCGTAATTACGTATCTTACTGTATGTTTTGCGGCGGTTTCAAAGTGAAATGTCCAGAGAGTGGCGCTAAAACACACATTCAGTAGTGACCTTTAGGCTTTGTTAATCAAAACTCTGTACCTGGTTTGCGTGACAAAGAAATAAAAGTTGTCAGAGTTTTACTGCCTCCAGTGTTAATTTCAACTGGAAACTGCAGTGATTCATACATATAGGTATGTTTTTTCAGTTTTACTGAAATGTATAAAGAGACATTTATTTCCAATGAGCCTGTTGCAATAACTAAACTATGACCAAATTAATATTTAAAAGATATCACAGAAGAGGATTCTCAGTTAATAATGAATGGCTTAAAATACTTAAAAAATGACACCGGGCTTTTATGCCACTTTACAGGGAATTCTGTGGATCTTGACAGCCTTTGGTCACCATTCACTTTCATTGTGAAAAGAACAAGATGATGCTCTAACATCTCCTGTTATGTTTGACAGAACAAAGTCAATCATACAGGTTGGAACATCAAGAGGGTTAATAAAATTTTGGGGTGAACATCTGTATTCCTTTAATGACCATTCTGAGTAACACTTGTGTAAACCACTGCTTGAATCAACATGTTCTTTGCCGTTATTATAAAAATAACATGATAACAGCATCACATGCAAACAGATGAGAAACAGCCACAGCAAATTAAAATTATAAATCATGTTTTTTTTTCTTTTCTATTCTGAGATTCTGAGCTCAGTTCCTGATCAGTAAAAGCACACAGAGTAAACTGCTGGCAGGATTTGAGTGAAAAGATAAGTAAAAAACATAGATTTTAAAAAACATTCATTCATTTCCATGCAGCTTGTCTGCTTATCTCTCAGTCCTCCTCTCCCTTAAAATCTCATGACATCACAGACGCCATCAGAGACATGTCTTGATATCACAAACCCAGATGCCAAGCAAGCGCCTTTCTGAGAGGGGAACGTGTTGATATCACTGACTGTTTACTAGATAACATCTGCAGCAGCTAAAATTACTCTAGCCATCAAACGGTTTCTCTGTTGTATTTATAGCGTCAGCCTCCTGCGGTGAGCTGATGAACAAATGTGCAAAACTCTCAACGGTGATAAAATAGCAACCTGCGCAATAAGCAGCATGGCTTATGAGCATGTGTGATTCATATTAATGCATCTCAGGTGCATTATGAACTACCTGTGTCATGAGTGCCATATAGGGATGAGGTTTATCTCTTCGGCCTTATTAAGCCAAAACAGAGCCTGGATTTATCTGGTACCACCTGCAGAATGCTGACTTTTAGGGTTTTTTTTCCAGTTCAAAGCACTGGCCTTATTACTGTAAGTTTAGTCATGGCCTTGTACAGAAAAGAAACCAATGTATGCAGCATATTGGTTTCTTTTCTGTCAGGAAAGAAACCACACAAAAGAACAGTAGTAAACAGCCACCTGTGGCCTGACAACCTTACACAATAGACAGCTACTTTTATCACTTTCAGAGATTCTATTTTAAAGCCCCATGGCTCTTGTTCGACACTAAAACCGCCGCTGTGTCAAACACACGTTGAAAATGTCGCTGTCTTATTGATGATATCCCTGAAGCTTTTACATTAATTGGCTAGTTTACGACTGCAGTGAGTGGGGGACGATGGACACTGCGTCTAGAATCTGGAAAGCTCCCAGATCGAACATTGCATTAAACCCGGGCACTCAGCCAGGAAGCCCAGTTAAGCAGCTCTGAAAGAAATTCAAACGTCTTTGCACTAAAAGTAGTTGAACAAAACACTTTAGAATAAAAAATGAACTAAATGTACCTAAAAATGAAAACTTACCTTAAAAAGTTAGACCGCAAACACTTTGCTAATGAAGACTTCACAGTTGCCAGTGTGCATATGAGTTTCCATATATCTTGATTCCTAGCAGAGTACAATTAGTTCCTCACTGGTACTCTCAGAGCATTTCATAAGACAATCTATGTAAAAGGTGTCAAAGAGTGTTTACAACCCCATCTGATATTACTTTTGGTTCATGCATCATAGTGGAAAAGGAATTTTAAGCACACTGCACTGTGAAATACAGTAATCTGTGTAGAGTTCTGACATATTCAGCACATTTTAGCAAATGTGGTATACTAGAAACACATACATAGATAAAATGCTGGGTTGTAACTGATCACATGTAATCCAGGTTGCGTAATCAGATTCCAAAAATAAAGTACTCGCAATTGACCGTTCACCCGGATGTTTGATTGACAGGAAATCTGACCAATCATAACACAGAATCTGCCATTTTGTCTGACAAACAAACCAGACATGAGAGTAGATTAACATCGGTGGACTTAAACTTGATAAATGGTGTGTATTAATGTCTTTTCTGATGTTCATTTACGTTATTTTGTGCTATAACTTGTAATACCATATAAACTGAGGCGCTACAACGATCTGTCACGACACATTAAAGAGCCACAGAATGGTATTTACTGTTTGAATTTCTTAAAAAAAGACAAAATCTGAAAGCGGAGACTTTGTTTCATATCAAAAGTAACCTGGCGCGTTGTCAGTTTCCTCTTTGCTCCGCAATGTATTTTTCACTGTGTGAAAAACCTGATGTGAGCGTAAGAGCGCCATGGCTTGTCGGACGCAGCAACAGTAACGAAGGGGGATTATATTACATTTTAAAATGCTTATTATAAGATTACAATTACTTTATTATGGATTACATGATTGAATATTATTTACACAATGGCAGCAGATTATACATGATTTATTGATTTTCCCTAATTCCTTTTCTTTTTCTGACTATTAGAGACTTTTTTCAAAAATGAAAAACCAAAACATACATCCTAAAAAACGCTGGGTTATTTTTTAAACCCCAATGCTGTGTTCAGCCTGTAGGGTCATTTTATTGGGTTGTTTTTAATATAAAATGTATTTCACAGTGCAGTGTGACCAAGCTGTAGGGATGGGCGATATCTTATCGTTTGCGATATACCGGTAAAAATCTTCCCGCGATAATAACGATAAAGTCTACAGTAGCACGTGTGCGAGTTTTGCATGTGTATGAGCCTGTTTACAAACCTGTTGTCCAACAAAGATAGCATTTATTGACACGCTTTTTCTCCAAATTAACTTCATAATATAGTTGAGTGTTTGAAATAACCTTTTGCGATCAGAAGTGGCTTTATATCATGAGACAGAAATCTTACTATTTTATAATATTATAAAAGCTATGTTGATTAGTATTGCATTATAAATATGTTATCCTTATAAAACACATCCAAGATTGCTTGAAGAACACAGATAAACCATATATTCAGTCGTATGTTTATTGTCAAGTTTCCTCAGTTAAAATCTGCATTCTATTCAGCTACAGCGATAACTGGGTTCGAGATTTCCTGGAGCGTCGTCAGTACTATTACTTCTACTATAAAGCAAATGTGAAGTTTTTGCGCAAGGGCGCCCTCCGGCTTCCAGTGAATTAAACAGTCAATAAATTGTATGTTTGTGCTCAGTTGTGCTCTATTTTGGGTAAAAATAGAAAAGATAATACTTTTCTCTAAAGAAACAGGATTTCCTGAATTATCGTCATTGGTATCGTTATTGCAAAAATACCAGAAATTATTGTGATAAATTTTTAAGCCCATATCGCCCATCCCTACTAAGCTGCTGGGTTATTTTTCTTCTACCCAACCGCTGGGTTGAGCCTGTCTTCGACTAAACAACCCAACTGCTGAGCTACAGTCAGAGAGACGGCTTTTTTTGACTAATAAAATGTATATGCAATGTAAGATGCTGTGGATAAAAATGTGTGCCAAATGCATAAATGTAAATGAACAAATATTAAAAGAAGTATGGGAGTATATGATAATTCCAAACATGTCTCTTCTTGCTATCCTTGGATAGCATGGATGCCAAGTCTTTTTTAGCCGCTTATGACATGAATTGACAGATTAAATGTAACTTTGCACATTTAAATGTTATGGCATATATAAACAGTTATGACTGTTGCTTACTTTAAATGTTTATTCAAAGTGCACTTGTCTGCTAGGCTGTGATTGTATTACTGTGTCCTTGTGGTTTCATAATTCTTTTTTAAACTGAGAGACATATCAGTAATTTGCAAATACTGTGAATGAATATTACTTTACGTAAAAAACAATTAAGGCCAGCAACACCTAAACTGTATTTAAAATCTGACTGGTTTAAATGTCATAGAACTCATACATGTGAGTTCCGCCAGTCTGTCACTTTCTCTGAGGCGATGTTCATTAGAATATCCTTGGCTGAACTTTTCTGAAGCCTCAGGTAACTTGTTAATTAAATGTAGGGCTGCCGTAACACAAGACAGTGATGCTCACATCACCGTTCCATGCCATTCATTTTTAAAGCGCCTATAAATGCTGATTTTTTTTTTTCAAATGTTTTTTGTAAATGAGGCGCAACTGTGCATATATATATGCGGGAGCTAGAAATATCTCAGCACACAGAGCAGTTTGCGTTCGGATGAATCATGCGTCTAGTGATGTCTGTAATAACTGACTTCCCTGTAGCAATATCACACACAAGGGAAATGAAAGTCGTTTCACTAACTCTGTTCACTATTAATAATGCAATAATCCTGGGTTAATTAATGCCTCAGACTGTCGACTTGAAAAGTCAAGACAAAAGTAGACATACAACCTCAGACGACTGAGAACTTTCTCAGCACGAAGATCCTTCTTCCATCTAGAAATACGCTGATTGCGTGTTAATCCACCTTATTTTTCAATGCGGAAGTAAGCTGTTTTCTGGTAATGTGTTAGACGTCCGCTTCATAATCCACCATAGGAAATAACGAAAAGAACATCGAAGTCCAGTAAACGGTAAAACAGTTTGCACTACAACCAATGTGTTCATAATAAAGACAATAGATACAATACAGTACAGTTTGCGATGTAAAGCAGCAAAACAAGCTTTTTGTGCAGCTAAAAATAGCTAGAAGTGGATGAGACCCGGAAGCCAGACACAAAAATTTTACAAATGGCTGCACCCACTCTTATAGGAAAAATAAGGTGGATAATAGTAATACTGATAAACAGGTTGCTGTGAGCTATTTCTAAAAATGATTAAGTGCTAAAGTAAATTTCTGTCCAATACTGCAACATTTAATGGGATGACTCAAACATTACCTCATGAACGCACAGCCCCAGTATGATAATTCAATGAAATGGCAATGTAGTAAACCCCAGGCTTTCTGTCTTTCTGCAGAAATGAGTTCAGACAGAAAAGGTCAGATTTTGCTGAAGCTCAGAGAAAGACGTGTTGGTATTCATGCAGCTCTACCTTCTTGCCACCTGCCCACTTCATTCCCATGATGCTACGCAGATGGGGATTAGCTATACCTGCTGTCTAAGATTAAGTATATGAGAACAATTCGTATTAAACACAGACGCATAAACATGACATAAACAGTTATCTAATTAATCACCACACTTATCCAAAATAAATCAAGCAAATAAACACAAACAAAACCAACACAGGTGTAATTCCGTTAGGGATCACACCTTCTGTCATCCACCCTGCGGGTGGTTGTACATCAGTGCAGATCACGTGCGTCACCGAGCCATTGAAGCAGGAAAGTGGCTGTTTAGGTTGTCATCAGTTTTCTCAGCTTCACAGCCTGAGGATTCAAAAACAAAATATGACGAACATATTCCAAGCCTCAACTGGGACCAAAAGAGATACCATATATAAGAATTTCAATTCACTCCGTCAGTCACGGAAGCTGTAAGCGTGATTATGCAGTGACACAAGTGAATATCCAGAGGAAAAACAGCAGGCAGAAAATAAAGCTATTGAAGGGAGGATATTAGCAACATAGAGAGGCTTTTTACAAGGCTTTTGTGACAAGGTGAGGACAGATAGGGTCAACCAAGCTATTCAGGTTGAGGTACAGCTGGGCTTCTTTATTAAATACACAACCATTTCAAAGTTTGGAGTAAGATTTTTAATGTTTTTTGAAAGAAGCCTCCTATGCTCACTAAGGCTGCATTTATTTGATTAAAAATGCAGTAAAAACAGCAATATTATTGTGAAATATTATTACAATTTAAATTGAATGTTTTCTATGGAAGCCTGTTTCCACCCCTGAACAAAAAAATTAAAGAAAAGGTATTTGCGACTTTTTATCTTACAAATCTGTTTTTTCGCAATTGCGAATTTACATCTTGGAATTCTGACTTTTTTCTCAGAATTGTGATATATAAACTCACAATTGCGAAAAATACAGTGAGAATTGCAAGATAGCAATACTGACTTTTTTCTCGCTATTTTCACTTTTTCTGACTTTTTTCTGACTTTATAACACGCAAATTGCGTGTATAAATATAAACTTGCAATTCTGCGAATATATCAGTCCCTCCCCTCAAAACTGGACTTCATAACTTCGCAATTATAAGTTTTGTTTCAAAATGTTGAGAAAAAGTCAGAATTGTGAAAAAAAAAAAAAAAGTTAGAATTGCGAGTTTATATCCCACTATTGTGACTTTATACCTCACAACTGCCCGTTAATATCTTGCAATTCTGAGAAAAATTTAGATCTAAACGATGAGAAAAAAAAAAGTCAGAATTGTGAGATAAAAAGTTGCAATTACCCTTTTTTTTTATTCAGTAGCGGAAATGGGCTTCCATAGTTTTTTTTTATTTTAATACATTTTAAAATGTATTTCATTCCTGTGATGACAAAGTTGAATTTTCATTATCATTACTTAAGTCTTCAGTGTCACATGATCCTTCAGAAATCATTGTATTTCACTGATTTGCTGCTAATGAAATATTTGTTATTATGTTGAAAAAAATTGCTTAATATTTTTGTGGAAACTGTGATACATTTTATTTTAGGATTTTCTGATGAAAAGAAATTTCAAAACAACATAATTTATTTTGTTATTTATTTGTTAAATGTAAATATAAAATGGTATCACTTTTGATCAACTTAATGCATCCTTGTGCGTTTTTTCCCCTTACAAAAAAGTTTAGCAGTGTTGTTTTGGACCCCGCTGATTTTCATTGTACAGACAAAACAGTTGAAACATTCTTCATAATATCTAATTTTATAAGACAAGTAAGATCAGTAACATTCATTAAGAAAATAAACTGTCTCAGTTTTCATTAATGATTTCATGCTGGCATTGATAAAGTAACTTAGGAATAAACCCTAGCAGGCTAGTTTTTTTTGTACTTTTAAATTTTAATTTTATTAGTTTTAAGGCAAGATTTGGCTACAGCCCAGGCAGTTTAGATAATCACTTCTGTTTCTTGACGAGAGGAGCATTACTGGAGCTTCTGTGTACTGCACAGTTTGATATCTGTATTATTGACTGTGAACGTGTGATAATCGCTCATTCACTGGGTGTCTAAAGGACTGAATGTTGCTGTGCTCAGTGATGATATGCAGTGAATTACATGTGTGCATGTAGCTCAGTAATTGACTTCTGTTTCCGATAAGGAGGCTAGGCTGTATCTTGTCGGCTGGCCCAGACAAGTTATTAAATGAATTGAAATATTTTGTCTTGTCTACAGAATAAAAAAAGCAACATTTTGCATACAACCTTGCAGTCCCCTTTAGCTCTATGCTGAAATTGAGGAGTAGTTTGTGCACCACCACAGGGTGCAACAATTGACAAGGACAAGATTCGTGTCCACTTTGGTCCAATTTCAACTAACAGCTATAGGAAATCGATTGTCACTCTACAATACAAAGTTCACTATTTACCAATGCCTAAAGATCGAAGACTCAAGTGGCCCTCAAATATAAGATAATTAGATATGTGAGCCACTAAATTATCTCTGTGCCTTGACTGAAAAAAAATTATAAAGCAGTTTTCTTGTTGACGGGGACATTGAACTGGGAATGTTTAGCGCACATCACAAGGTATATTGTTAACAATGCAAAATTAGTCTCTGGGAGTTAATGAGAATAAATGACAAGCAGACCGTTTCAGCATGTCTGTGAGGCTTTCATACTACAGTAGTCAACATTTGAAGTGGATTAAAACAATTCATCAGAGTTGTCCTAAGACAAGAACAGGTATTGTTTTGGTTTTAGGACAACTATGGTGAAAGCTCTTGATCCACTTCAAATGTTGACTACTGTAAAAGCCTGAACTGCCGCTGATTCAAAGATACAGATACACATGAAAATCTGTTGTAAATATAAAGGGGCTAATGGGAGATTATAATGACTTGGAGAAAGGATGGTGTACAGATGAGCGCTGCACATGAACACAAATTAGTCCTTATTTAAATGATTACAGAAATATGTATTATAAGAAATATAACCATTAGTATGGAAGCCCATTTTCACAAGGTAAGAAAACAAAGAAGCTTTGGCCATAATTATGCCTAACTTTAAGCTGAAATTGCCGTAATTATGGCAGATAAATATGCTAAAAATATGGCATAAAAAGTCATAATTATGAAATGAAAAGTAAAAATTATGACATAGCCTTCTAAGTCGGAATAATGTCATCATTTTCATTAAGACTTTTAAAGTCTACTTAGTATTTCATAACTTTATACTTTTTTTTACCGACTTTTTACTTCATAATAATGACTTTATATGTCTTAGTATATCACTTCGACTTTTCGTTTCTATGAACTCATTTATTAAATCATGATTTTATTCTCAAATGGCGGAAATGGGCTTCCATACGTTCGCCATGATTTAAGCCACTGGAAATGTTATAATTAGATTTTAATTTTGAAGAAAATACTGTACAAATTCTGTACAAAACTCACCGCTGTAATATCCCAGTGTTGTGGGTGATTTCCAGGGCGTTGCTATGCGGTTGCTGTGTGCTTTGAGAGAGATCTGTGTACGAAAGCGATGTCAAGCGATTTGGTTGCGTCCGTCGCTTGTTGGTCTTATTATTGTACTCCGTCTTTCTACTACTTTTAGAAAGTTTGGCGTTGTTTACAGATAAGAAATCATAAACATTTTGCTCCCTCCAGAACATAAGAAAACCGCTCCAAGTTCATCACTCTCACAGCTTCCGGCTTTCCATATATGGGCAGCACGTTTAAACGTCAAAATTGTCTGACAGAAAGCTCATCAAAACCATTCCGATTGATTGAACAAAAGGTCTTATGCTTGTTTCATTTCATTTTAATTTAATGCAAATTTCATGTTCACAAATGCAAATTCACAAATAGCAAGCCGTATTACAGTGTGTGAGGGGTAAAAATGTGTAAAAACAACCACAACAACAAAGTTCTCACATTTCTTTTTAGTTTACAGAGACTAAAACTGTCACAGGGATCAGTATGATATCTAAGGAAAGTTATTTTAATAGCTTCCTTCAGGGAGTAAGATCATTTTCTGCATAATATTCCATAAAAATGCCTAAAGCACATTTATGTGTTGTTATAGTGTGTTTGCTAATACATTGGCAAGTAGTTAATATGGTGTTCTGGTGGTTGGTTACTTGACTGGTTCTCTGTGATTTGCTGTATTTGGATTTTTCAAGTATTTTATCATACTCCAGGATAAAATCATAATAGCCCCATCAAAGATTAGTAAAAAAAAATGGTTCTACAGTAGAAATAACAATAATATGCAACCCTGACAATTTAGCCTAAGCATTAATTTCCTGTTATTTCCCAGTCTGACACATTTTTTGTCAGTGGCAAGCCTTTGTAAATAGAGGATTTGGATGTGAAAGAATGTCTTAAGCAAACCGCAAGGTTATTTTCTGCAAAGGTGAAACTACTTGTGCGCTGACCGTGTTCACAAAATGAACTTTGGTTTCTCACACAGGAAGCGTGTCAGTCTGGTTTAGACAGGTCTAAATGTATCTGTGGTTTTCTTCAGCCTAAGCTTCCTGGAACAACAAAGCAGAAAGCTGAACTTGACATGGCCTTACATATAGTGTATATAAACACAAACACACATATTGTCATACACCACACGTCTTCCTGAACCTCATTTTCACTTATTTTGATGCTTTGCTTGCAACTTAGATAATGCCATTGCAATGCACACAATTGTAAAAAGACATCAAATAAAAAAATTGCAATTCAAATCAGCAAAATCACATTTTTGCTACAATGTAAAATAAAAATCAACTGCAGCACTAAGAGTAGAAAGGATAAAAGGGATCAATGTTCATCTGTGTAACAGATTAGTCTTGTTAAGTGTCTGACATTGGGAATTTCCTTGATTTGTTTGATGCTGCCAAGTCTGTCATTGAGTTCTAAGCGACCGCTTTAGTTAAAGAGATGCATTGTTTAGTTGATTTGATTTTAATGGGCTTAGCCGAACCTAACAGATGTGCGCAGCACCAAGGGAACGGGTTTAGAGAAATTTTTCAACAATAGAAGGAAGTTACATTATACTTCGGATATCCTTTGATAAAGTTTGCTGCCAGAATGCTGCTGTTCATAAAACCTACATTGCGATTAGCGTTTCTAATAGGAGTATTACTCACACTGATGTACAAAAAAGGAATGTAAACATTAAAGGGGTCATGAACTGAGAAACCAAAATTTCCTTGATCTTTTCACATATAAGAGCTCACTGTATTATAAAAACATCCTGTAAGTTTCAATACTTGAAACTGTCTTGTTAGTCTAAAAACAGCTTATATTGAAGCCAACCTGCCAAAATGACAAGTTGTGGAATGTGCCACTTTATGATGTAAAAGAACATCAATGCCTGCTTCTACATCGCTGCCTGTTTAGCCCCACCCACCAATCAGTGTATGTAGTGTTTACGAGACAGGCGGATGTACAGGTCTACACAAAAACCAAACGATAAAGATAGCTCAACGACAAAAAGACACTGTGCATTGCCAAGATGTGGGAAAAACAGTCTATGCATTGCCTTCCTTCTGATCCCAATGTTAGGAAAAAGTGGATGAACTTTTTTAATGAAGTTCCTGACTGCGTCAGTAAGAACTTAGCGGATTTGTTTACAAACAAGGAAAGATTGAAACTAATGATGATGCTGTGTCCACTATATTGGATCCGACAGTAACCTCGCAACACATAAGTGTGAGTAATTGTTTTTAATTAAGTGGTCACAATTGCTTATATCGTTTGATATGAGTATTTATGCCTTTTTAATCTAAATCCCATCAGCGTCTATAAAGGATGTAGGCTGTCAAACATACACAACTGTTAGCCAATCATAGCAGTGGGTGTTTACTTCCAAGTCTACAATCTGCCTCATCTATTCAAACAGAGCATTTTGGACAAGTCAAAAACAGGACAGAAATTAGCCTTTTCTAAATTATGACTTTTTTGACGTCATGACCCCTTTAAAGTCAGTATAAAGCATTATTAAATGTGTTCTGAGTTTGTCACACCACAGAGAAAATGTGTTATTAAAGGAGAAGTCCACTTCCAGAACAACAATTCACAAATAATTTACTCACATTTACTTGTGTTTCTGTCTTCAGTCGTGAAGAAAATATGTTTTCTTGAGGAAAGCATTTCATGATTTTTGTCCATATAATGGACTTCATTGGTGCCCTGATTTTGAACTTCCAAAATATAGTTTAAATGCAGCTTCAAACGGCTCTAAACGATCCCAGCTGAGTAAGAAGGGTCTTATCTAGCGAAACGATCTCATTTTTTTTCGGAAAATGAAAATTTGTATACTTTTTCAGCCCAAAAGCTTGTGTAGCACAGGCTCTGGGATGCACGTTCACGTACTATTGAAGCACGTCGAAAGGTCATGCGGAAAGTAGGTGGAACCACAGACCCAGTGTTTTCAAAGTGAACGCGCAAAGACTAAGAAAGTGCAAGTAAGTCAAACACTGTTTACAAACAAAACGCTACAACGATGTCGGACGATTCTGAAGTTGTAGGAGAAAATAACATGGAGTTTTTCGACATACTCTACCTTTTTGAGCCGGAGTACACAGACGATGAACTTCGTAATAGTGATGGGAAGTTCAGATCATTTTACCAATTCAGACCTTTGAGTCTCGTTCAGCAAAATGAACAAATCTTTTTTCGAGTCATTTCGTTCATTTTAGTAAAATCAGCATCAGGTGACAGCCCCATAAGATAAAGGAAAGACTCGAAAAACCAGAAGACTCGAAACAGGTGAACTAATTCCAGTACGTTGCGCATGCGCGACTGAACGAATCACTCCCCGAGACGACTCGTTCTTCCCGAGTCACATTAAAGATTCATTCAAAATGAACGAATCGTTCAAGAACGGTTTTTGCTTTCTTCAAAAACCATAATTTCTTTACGACAGAAGGCCATGAACATCTTGGATGACAAGGGGGTGAGTAAATTATTTGTAAATTGTTGTTCTGGAAGTGGACTTCGCCTTTAACAACCCAGTCAAATTCGAACAATAAAAAAATGGCAAGTAACAAATAAGTTGGGGGCGTGCCCACTCGCGGGAAAGCTGTCGCCTCTGTCAACTGTCAGATACCGCTACAACCTGAATGGATGCTGCCTAGCAGATTAATTGGATTTACACAGCTACACAACAGGTAATATGCGTTTACGAGAGTAAGGCATAGCTAGCTAGTTAACTGTAGGCTGTAGTAACTAACGACAGTTAACGCTAGTTAACTCGCGGCTGAGCGTGCAAACCGAAAAAAAAAAAATCCTGAACACAGAAATGGTAAAAACTGTTTAACGGTAAAACCACAATTCAGTATTACATAGTTCACAGTCTTGGTAGCGTGTTTTCAATAATACATTTCAGAAACAATTATCTGAATTAATTCAAATGAACGTTCCAACAAGGGGTTTTTATAGCAAAGCTATAGAAGAACCATTTTGGTTCCCCAAAGAACTCTTTATCGAACAGTTCTTAAAAGTACCATTTTTTTAAGTGTGAAGAACATTTTTTTTACTTTAAAGAACCTTCTGAACAATGGAAAGGTTCCACTGATCTTAAAGGTTCCTCGTGGATCATACCTACCAGATATTTTATTGTGAGTGTAAATGTTGACACAGTATGCTGCATAAGGTACACAACAGGGCTATGCAGAACTATCATCTAATAATCCATTTCTACATGCTTGTCACGATTTTAACCTGTCAACGCTCTACTCGTTTGGAAATGTTCTTTGGGGAGCAGCGATTTGTCTTCTTCCACATTTATAATTCACCCCTAGAGTTTACTACTCTCTGTCGCCCTGTGTCTGGTACCCTTTTAGAGCTTCTCGCAACCCTGAACCATGTCCTTCATCCATCTGCACTCAGATTCACTTAGCACCACAAATGTGAGAGCACAGTAATCAATGTTACCAAGCGTGGAAAAGGGTTGCAGTGTTTTAATGCATTAAGCTCAGAGTGCCTCCACAAGCTTATGAAGCTGCAGAAAACTCACCGCTTTTTGAGTTATTTTCTCTTTTTAACCCACCTCTAGTTGCTTTTGATTGAATTTCAGAGTTCCTTAGGAACTTAATTACATTTTTGAGTATGTGGAGAAAAAACAACCCAAGAGGAAAAGGAAAACCCTCAGCCCAGATTATATTTTTTAATCATTATTTTGGACAAGTAGTGCACCAAAACACAAGTAGCATTTTTTTTGCTAATACATCATTCAGATACCCTTGTGGGTTTCTATGTTTAACATTTACAACGATGTATTAGTGTATGCGGAAATAGCAAGATAAAACAAATCCATGATCTGTGCTGGCATTTTCCACAACATTCAGTGGGAAATGTGGAAAATCGTTTCATTAAACACAGCTAATCGCTTGGTTTGACATATCTTTGGTCTCTAGTCAACATCAATCAGCTCTCTGATGGGTTTTTCCACGAATCTACTCATTTTTCTCAACGAACTGTCCTCTAAGAGTGGAATGACTGGATCCACAGGTGGGTTTGCATGATAAAGGGAAATGAATTATTGATGCCCGTTGCTACTGTTATTTTAGCACGATAAGTGAGAGACAGGATATTGTCAACTTCTTCGCATTTCTGCTGATGGGGGATTTATTGTGAATAAAGTGACTAAGTCTGATTAATTGAAATGTTTCCAACCTTTACTAAAGGTTTGATTGGACAAAGTAATCCTGAATTTATTGTAATTTGTAGTAAACAAACCATTTCTCTTTTTAGGCACACAATGAAAGACTTGTGTGGATTGGTTTGAAAACCTCAGAAGGATGGGGGTCTCTTAACTATAACCATATGCTGGTTAAAGCTAGATGATATATTATCTTTATAAACAAAAAGTCTGTGTGTCATCACTAACTTGTGTAAAATATTCCTTGCGGTACTGAATGGCCAAGGGATAAACTTGTCATGATTTGCTATGAAAAGTAATTTTAAGGCATTCCATCTCATATTTTGTTTTGCATATTGTGTTTCTACAGTATGTCTGAGGTTAAAAGCATGTTGCATAATTAAACGATAGAGCGTCCCCTGGTCTTCACAAAAAGGATTTGTAAGTGACCAGGAAAAAAATGACGTGCCTAAGTGAATGTCAAGCTCATTTTTAAATGTTAAAGAGACAAGGATTAACGTTATAAGCATTTATGTATAAATTTTATAAAAATGAAAATGTGTGATGTGCATTGAAGTTCTATTTTGCTTCTTTCACAAATACATTTTAACTACAAAACAGCAAATGGACAGTGGCTTCTGTACGTCTTTGCTCTTGCAGAACTGATGGAACTCAAAACACAAAAAAATTCAAACAAAATGTCTTTTTTTACAGGTCTATACATAAATACGTTTCCAAACAGGGCAGGGGATGAGTTTACACCAATATTACAAACACAAATACTGTGAAATCACTTACATGAGAATACATCTAAACTGTAAATGAAGTTATGAAAATGGAGATTTTACTTTTTCATATGTATCTTAAAAAAACAGCACTACCTTTGATCATAAAAAAGAGGCAAAGTTGGACATGCACGACCATGTAATATAGCAGAGGATTTGCTGACCCCTGCTGACAACCCAACACATTTTGTTTTTTCAGAAGACCTAGACAGCTGCATTCTGAAGGGAAATCAAAGACAAAAATGTACATGTATATTAATAAGACCACGGTTTTGAAAAGCTTTTCGCATAGCGTCATAAAATCAACTTTTACAGTTTTTTTTTTTTTTTAAGGCTAACATTTTCTTGAAGCTATTTACACAAAAACAACTAGCTTTGCCACACAACTAGTAGACGTTTTGAAATAATAACCTACAAATTGTTCTTTAAAAAAATATACAGATTTCAAAGAAATTGACAAGCCAATGTCAATCAGCTCTGTGTGTCATTTGACTGTGTCCTGTGGTAAATCAACACCGCAGGCTCCTGACAGAGGTTTTGAATGCTATACATTTGTCCTGTAACAAAATCAAGAACACATAAGTTATTAGTATTTAGTAATAAGTTAAACCAAATGTTATTAAATCTAGATTTAAAGGAGAAGTTCATGTTTTTCTGTCTTCAGTCGCAAAGAAATTAAGGTTTTTGAAGAATACATTCCAGGATTTTTCTCCATATAGTGAAATTTAATGGTGGCGAGTAGGTTGAAGGTCCAAATTGCCGTTTCAACGCAGCTTCAAAGCACTCTACACAATCCCAGCCAAGGAATAAGGGTCTTATCTAGCATAATTATCAGTAATTTGAATACTTTTTAACCACAAATGCTAGTCTTGCACCAGCCCAACCTTATACATTACGTAGTCACATTGGAAAGGTCAAGCGTTATGTAGGCGAAAGTGCCAAAGTGTTTACAAAGCGACATGCAAAGAAAGTCAAACACCCTTTACAAAATCAAGGTAAAACAAAGATGTTGGACAATTTTGAAGTTGAAGAGAAAATGAGATGGAGTTTTTCACCCTACCCTACCTTTTTGAGCCTTAGTAGACAGACGAAGAACTAACCGCACATGACTTTTCCATCGTGATTATGCAGTGTGTCGAGCTAGTGAAAGATAAGCATTTGTGGTTCAAAAGTATATAAATTTCTATTTTTTTTAGAAAATGGCCAATCGTTTCGCTAGGTAAGACCCTTATTCCTTCGTGTAGAACCCTTTGAAGCTGTACTGAAATTGCAATTTGAACCTTCAACCCGTTGGCCACCATTGAAGTCCACTATATAGAGAAAAATCCTGGAATGTTTTCCTCAAAAACCTTCATTTCTTTGCAACTGAAGACAGAAAGACATGAACATTTTGGAGGGGGAGTAAATTATTATTAAATCAAGTTTTCACTCACCAGAGGGTATCATAAACACCTGTCCAGAATTGTAGACTGACTTTACGCCATCAATATCAACACGCACACAACTTGAGATAACGCTGAATACCTTAAGAAAGAGAAACACAGTAAAGTTCAAATGCTGTAGATATATAATCCAAACGAATGCATTACGAAGTGTTGAGTGTAGTCCATTATTATTTACCAAACATGATGAAAACGTCAAAGGCAGATAGGGGTAATAAAACAAATAACTGTCACGTAACCTTCTCATGACCTTATCTTAAAACGACTACAGGTCACTATTGTCGTTATGCAATTAACAGAGATAAAAAGAGACTTTCTACTTACAGAAACTGTATCAAGGTCCACCTGTGAGGGTTTCTTCATGAACGACCCCAGCAGAATCTTTCCGTGTGAGAAAGACTGGCTCTGGAGGTCAACCACGTGCCCCATTGCTCGGCCTCCATGGGAGTGCCAGTGGAAGTCATCAGGACTAATAACTCTCCCGTCTAGAACGGAGAACAAAAACACTGCACATGAATAAGCTATATGAAACAAGTCATAAGACCACACAACACCTTTTTTCTGGAACTGAAAATGAGTGAAATTTCAGGCTGCCCAAGCATGTGTAATTATATTTGATACAAAAAAAAAACCAAGCCAATATGATTGTGTCTTCATCTCACGTTCTAGGCTTTTATATGATAGGCATTAAATGTTTTGCAACCGAACCTCACAGCAAGGACCAATTATCAGTGTGGTGCACTGTGTGGCGCATTTATATCCTACTGAGAATTTCCTACTTTAAAGCACTGTGAAAGTCAAACATCTCAAACGGCTAGACAGACACAGTATTACAAACAGCAATGAGGAAAAGAGAAAGCTGCAAGAATCTCTATTTTCTGCAATAACCTAAAAGCATATTGGGTTTTTGTGGAGGGAACCAGGGCAATGCTATCTTCCAAATTGGCTTACAAAAATATGTCTTGACTACAGTGCTCTATTAGAGGCTTTAAAATCTGGAATCGGACCAAGCTATTTTGTTTTCTTTGTTTGTTCTGTTTTAAAGGAAAATTCCACTTCCAGAACAACAATTTACAATTTCACATTTTTTCAATCTTTTTTCGGAAAATAAAAATTTGTGTACTTTTTTTAAACACAAAAGCTTGTGTAGCACAGGTTCTGGGATGTGCGTTCACGTACTATTGAATCACGTCGAAAAGGTCATGCGGAAAGTAGGTGGAACCACAGACACAGTGTTTACAAAGCGAACACGCAAAGACTAAGAAAGTGCAAGTCAGTCAAACGCTGTTTACAAACAAAAAGCTACAACGATGTTGGACGATTCTGAAGTTGTAGGAGAAAATAACATGGAGTTTTTCGACATACTCTACCTTTTTGAGCCCGAGTACACAGAAGATGAACTTGTGGTGATTCGTAGTAGTGATGGGAAGTTCAGATCATTTTACCGACTCGGACCTTTGAGTCTCGTTCAGCAAAATGAACGAATCTTTTTTCGAGTCATTTTATTCATTTTAGCAAAATCAGCATCACGTGACAGCCCCATAAGATAAACGAACGACTCAAAAAACCCGAACACTCAAAACAGGTAAACTAATTCCAGTACAGAACGTAGCAGGATGTTGCGCATGTGCGACTGAACAAATCACTCCCTGAGACGACTCGTTCTTCCCGAGTCACATTAAAAATTAGTTCAAAATAAACTAATCGTTCCAAGAACAACCCGTGGGCGCGCATTCCAGAGCCTGTGCTACACAAGCTTTTGTGCTTAAAAAGTATACAAATTTTTATTTTTCGAAAACAATGACTGATCGCTTCACTAGATAAGACCCTTTTTCCTCGCCTGGGATCGTTTAGAGCCCTTTGAAGCTGCATTTAAACTGCATTTTGGAAGTTTAAATTCAAGGAACCAATGAAGTCCACTACATGCAGAAAAATCCTGAAATGGTTTCCTCAAAAAACATAATTTCTTTATGACTGAAGACAGAAAGACATGAACATCTTGGATGACAAGGGGGTGAGTAAATTATTTGTAAATTGTTGTTCTGGAAGTGGAGTTCTCCTTTAATGGTCCCTGTATGAGAATACCCTATTGACCTTTAGACATTCCAAGAGATTGTTTAAACCATTAATAAGCATGATGAAAGGAGAACAATGTTAAGTGGTAAAAAAACAAATATTTTCAGTGGAAGCACATTCCTAACTCAGTGAAGTGATCCACTTATGTGTATGAGTCCTATGTAAACAAGTTAAGTTAGTTCCCAGCAGTTTAAATAAAAATCTGTATGGAATTCAGAAGGCTTCTGATGTTTTTATATTCCAAAATAACTCAAATAAATATAAAAAGCAACTATGTTACTTGAGAAGACCACTCAGGTAAAACTATTAATTACAAAACAACACTACTAACACAAAGGTTAAAAGATTAGTCCACTTCCAGAACAAAAATGTACAGATAATTTACTCACCCCCTTGCCATCTAAAATGTTCACATCTTTTTCTTCAGTCATAAACAAATTATGTTTTATGAGAAATCCATTTACCGTTATGGTATGTCGAAAAACTCCCATATAATTTTCTCCTTTAACTTCAAAATCATCCTACACTGCAGAAGTACCGACCCAGTGTAAAAAGAATGTGCAAAGGTGGTCAAACCTTTATAAAAAAAACGATGTAGGATGATTTTTAAGTTGGAGGAGAAAATGAGATGGGAGAAATTGTAAATTGTTTTAGAAAATAACGGATCGCTTTACTAGATAAGACCCTTCTTTCTTGGCTGATATCATTTAAAAGCCCTTTGAAGCTGTATTTAAACTGCATTTTGAAAGTTCAAGCTCGCGGACACCATTGAAGTCCACTATATGGGGAAAAATCCTGAAATGTTTTCCTCAAAAAAACAATTTCTTTACAACTGAAGAAAGAAAGACATGAACATCCTGGATGACAAGGGGTTGAGTAAATTATATGTAAATTTTTGTTTTGGAAGTGAACTACTCCTTTAAGGCCATGACATGCCAAAGCAACAATTAGTTAACATCAGGTCGCCGTTCAAGAGGACTCAAGGAAGGCTCTTTCAATTTTACATTTTCATAACAACATGGCCATCTGGAATGATTTATTTATTTTTTTAATTTACAGTTTAACACCATATCAGCACCAATGGCTATATTCATGGCAAAAACAATTCACCATCTGGAATGAAGAAAGTGATCAACATGATTTATGTTCGAAATAGTAAGCAGTTGGTGCTTTGTTTATGTTTATATCTTTTGTTTTCTCTGCGCACAAAAAGTATTCCTGTAGCTTCATAACATTAAGGTCGAACCACTGATGTCACATGGACTATTTTAACAATGTCCTTACTACCTTTCTGGGCCATAATAAAAAAAAAGTGTGTCAGTTGCATTGCTGTCTATGCAGGGTCAGAAAGTTCATGGATTTCATCAAAAATATCTTAATTTGTTTTGCGAAGATGAACAAAGGTCTTACAGTGTGAGTAATTAATGAGAGAATTTTAATTTTGACGTAAACTATCCCTTTAAGGTGTTTGATACTTGACACACATCAGTTTGGTGTGTGACGGTCTTTACAGGTTCAGGCCCAAGTAGGGGGAACACCTTCCTGTCACTATTGTGCCTATGAAATAAGTAATTCAGGCAGAGTGTCCCTATAACATGGCTTCACCTAATATGTAAATGATTGAATGCATTTGTGATTGTAATGTGACTACCTTTAGAGGCTGGGGGCCACAAGTGAGAGAACCACTCATGCAGGTTGTTCCAGTCCTCTTCCTCCAGTACAATAGGCTGCAGTGGAGGCCCACAGAGGTCACACTGTGCCAACACCCGTGGAGCCTGTCGCACATGCGCGGTCACTCTCGACGACAGCATCATTCTAGAAGACGGCAAGTCTGAAAATAAAAGTTAGTTAGTGGTTAGTTACAAATATAGCATATGTTCGCAATTCCACTTGATGGCACAGAAATGATACAATATGCACTGCATGTTTATTTTGAACATGAATACTTACCAATATCATCATCCTCTTCATGTCGCTGAAGCTCAAGCATTGATGAAGGCCCACTTCTGAAAGCAACGTCACTACACAAACAGAATTTTTAAAAAAAGTGACTATTTGCACTGGCCACACAAGAGTTATTTTTATCCTAATGGTAATAATATATAATATCAATAAAAACAGCTGTTTTCTATTTTTATATTTTAAAATGAAGTTTATCCCTATGATGGCAAAGCTGAATTTTCAGCATCATTACTCCAGTCTTCAGTGTCACATCATCCTTCAGAAATCATTCTAATATGCTGATTTGATGCTCAAGAACATTTCTTTTTATGATCAAAGTTAATATCATTGTGAAAGTAGATTAACAAAGTTTGAAAGAACAAAGCATTTATTTAAAACAGAAATCTTTTGTATTATCATAAATGTCTCTAAAGTCACTTTTGCTTAATGTTGCTGAATTAAAATGTCAACTTGTTTTCATTCATATAATTCTTGCATTATTCATATAATTTTATATGCATACACACACACACAACCAGTCAAAAGTTTTTGAACAGTAAGTATGTTTCTAAAGAAGTCTGTTCTGCTCACTAAGCCTGAATTATTTGCATGCAAAAAACAGTAAAATTTAAAAATATTTTTACTATTTAAAAGAACTGTGTTCTATTTAAATATATATTTTAAAATGTAATTTATTCCTGTAATTTTAAATCTGAATTTTTAGCATCATTACTCAAGTCACATGATCCTTTATTATTATTTATTATTATTATGTTGAAATCAGCTTGAATTTTTTCAGGTTTCTTTGATGAATGGAAAGTTCAGAAGAACAGCATTTATCTGAAATAGATATGTTTTGTAACATTAAAAATATCTGTATCATCACTTTTGATCAATTTAAAGCACCCTTGCTAAATAAAACTATTAATATTAATAAAACTATTAATTTGGATCATTTAGATCCCCCCATTTTCAGATAAAAGCTGATCTATGGGTCTTCCTATTCAAAGAAAAAAAATTTACTCAACTGTTTTAAATATTGATAATGATAATAATAATAATAATAATAATAATAATAATAAAATGTGTTTTTAAACAGCAAATCAGCATATTAGAATGATTTCTGAAGGATCATGTTACACTGAAGACTGGAGTAATGATGCTGAAAATTTAGCTTGGATCACAGGAATAAATTACACTTTAAAATATATTTGAATAGAAAGCAGCTATTTTAAATAGTAAAAATATTTCACAATATTACTGCTTTTGCTGTACTTTAGATCAAATAAATGCAGGCTTGATGAGCAGAAGAGATTTCTTTAAAAACATTAAAACTGTTCAAAAACCTTTAATAAATCAACTTACACATCAGATAACGCGTTTGGTCCACTGGATACTCGGATACTTGTTTTGTTTCTGGTCCCTGACGGTTCCACAGTAACACCACTGGTGAAGCCAAAGGAGGCACGGCCATTTCCCTGCAGCTGATCATCACTTTGGGCCATATTCTCACTTGAGTGATCCGACTGGTCCTCAAGAGAGTGAAGGAGGTTTCTGCGTCCCTGTTTCCTGCACCTTAGTCCACTTTTTACCACATTTTCAGTTTTTTCCGAAGCAAAAATAGCATTCATTGAGGCTAAAGATCGTTTGATTGATTTTGGTGTGTTGATAATATTTCTTTTTAGGTTCCTGGCATGAATCTTAGTTTTTTGTGATTTCATTGAATTTCTGTCTTTATTAGACACACCACGAAGAGGAGTACTTGTTAGTTTGGACTTTTGTGGAGGAGGACTGCGAGGTGTAGGAAGCCCCTCAGCTGGTTCCTGAGACTGCTGCGCCTCCCACCAATTGGAAGGAGCTTTTCTTTGTCTTTTTTGTGGAACATTGTCTGGTACAGAACTGTCTGGTTTTCGAAGAGAGGATGAAGTTTGTTTCTGCGCAGATCCAGTTTCGTGTGAGTAGACCCAGTCAAACACTCTCTTCTCACCTGTTTTGTTCATAGGAAGAAATGGTAAGCACAAAACTTAAATCAACAGAAGTAAAACAGTTTGGGGTTATGAGTTTACCTGGCAGGACACTGTGCTTTCTGTTAGGACTACAAAATTCTGGACTGATCTCCACATCATTCTCATTCGGACAAGCTCCTGCTTCCTCTCCTGGTGATACTTCTTGAGGTTGAGTGACTGCTGATTTTGGTTTCCTTCGACCACCTTTTTTCTTAGCAGTCTTCTGCTCAGCTCCAATATTGTGTCCATCACCACCTGCTATTTTCTTTTTAGCACTGTCCAACACATTGAGAGTCTTCTGCTTTTTCTGATTCCCCTGGACAGGCCTGATAGACTGCGTTTCCTCAGAATCACCAGCAGCTGCTTGTTTTGTTGATGTTTTAGTACTGGCTTTCGGCCCTTGTGATGTATCCAACATTTGCTTTGGCTGAGGCTCCGTTGTACTTTCATTTGGGCTAGTGAGCCACCATTCTCCTGGAGGTTTCCTCCTCCTCTTGCAGCACATAGGACTGTCTGAAGAAATGTCGGATGCTATTGTTGGTGGATCCTCTGCTTTAGGTTCCACACTTTTTCTCTCTTTCCTCTTCTGTTTTTTGCCTGGATCCACAGTATTTTTCTTGTGAGATTGTTCATTCACAGCTACAGTGAAAAATAAAACAAAAGATTATAAGCTTTCATAAACTCTGCACTGATTGTTAAACAATTAGTTCACTTCTAAAAAAAAAATTTCCTGATAATTTATTTACCCCCATGACATCCAAGATGTTCATGTCTGTCTTTCTTTAGTCAAAAAGAAATTAAGGTTTTTGAAGAAAACATTCCAGGGTTTTTCTCCATACAGTGGACTTCATTGGGGATCAATGGGTTGAAGGTCCAAATTGCAGTTTCACTGCAGCTTTGAAGGTTTCTACACAATCCCAGTCGAGATATAAGGATCTTATCTAGCAAAACAATCAGTCATTTTCTAAAAAAAAACAATTTTATAAATTTTTTAACCACAAATGCTTGTCTTGCACCAGCCTGACCTCATGCATTACACATTAAAAAGTATATGAAAGGTTTTTTCTTTTTTGTTTTTTTTTGTTTTTTTTAGAAAAATGACCGATCGTTTCGCTAGATAAGACACTTATTCCACGGTTGGGATCATATCGAGCCGTTTGAAGCTGAATTGAAACTGCAATTTTAATGTTCAACCCGTTGGGTCCCATTGAAGTCCGCTATATGGGGAAAAATTTCCAAGAATGTTTTTCTCCAACACCTTAATTTATTTGACTGAAGAAAGGCATGAACATCTTAGATGAAATAGGGGTGACTAAATAATCAGGAAATTTTTTATCTGAAAGTGAAATAATCCTTTAAGGATGCCTAATCTCTGAGCTGGGGGTGTTAGATGTCTATGTAACAAATATAATAAAATAATGCTTAGAGGAACTAACCTGTCGTTTGTTCATCCTCTTTCTCATTGAGGGCAGGTGAAGGTTCATGTTCTTGCTCCTCACAGGAAGGATCTATCTGTTCCAACTCTATTCGTTGTTTAGATGTTCGTTTCTTTGTCTTAGAGGCAGTTTCTTCCTTTTTGTCATTCTTTCTTTTTTTGTTGGATTTTGTGGAATGAGGATCTGCTTCAGCAGTGTCTTTATTGGATTCCTTCTTAGCTTTTGGTCCTGGTCTCTCCTGTTTAGATGACTTTAAGGATTTCTTTGTGGCCCTAGACTCAGGAACTGGGATTTCTTGACTGCCACCTGTATTCGTTTCATCTTTGTCAGAAAGCTCAGCAGGCTCAGGTGCCTTGCTCTTTGCACGTTTCTTTCCTGTAGTAATGACACAAAGCAATATTTAAAATATAATCACATGTAGCTTTCAAATATATCCTATCATTTTTCATTTGTGAATGTATTATAAAAGAAAAATAAATGTATCAATAAAGGGATTTGTTTGGGATTCATTGATCAAAAATAAGGGTAGATATGATTCAGAAAAGTAAGGTAATACTTTTACCTAATATTTCAAAATAAAAATGTGGGGTCACAGTCAGTAAGACCTTTTTTTAAAAGAATCTTTTTTTTTTTTAAATCAAGGATACATTACTTTCTATTTATCAAAGCCTGCTAAAAAAAAAAGAGTATAATGGTTTTCACAAAAATAAAAAAGCAGAAAAAAACTTTAATAAAAAAAATGTTTCTTGAGCACAAATCAGCATATTAGAATGATTTCTGAAAGACCATGTGATACTGAAGACTGGGGTAGTATGGCTGCTGAAAATTCAGCTTTGACCTCTCAGGAATAAGTTATACCATAAATTACATTAAAACAGAAAACAATTATTTTACTTGATTTCAATTACTCAATTACTGATTTTACTACATTTTCAACAAAATAAACAGCCTTAGTGAGGATAAGAGACTTCTTACTAAAACTTTACAATAATTTGCTCGCAGAAGCCACTTGGTTTGGTATGTTGTAAATGTCCAAAAATCATTTTTAGGTCACTGTATGTTTGCATAAAAAAAGAATTAATTTTCATACACCATAAATCTAAGATTTAATAAAACTGTGATTTACCTGTTGGCACAGTTTTGTGTCCCTGTACAGTTTGAGAAGAGCTCTGATCAGAAACTCTTTCCTCCGGCATTTCAGTTACAAGGTCTGCTCCATCCTCAACACTGTCGTGAGTAACAGAGTCTTTGGCACTCTTTTTTGAGGCTCTTCCACGTTTTCCTTTCGGTTTTTGTTTACCAGACTCTATTTGCGCTTTGTTTCTTTTAGTATCCTTCCCATGCTGAGTAGTCATATCTGTTTCACTCTGTGAGAGCTGATCTGTAGAGTTCGGCTCTGTTAGAACATTCTCCTTCGCGGTGTCTGCAGGAACAGGTCTTTTGTTCCTGCTGACCTCGGCCTTGCGAGGAATGACAAAAAGAACAGGAGCCTCATCGTCTAGGATCATGAAATCCTCCTCTAAATCTGCAGGTGAAGGACCTGGAACTGCTGCTTGTTTCCTGGAACTTATAGATGAAAACATGTTACGAAAAATAACAGCGACACATGGTTTAAAGGGCTAGTTCACCAAAAAATTAAAATTCTGTCTTTAATTAAACCCGTAAGGCCTTCGTTCATCTTCGGAACACAGATTAAGATATTTTTGACAAATTAGCTTTTTGAACCTGCATAGACAGCAACACAACTGACACATTCAAGACCCAGAAAAATCATGACTTTATTCAACTTATTTTTTAATCTAATATAATTAGATGTGATACTTACTACATTTCTGTGCCTTGACCGTGGTAGGACCCTTCCTGTCTATGCAGGGTCAGAAAGCTCTCGGATTTCATCAAAAATTTCTTAATTTGTGTTCAAAGATGAACAAAGGTCTTATAGGTTTAGAATGACATGAGAGTGTGTAATTGATTACAGAATTTTATTTTGGGATGAACTATTGTTATAAGATCAGAATTTAGACTCACCATGTGGATTTAGGCATCAAGGCCTTTTTAAGCTTGTGCTGGAAAGACAATCCTCTGCCTGGATCCTCCACCACTTGATTCTTGCATTGTTCCACCTCCTCAAGTTTTGGTTCACTTTCAGGAGGAAGCTGACTTGGATCTTTATCCCTTAATAATGAAAAAAGATAAAATTTAATAAGAAATCTGCAGCTCTTAATAGAAAGAAAACTCACTTATAACATTACAATTGATAGTTAGC
Source organism: Labeo catla (assembly GCA_012976165.1). Taxonomy (NCBI): domain Eukaryota; kingdom Metazoa; phylum Chordata; class Actinopteri; order Cypriniformes; family Cyprinidae; genus Labeo; species Labeo catla. Next base: position 543,079 of record VONZ01000142.1, on the reverse strand, counting down.
TTACATTGTTACATCTTCCTTAGTTTCTGGAGGTGACGACTGTGTGGCCTGCTCTGACATTTTAGTGGTTTTAGCAGGCTTTGTACTAAAAATTAAACATATTACATTTTGTTTTTATTATAATAAAAGAAATGTGATTACATTAAATCATATTAAATGTTCATGTACAATATTGTTGTTATACATTAATAACTGACCTTGATAAGGAACCAGCATTAGATTTAGTAGTTTTTCTAAACTCAAGCCTTTCTGGTGGTGATGCCAGAGACTCACTATCCCTTCAGAGCAGAGAAAATAAGGGAACAGTTAGGCAATGAAAAAAAAAACAATAACAGTTATGAGACTTTTTTTAAGTCTTTTTTTTGGCGGGGGGAGGGCTTTTATACCTTTTTTTTATTTGGATAGGACAGTAGAGACGACAAGAAAGCATTGGGTGGAGAGAGGGGAGCAGGATCGGCAAAGGACCTCGAGACGGGAATCAAACTCGGGTCGCCGTGAACACAATTACGCTGTATGTTGACACACTAACCACGAGCCTATTGGCGCCGACATTTATTCTTACCCATAGAGGGAATCCTTCACTGGTTCTGACTGCTGAGTGCAGGATGCCTTGCTTAAGTCTCCACCAATGGGTTCCTCGTCCTCAACAAAGAGAAGAGGATCAGCCACAGGTCTGACTCCATCCACTGTTTCATCCCTCTCTGTTGCCAAATTAATAGGGCTGGACGTCTTTATGGGAGCAATTTCTTTAAAAGGACTCTCTTTGTTAGGAATGAAAGAAATATGGCAATTATTACAAATGCCAAGCAGGTGATGAGATGTGATTAATACTCTACTACAGAACTTAAAGGAGAAGTTCACTTCCAGAATGAACATTTCCTGATAATTTACTCACCCCCATGTCATAAAAGATGTTTATGTCTTTCTTTATTCAGTCACAAAGAATTGTATTTTTTTGAGGAAAACATTCCAGTAAGTTTCTCCATATAATGGACCTCAATGGTGGCCCAGAGGTGAAGGTCCAAACTGCAGTTTCAATTCAGGTTCAAAGGGCTCTACATGATCCCAGCTGAGGAATAAGGGTCTTATCTAGCGATAAGATCTATCATTTTCTAACAAAAAAATAAATAAATAAAAAATTAATTTATGTACTTTTTAACCACAAATGGTCTTCTTCCACTAGCTCTGCGATGCATATGCGTGTTTTCACGCATCACGTAATCACATTGAAAATCTTTGTCCGTTCAAAAAGGTAGGGTAGGGTGAAAAACTCTAATTTTGTTCTCCAACTTCAAAATCGTCCGACACTGTTGTTTTACCTTTTTATGTAAAAGGTGTTTGATTTTCTTAGCGCTTACTCTATGTAAACACTGAGTTGGTGCTTCCACCTATGCGAGGTCGAGCTAGTGCAAGACGAGCATTTGTGGTTTAAAAAGTATATATATTTGTATTTTTCTTAGAAAATGACCAATCGTTTTAATAGATAAGACCCTTATCCCTTGGCTGGGTTCGTGTAGAGCCCTTTGAAACTGTATTGAAACTGCAGTTTGGACCTCCAACCCACTGGCCACCCTTTAAATCCATTATATGGAGAAAAATCCTGAAATGTTTTCCTCAAAAACCTAAATTTCTTTTCAACTGAAGAAAGACAGACATGAACATCTTATATGACACAGGGGTTAAATAAATTATCAGGAAATTTTCAAAAAAAAAAAACTGATATAAACACCTGAACACCTGATATTAAAAATTTTGTCTAATAATAGAATTGATTGGATGTAGGACGTGTTACCTTTATCAATCATTTCATCCTCTTGAATGCCATTTTCATGGATCAAAGCATCCTTGGGCACCTGACAATCAGAGTCATCAACATCACACTGTGGCACTAAGAAAGAAAAACTGATTTTTGATAATTCACTCCATGTGTACCTGTTTAGATGATGCCTTCATCTTTTCTGGTTCAGAAGAACTTTCACTTTTCTTCTCACTATTTACACCAGTGCTTTTGGGCAAGGGAGAAATCAGAGGCAAACCCAGCTCAGAGTCAGCATCTACCAATAACAACAACATGGGATATGGGTTCACACAACGAATGGCATGAAAAGGCGACAATGAAAAGGATGTTTTAAGCAATGAGATGAATGCAAGAATATAATTACCAATGTCATCGAAGAGATTGTCAATCTCACGCAGGGTGAAGATTTTATCGATCTTGAATTCAGAACTGACTCTGAAAATCAGCAGCAATATATAATTTTATTACTCTTACTGGAGCTAGTTAAGATATTAACCAATACAACAATTTGTTTTGAAAATGGAACATTACTCACATTTCATGTCCTTGATAATAATGCAGTTTCTTTTTGGCTTTGACCTGAAATAACAGAATTCAAAGTTCACAAGTTTGGAAGAGTAAAAAATACATAATACATCTATCTATCTATCTATCTATCTATCTATCAATATACTGTTCATAAGTTAGGCAAAATTTCTTTCTGAATATCTCTTATGCTCATACTGCATTTGTTTAAAAAACAAAAATTGAATATTGCAAAATATTATTACAATTCAAAACAACTGTTTTCAATTCTAATATATTGTAAAATGTATTTTATTCCTGTGATTATTTATTTAATAATAATAATTATTATTTAATAATTCATTAATCTTCAGCATAATTACTCCAGTCCTCAATGTGGTGCTCAAGAAACATTTCATATGTGACCACGAAACCGGTCATAAGGGTCAATTTGTTGAAATTTTAAGATGTATAAATCATCTGAAAGGTGAATAAATAATTTCAATTGATGTATGGTTTGTTATGATAGGACCATATTTCACATTGGCAGAGATAAAATTATTTAAAATCTGGAATCTGGGGGTGCAAAAAAATCAAAATATTGAGAAAATCGCCTTTAAAGTTGTCCAAATGAAGTTCTTAGGGATACATATTACTAATCAAAGTTAAGTGTTGATATATTTACAGTAGAAAATTTCCAAAATATCTCAATGGAACATGATCTTTACTTAAAATCCTATTGATTTTGGCATAGAAGAAAAACTGATAATTTGACCTATACAATGTATTGTTGGCTATTACTACAAATATACCCATGCTACTTAAGACCCAAGAAGGTCCATATGTCATCCGTATATACATATTATATTTGTTAAAATAGTTCTGCTGCTTAATATTTTTGTTGAAAACGTGACACATTTTGTCAAGATTCCTTGCTTAATAGAACGTTCATAAAAACAGCACATATCTAAAATAGAAATCACAAATAATACGTTTATGTTACTGTAATAAACAATGTGATGCTCTGTGTTGCTGCCTGACTGAACGGTGTCACTGAACTGTCACTTCTACTTTCGGTTCGTAAACAATGTCTGTCTCTCAAAACACAGAAATTTTAAGCGCATATGTGACACTAGGCCACAAAACCAGTCTTAAATAGCACAGGTATAGTTGTAGCAATAGCCAAAAATACACTGTATGGGTAAAAATTTACGATTTTTCTTTTGTGCCGAAAATCATTAGGATATTAAGTAAAGATCATGTTCCATTAAGATATTTAGCAAATTTCCTACTGTAAATATCAAAACGTAATTTTTGATTAGTAATATGCATTGCTAAGAACTTAATTTGGACAACTTTAAAGGCGATTTTCTCAATATTTTGATTTTTGCACCCTCAGATTCCAGATCTTCAAATAGTTATATCTTGGCCAAATATTGTCCCATCCTAACAAACCATACATCAACGGGAAGCTTATTTATTCAGCTTTAAGTTGATGTATATAAATCTCAATTTCCCCGTGACTGGTTTTGTGGTCCAGGGTCACATGTGTTGATTAAAAAGACTGTCTATGTAGGGAGCTCACTAGGTTTTGAGCGCAGCTCCCTACACCACAAACAGTGGCTACATGCAACGGTAGTTTTGTTCTTCACGTACACCCATAACGACTGACCTGGGACATCGTGTCTACCCCTGGTTAAAGAAAATGTGTATCCGCCAGTGAATCTCATAAACCTGCAGATAGTCCGGTTCTCCGTTTCAATCCCAACATGCCCGTGTCTGGTAGCAGACCGCCATTCGCCGCTTACATTACACTCTTCTTTGTTTAGGCAGTTCGGCAAGTCTTGATGCTAATTTTGCATTTGCGGTCGTTTTACTTTCAAAACAATAGCGAAGATAAGCATTAAAATGTTAATATATCACAAAAATATTATTATCTTTCATAGAGTCCGTCACTGTATTTAGCCCACAACAACAACACAAATTCTCCCGCTCATTTTTGTTCCTGTGCGGGAGAGAGACGCGCAATGAAATGCTGCCACCTAGTGCTGCGGAGTGATTCACAACTACACCACATCAGTAAACGTCAATTGGGATAGAGTCCACTAGGGGGAAACAAAACTAAAAATCAAGATTATTTAAAATAAATTAACAATTAACTGCCAAACCAGGGTTAATTAAAACCAAAATTACGTTGCTTAAAATAAAATAGACCTTAATTGAAAAAATCTCTCAATTTGATTTAGTTTAATTACATGTACTAAAACTGAAATTAAAATAAAAAATAATAAAAACAACAAAATACCTACAACTTTAAAATCAAAATGAATATATAAAAATCAAAACATTCAAAATATTAACAAAAATTATAGTATCTCAATAATACTCAAATGACACTTATAGTAACTTGACTAAAATATATAATATTTCTCAGACTGCATTTTAAGCAAATCAAGATTATTTTAAATAAATTAACAATTAACTGCCAAACCAGGGTTAATTAAAACCAAAATTACGTTGCTTAAAATAAAATAGACCTTAATTGAAAAAAATCTCTCAATTTGATTTAGTTTAATTACATGTACTAAAACTGAAATTAAAATAAAAAATAATAAAAACAACAAAATACCTACAACTTTAAAATCAAAATGAATTTATAAAAATCAAAACTGATTCAAAATATTAACAAAAATTATAGTATCTCAATAATACTCAAATGACACTTATAGTAACTTGACTAAAATATATAATATTTCTCAGACTGCATTTTAAGCAAATCAAGATTATTTTAAATAAATTAACAATTAAATCCCAACCAGATAACTAAAACCAAAATTGCGTTACTTAAAATAAAATGGACCTTAAATGAAAAAAAAGACCTTTCTGATTTTAAATTAGTTTATTTTTATGTACTAAAATAAACTAAAATTAAAATTAAAATATAAAATGACAAAAAACAACAAAATTATTACAACTTAAAATTAAAATGAATATATAAAAATAAAAATAAAAATTCAAAATCTAAAAAATTATGGTATCTCGATAATAAAATAACACTCATAGTAACTTGACTAAAATATCTCATATTTCTCAAACTACATTTTAAGCAAATCAAGATTATTTTAAATAAATTAACAATTAAATCCCAACCAGGGATAACTGAAACTAAAACCAAAATTATGTTACTTGGGGTTAACTGAATCAAAAACCAAAATGATGTTACTTAAAATAAAATTATTTAATTGAAAAATAAAGCATCTCTGATTATTATTTAGTTTAATTTTATATACTAAAATAAACTAAAATTGAAATGAAAATATAAAATGACAAAAAGAACGAAATTACTACAATTTAAAATTAAAATGAATATATAAAAATAAAAACTGATTAAAAATATTAACAACCATTATAGTATCTCAGTGACACTAAAATAACACTCATAGTAACTTGACTAAAATATATTATATTTCTCAAACTACATTTTAAGTAAATCAAGATTATATTTAATAAATTAACAATTAAATCCCAACCAGGGATAACTGAAACTAAAACCAAAATTATGTTACTTGGGGGAAAACTTTAATTAAAAAAAATCATATTTCTCAGACTATTTTAAGTAAATCAAGATTATTTTAACTAAATTAACAATTAAATCCCAACCAGGGTTAACTGAAACTAAAACCAATATTACTGCAACTGAAAATTTTTTTTCGAAATTAAAATTGAAAATTTAAATTAAATGGTTATATAAAATGGCAAAAACATCAAAATTACTACAACCTAAAATTAAAATGAATATATAAAAATAAAAACTGATTCAAAATATTAACATTATTTTAAAATATTAAATTATAGTATCTCAATGATACTAAAATAACACTGATAGAAACTTGACTAATATTATATTTCGTAGACTACATTTTAAATAAATGTTTACATTTCTCACAATTACAAATAATAGTTTTCCTTTTGCATCCAATGCAACTTAATTTAATTTAAAAAACAACCTTAATTTTTAAAAAATGAAGACTTTCACATTTTTTCAAATAAGAGTTGGATTTTTTTTTTTTATTTATCGTCATCATAATTTTAACCTCAGTATACTGCAAATAGTTCTTATACAAATCAATACACAGTTCATTCATTTGATTGGCATTTGATATAATGTGATCATAATTCTACGTTCAATCACCCCTAGTTGGGATTGAGCCAACAGCCTTTTGACTTCTTCTCTAAAACTTTACTAAAACTTAAACCCTAGTGAGTTTTATGATTTTATTGCTGCAGAAAATGGTACATAACAGTGCACAGATCATGGTCATGGACACCCCCTGCCCTGATAAGAGCAATTCAATTTGTGTAACTCAGTTACACAAGCTTTTTTTTTTTTTTACTTCATCATTTATCAAAAGTACATATAAACAATTTACACATTTGAACAATTACAAAAATAAATAGCATTTAAAAGGATGATTACAAATATACAATTAAATGATACAAACATAATTTAATTTAACTGAAAATCTTCTTTTGCTTTTCAGCAATTTCCATTGGTGACACAGCCTCGTCTACATTCATCCCTCCGTATAGAGGACGCTTAATATGCCTCCATATAACCAGCAAAACTTTGATTGCAAATAGGGTACAAGCCAACCCCAGTAAAAAAGCTGTGGAATACAACAAAATATTGTCAGCATGAAATACTAGGACTATAGATTAAGAACACAACCATTATCACATTCAGGCTCACCTATGAAAATGCCGTTTCGGCTTGGATCTGCAGACTTAAAGTTCTTTGTCATGTTTCCACTCAGAGCCACAATGACAACAGGGTAGACTGTCAGAATGTATCGCAGGTGATTTTCAAACACAAAGTTCTCAACAATGAACCTGTAAAATAACAACACATTGATCTCAAGAATAATCTCAAGATTTATCTTTAACATGCTACATTTATTTGAGTTTGATGGTCTTACCAACAAATAGCTTCAATCAAAAGAATAGAGAGAGAGACTGTTGCTGCATCTGCCCGGGTCATTCCGGCATCATATCGCAGCACAACTGTGAAGTTAATCAGGGTGGCAATAGTCGTCCATGTTGTGTATGTTGCAATGCCATTCTGAACCTGCAAGATTGAAAATGGCAAAGAAATGAAAAATGCATGTTTTCAAAATTGGTTGAGATGCTAAGTAACATTTTATTGCTCTCTCACCAATATCCGAATGCACCAGAGGTCTACTTTGTGATATTTGTTTAACCATGCTCCATATTGTTTGAGTCCATAACAGGAGAAGAATATCAACAAATAGTTTGTGAAGGCAATCAAGGCAAGGAAAATGAATGCAGCAATCATCACCCTATAAAGAAATGCAAAAAAGATTTTGCAATCAGTCAATAATAATAAGAAGAGAGATAAGTATAATATAATTAGCCATTAAGTATCGACACACTACCAGTCAAAAGTTGTTTAACGTTTTTATTAGTACAGCAAAAACAGTAAAATTGTAAAATTTTTTTACTATTTAAAACAACTGTTTTCAATTGCTGAATTATTAGCAATCATCATTACTCCAGTCTTCAGTGTCACATGATTCTTCAGAAATCATTCTAATTTGCTGATTTGCCGTTCAAGAAACAGGGGGCTTGAGAAATTATAGAAATTAATACTTTTATTTAGCAAGGATGCTTTAAATTGATCAAAAGTGATGATAAAGTCATTTATAATGTTGCAAAAGATTTCTTTTTCAGATAAATGCTGTTCTTCCGAACTTTCTATTTATCAAAGAAACCTGAAAAAATGATACTCAGCTGTTTTTAACATAATAATATTAATAAATGTTTTTTTGAGCAGCAAATCAGAATATTAAAATGATTTCTGAAGGATCATGTGACTGGAGAAATGATGCTAAAATTCAGCTTTTAAATCACAGGAATAAATTATATTTTAATATATATTCAAACAGAAAAGAGTTATTTTAAATTGTACTGTTTTTGCTGTACTTCGGATCAAATAAATGCAGGCTTGGTGAGCAGAAGAGACTTCTTTAAAAATCTTTTTGCAAAACTTTTGACTGGTAGTGTATTAATAATATATGCATATATGTACACTTATGCACAAATAATTTCTTTTACTGTACAAGTACACTGTATTGTACATATAGAATGTGTATATAATTATTTTCCTCCAATTTAAGTAGAATTTCCTCTTTTAAAAATATATTTCAATTCTATTACTTGATAATACACTGGCACTTATATTGTGAAATATTATTACTATTTAAAATAGCTGTTTTCTATATAATATTATATTTATTTAAAAATACAATTTATATTTTTTATATTTATATTTGTTATATATTGTATATTTATATTTTTTAATTTATAATTAATTATTTATTGTGTCATATGATCTTTCAAAAATCATTCTAATGTGCTGTTCAAGAAACATTTCTTATTTTTAATCAACATTTTAGCTGTTTTTGCTGTTACTTTTAAATATAAATAAATAATAAATAAATAAATGCTGTTTAATGAACTGTCTATTCATCAGACATAATGGTTTTATTACAGTTCCCACAAAAAGCAACATAATTTTTGATAACACGAAATGTTTCAGCATCTTATAATGATTTCTGAAAGATCGTTCAACACTGAAGACAGGAGTAATGACTGTTGAAAATTCAGCTTTGCATCACAGAAATGAGCATTTTAAAATATACTAAAATTGAAAATAGTTATTTAAAATTCAAAAAATATTTCACAATATTTCTATATTTTTCATCAAATAACTGCAGCCATAAGAGATAAATAACATTTAAAAAACAAACTTTTTACTGCCTTTAACATACTTCAAAAATCAAACTTTTTGTTTTTCTTTAAAATGATATAGACTTACTCTCTATCCCACAGAAAGAGCCAGCTTATGTTCAGCAGCATGTTTATAATCCAGGTTATGAAGAATCCATACGGCAACACAGCGGGACTGCAGTACATTGGACCATAAACAGTCCTATGATAACAATATGCGGCATGTTATTATTACAAAATCACACTTCATACCACTTTCATTTTTGATTATCATTTGACGGAGTTCATACCTCCTGCAGGTGGTAGTGAGAATGTAAACATGCATGAGCGACAGCCAAGTGTAGATGACACCCCAAATTGAAAAGGTCCATCCCGAGGGAGTGATTTCTGTACTGTATTTATCCGATATCGCTCCAGTGTTGTTCCGAAAAGGACCTGCGAAAAAGAAATAATATATTGAACCAAAATGTAATTTTGCACCTAATTCATATTGGAAATAGTATTATGTTTATCTCCTGTACATACCAGTTCCTGGTCCAGCAAGTGCGTTGAAAATGATGCAGATGATGAATATGACAACAGAAAGGACCATGAGTGCTAAACGGGCAAAGCTGTGACCTCCCATTGTGAGCAGCTGAAATAAAGAGAATGTTTTGCTTGTTGTTATCTGAAAATATACATAAGCTCAAAACACATGCATTATTAGTAGCAAGTAAAGGAAACATAAAGACACAAAACTTATCTTACCTACGTCTGAAAACAATTCCAGAGTCTGAAGCCAAGCGATGAAGAGAGAAGGAAGTTAACGTAACACCCTGAGGACTTACTAACACAAATACTATACTCGTGGGATGGTTTTATAAGCATGCAGGTTGTGTAACTGCATGACTACACGTGAGGAGTATGACATTCAAATACAGTTGTACAATAGCTGTCAAGGCTACCATTTTTTTTGGATGAACTTCCGATGGTTACGAAAAAGCCTTACACAACTAACTGAGCTTACACTTTTAAGTAACTATAATTAATTAGAAGTAGTATAAGGTTTTAAAAATTATTTCTTTCTTTTTTTTTTTACTCAAAGAAACTTTTAAAGTAAAAACCAAACTTTTTATCCAAAAGTACGTGTTTGATAACATGGCTTAGTCATTAACCATGTGTGTTATAATGTCTTTAGAGAGTAAAGGGAGTAAATGTACACATGGATAGACACATGATGAGGCATATATCTATTCTGAAACACGTGTTATAGAAGTTATATTGCCATTTATATACATTTTAACAAAACATGACTGCAATCATGTTTTTGCAGGGTTTCTTAACCTTTTATACTTTGTTGTGCAAAGTTTGGTTTCATCTTAAAGGTTTGCAGACTGCTTTAGAAGACCTTGATTAACTGGTTTGTGTGTTTGGTTTTATTCAAATGAACTAAGCAATTTAAGTACATCTTCAAGGGCAACCTTTTGCATATCAAGTTTCAGAACAAATCGTTCTTTACCAAGTCACATAAAATCGAACGTAAAAAACCAAAAACAAAAAATGCTGTGATAATGTATACAATAAATGACAAGTACTGTATTTAATATGTTTTAAATTGAGTTAATTTAGTACTCACAGAAGCATCGCCCTTATGAAAATTAACCATGGTTTTACTACAAATAAAACAAAAAAACATGGTTACTATACTTACTTAAATTAGAGAGGTACGTATAATATAATTAGACATTAAGTATTGATACACTACCAATCAAAAGTATTTTATGTTTTTTTCAGTATCTTCTGCTCACCAAGTCTGCATTTATTTGACCCAAAGTACAGCAAAAACAGTCACATTTTTACAATATTTTTACTATTTAAAATAACAGTTTTTTTTAATTATATTTAAAACTGTAATTTATTCCTGTGATTTCAAATGTGAATTATTAGCATTATTTCTCCAGTCTTCAGTGTCACATGATCCTTCAGAAATCATTCTAATATTCTGATTTGCTGCTCAAAAAACATTTATTATTATTATTATGTTGAAAACAGCTGAGTAGAATTTTTTCATGTTTCTTTGATGAATAAAAAGTTCCAGAAGAACAGCATTTATCTGAAATATAAATCTTTTGTAACATTATAAATGTCTTTATTGTCACTTTTGATCAATTTAAAGCATCCTTGCTAAATAAAAGTATTAATTTCTATAATTTCTTAAGCCCCCTGTTTTTTGAACAGCAAATCACCTTTTTAGAATGATTTCTGAAGGATCATGTGACAATTCAGCTTCAGAAATCACAGGAATAAATTAAATTTTTAATTATAATCAAATAGAAAAAAATAATTAATATGTTGAGTTGCTGTTCAAGAAACAGGGGGCTTGAGAAATTATAGAAATGAATATTTTTTATTTAGCAAGGATGCTTTAAATTGCTCAAAATTGTTGACAAAGACATTTATAATGTTACAAAAGATTTCTATTTGAGATAAATGCTGTTCTTCGGAACTTTCTATTCATCAGAGAAACCTGAAAAAATCTACTCAGTTGTTTTCAACAAAATAATAATAATAATAAAAGTTTTTGGAGCAGCAAATCAGAATATTGGAACTGACAAACACTGTATTTAATATACATATATACCATAAACCATGGTTAATTTTCGTAAGGGCATTAGTCAGCTGGACTCACCTGCATGTGTGGAGTTTAGGAAATGCCTGTGCGAATTGTTTACTAAATTAAAAATTGTCTTTTTATTAAATATTAATGAAACAATTGTTTAACTTACAACTATCCACGCCCTAACCTGTTACATGTGAAGCAATACGAGGATCAAACCACTTCCCGGGGGGTGATGAAATATGAACAGAGATACGTTACCATGGGAAAGATGAAGATTTTATCTTTAAGCTTAAACATTTATCGTATTTAGGCATATGTTTAGGCACAAAAGCCGAGCAGCTCATTTCTGTTTATACACTACAACACTATTTGGTCTATTCCACCAAAATGGTTTGTTCCAATGTCTCGCGATAACCAGGAAGTAAACTATCCAGTCAATTTTGTAGTGAGAGACGTACTCGAGTATTTTTGTTTACTCTCTGTATTTAAAATGCCTTTACTTTGTGGCGGAACAACTGAGGCAAAAGATGCCAATGAGGAAGTGCAGAAAATATGCGATGAGGTTGGTAACTTTACATTGCATATAATTAAAAATAGTGATGTGTCATACAACAATATACTCACAGTTCTCGTTTTTCTCAGATGAAGTCTCACGCCGAGGATAAAGCTGGGCGCAAGTTTGACGTTTTCATCGCCAAATCTTATAAAACACAACTTGTTGCGGGGACAAATTACTTTGTTAAGGTAAGAGGGAAAAGAATGTGATTTTTATGAATGAACTTGTTAGGGTATCCTGTTAATGTACTAAATGTGTTTGTAATAGCAATCCTCAGATATAGTCTTTAACAACTATACATGTTTTTTTAAAGCATTGTTCTTAATGATCTGTTTTAGGTGCATGTAGGTGGGGATGAGTACATTCATCTACGTGTCTATAAAACTCTGCCCCATGCTGGAGAAAAACTGGAGCTGACTAACATACAGGCATCCAAGGCTCATCATGATCCTATTGAATACTTCTGAAGCAGACTAAGCAATCATAAGTGCTGCCTTAAATACTCATGCAGCTCAATGTTACCATTTTTACATTAACACCTGAAGATAACTGTTAACTCATTTATTACATGCAACAAAACTGTATTACAAAACTGTATTGATTAGTGGGATCATGGGTAAATACTACCAAATGAAACTCAGTGTGATCATTATGTGTTGGCATAGATGTTTATTTTCTCTCCTGCACATTAAAAACAACACTTAACTCACATGTAGTTATTTTATTTTATTTTTTTTTAAATTTTATTTATTTGATCAGGGACAATGCACAAACAACATTAGTCTAAAATAAGAAAAGATGTCATGTGCCAGGTTATAGCAAAAATGCTAATTTCCACCCGCAGTCCCTGGACAGGTTGTTGTTACACTTACAAAAGCTTATCAAATATATGCAGAAAAATACATAGAAGCTCACATCATAAAAGCACTTTCTATCATCATTCAATTCACTCACTCACAGTTTACAGCGTTCATATCACAGTATTTTAATGCATACAAATTTGCTTTGATAATAACCACTGTTTGGTCAGGCGTGTAAAAGTACAATAATTTGTGCATAAAATAATTTCGTTTGGAAGAGTATTCCAAAGGCTCACTGCTTTATAAGAGAAAGATTGTTGACCATATGCAGTTTTACATCTTGTAACGCTGCACTCTCCTCTGACTGTCGACCGTGTAGTTCTAGAAATTCTCTCCGAATTTAGTGTGAAAAATTTTTTCAAAGGGGGAGCAGCGATGTTATGGATTATTTTAAACAAAGCAGAAATTTGATTATATTTAATAAGATTTTCGAAACTCAGAAAATTATATTTACTTTGTACTTTACAGTGATGATATAATCGAGATTTTTTATCATGAATTTTTATGGCCCTTTTATATAATGATTCAAGTGGTTTTAACGATGTTTTACACGCCTGAGACCAACTAGACATGCAATGCAGAAAATGTGGAACAATCATAGTGTTAAGATAGGTATTTGAGGCCTCTGTATTTAATGAATTTCTAATATGTTTATAATTCATCAAATTAAATTTCACTTTATTACCAAGTTTTTTTATATGACTTTTAAAACCAAGGTTCGAATCAAGTATTAGACCTAAATATTTTATTTCATTTACATTTTTAATCTTTTGTCCATTTACTTGAATTTCTAGAGTTTGTTGTAATTTGTTTATTTGAAAATAACATTGAAACTGTTTTATCAACATTTAAAGTCAGACATGACATCTGCAACCATTCTGCAACTTTTTTCATCTCTTTTGATAATTTATCAGCAACCTCCAGCTCATTTTTCCCAAAAGTAAAGATAACCGTATCATCAGCGTACATAATCACGTCAACGTCAGAGCACACTGTAGGGAGGTCATTTATATAGATGCTAAAAAGCAAGGGTCCCAAAATAGACCCTTGCGGCACTCCCATTGAGGTGGCTCTGAACGCAGATTGGATGTTATTTACTCGTACACACTGTTTTCGGTCACTCAAATATCCATGCCAGTAGTTTGGTCTTCACATTTTGGGCTTTGTATTTAATATTACTGATGCAGTAAACAGTTGATTTATACTTAACTGCCTATAATGTACATTATTCACATGAAATGCATGGATGGACAGTTTGAAATGGTGTTTCTTTTTAATGGCGTATTTGTCTTTCTAGTCAAGTTATCATAAATGTGCAGGATTATGTGAGCTGGGTTTTACTGAAGGTGCTTTAACCCAGTGTTTTTTGATCTGGAGTCTGGATGCTAGAGGGTTTATGCGAGAGTTGATAAAGACAGTTTAAAAATAAATAACAAAACTTAGATTTAAAAAAAAAATGGTATTAAAATAGACTAAAATAAAAGTATATAAGTATAAAAGTATATACACTACCGTTCAAAAGTTTGGGGTCAGTAAGACTTGTAATAGTCTTTAAAGAAGTCTCTTATGCTCATCAAGGCTGCATTTATTTGATTAAAAATATAGAAAAAAACAGTAATATTGCAAAATGTTTTTACAATATAAAATAATGTTTTTTATTTTAACATACTTTAAAATAGAATTTATTCCTGTGATGAAAAGCTGAATTTTTATCAGCTGTTACTCCAGTCTTAAGTGTCACATGATCCTTCAGAAATCATTCTAATATGCGGATTTATTATTAGAATGATCAATGTTGGATAATATCAACAGTTGTGCTGCCAAATATTTTTTGGAACCTGTGATTTTTTTTTTCAGGATTCTTTCATGAATAACAAGTTTAAAAAGTACAGTGTTTATTCAAAATATAAATATTTTATAACAATGTAAATTATTTATTATTAACTTTTAATAAACTTTTAATTATTAACTTAATACATCCTTGGTGAATAAAAGTATTAATTTCTTAAAAAAAAAAAAGAAACAATAAAAATGTACTGACCCCAAACTTTTGAACGGTAGTGTATATAAAAAAGAGTATATATATATATATATATATATATATATAAGTAGTCAACATTTGAAGTGGATCAAAACCTTTCATCAAAGTTGTCCTAAAACCAAAACAATACCCATTCTTGTCTTCGGACAACTTTTTGAATCAACTATATATATATATATATATATAGTAGTGGATCAAAAAAGTTGGGCTAAAATCTTAATTAATAGTGTTTGTACATAGCTGTACCACCAATTAAATTTAGTTTGTCAAAATATTGCACCCTTCCTGCATACAAAGTCCTCTATATGAGTTAACAGTTTCCACACAGTTTTCCGTGGTTTAGACAGCATAAATCATGAGTATTACTTAAAAATTAAGCATAGAGTGTTTTAACAATGTGTCATCAGACAGCAGTATTGGCGGCACTGAACATAAACAGTGCCACTGAACTGAATGAAACTAGCACATTTTACTAGTTATTGCTTCTGGAAATGGTCAGTTATTGTCATGTTTTGGGCTGTACTAATAGGCCGGAACGGGAAAAACATTTGGAGTACTATAGACTGCCAGAACAACTCAAGGAGAAGAGCGCAAAAAAAAAAAAAATAATTTGTGTTTGGCCAAACTGAACCAGGATTTCCAGGGCAAGAATCTTGACAACATTCACGTTTGTTCTTATAATTTCCGGTCAGGTAGGTAAAATATTAGGCTGACATCTTAATTAATACTGCTCGTATGTAGCTTTACCACCTATTAACTTTACTTTGTCAAAATATTGTGCCCTTTCCTGCTTAGTAAGTCCTTCTCTGTATGATTTAGCAGCTTCCACGTGATTTTTCCATGGTTTAGACAGCATAAATTAGCAAAACAACATATTCAGTAGTACATTTACCTTACAATCCATGCTGTTGTTTACATACGAGTATCGCCAATATGGCCGCATATTGGAGTAAATGACTAAATCGTGAGGTAAGTGTAAACACTTTTTTGCATATCAAGTTTCAGTGATTGAATTTATTCTTTACCAAACCACATGAAATAAAAAAAGCAATAATAGTAATGTGTAAGTGACAAACACTGTTAAAAACGTCTTAAATTATGTTTATAACTCAGTTGATTCAGTAGTCATCTGGACTCACCTTGGTGTTCAGAGTTTGTCTCACGTCTCATTCGTTTACATGGAGAGGGCGGGGTTTTTTACCTGTACTGCAGCCAGCCACCAGATGGCGATCGATGTATTGATTTTACTTTTCAGGACTTTCCAGGCACAGTCAGCCGTTTCGAGTTAGTCACTATTGAATTGAGACATCGTTCTTAAATATTTTTGTGAGCCTTCTGTATTTAAAATGGAAAGGTGTTGTGGCGGAATATCTGAGGCGGAAGATGCCAATGAAGAGGTTCAGAAAATATGCGATGAGGTTGGTAACTTTACACTGCAGATGAATAGAAATAGCGAAATGATTTGTCATACAAAAACAGATTCGCAGTTCTCGTTTTTCTCAGATGAAGTCTCACGCCGAGGATAAAGCTGGGCGCAAGTTTGACGTTTTCATCGCCAAATCTTATAAAACACAACTTGTTGCGGGGACAAATTACTTCGTTAAGGTAAGAAAAAAAAATCTTGGATTTTATTAATTAACTTATTACGAGTTCCTGTTAATGTACTGAATATGTAAATGCAATCCTCAGATGTAGTCCTTATAACAGTTATACATGTTTTTTTAAAGCATTGTTCTAAACAATCTTTTTTAGGTGCATGTAGGTGGGGATGAGTACATTCATTTACGTGTCTATGAAAAACTGCCCTGTTATGGAGCAACACTGGAGCTGACCGACATACAGGCATCCAAGGCTCATCATGATCCTATTGAATACTTCTGAAGCAAACCAAGCAAATCATCATAAATACTGCCCAAAATACTCATTTTACCATTTGTTACTCATTTATTACAAGCAATTAAAAACTGCATTGACAAGTGAAATCATTGGTAAATATTACTACCAATGAAACAATGTGATCATTATGTGTTGGCATAGAGATCTCGGTTCATTTTCTCTGTTCTCTGTTCATTAACAGTTAATTTTCTCTCCTGCACACTAAAAAACACATAGCTGACATCTAGTTATCATGCCAGTAGTTTGGGCTTCACGTTTTGGACTTTGTATTTAGTGTTACTAATGCACTAAACAGTTGTTTTATGTTTAACTGTCTATAATGTACAATATTCACATAAAATGCATGGATGGACAGTTTGAAATGGTGTTTCTTTTAAATGGCATATTTGACTTCCTATTCAAGTTATCATGAAAGTGCAGGATTTTATGAGCTGGGTTTTATTGAAGGTGCTTTAACCCAGGGTTAATAAAACTGGGGTCTGGATGCTAGAGGGTTTATGGGAAGGTTGAGGAAAAAAAATAGTGTAAAAAATAAATAAAAAAACTAAGATTTAAATAAATAAAAAATAAACATTTTATTAAAATAGATTTACTAAAACTAAATTTACTTAAAAATTAAGCACAGAGTATTTTCACGACACGTCATCAGACGGCAATATTGGTGGCACTGAACGTAAACAGTGCCACTGAACCGAATGAAACTAGCACATTTTGCTAGTTATTGCTTCTGGAAATGGTCAGTTATTGTCATGTTTTGGGCTGTACTAATAGGCCGGACCAGGAGTACTATAGACTGCCAAAAGTTATAACAACTCAAGGAGAAGAGCGCAAAAAAAAAACTGTTTTAGGAACAAAGGGCACTTGTGTTTGGCCAAACTGAACCAGGATTTCCAGGGCAAGAATCTTGACAACATTCACGTTTGTTCTTATCATTTCCGGTCCGGTAGGTAAAATATTAGGCTGACATTTTAATTTATACTGCTCGTATATGTAGCTTTACCACCTATTAACTTTACTTTGTGAAAATATTGTGCCCTTTCCTGCTTAGTAAGTCCTTCTCTATATGATTTAGCTGCTTCCACACGATTTTTTCGTGGTTTAGACAGCATAAATTAGCAAAACAGCCTTTTCAGTAGTACATTTACCTTACAATCCATGCTGTTGTTTACATACGAGTATCGCCAATATGGCCGCATATTGGAGTAACTGACTAAATCGTGAGGTAAGTGTGAACACTTTTTCGCATATCAAGTTTCAGTGATTGAATTTATTCTTTACCAAACCACATTAACTTTAAAAAGGGCAATAATAATGTATAAGTGAAAAATACTGTTAAAAACTTAAGTCTTCAATTATGTTTATAACTCAGTTGATTCAGTAGTCATCTGGACTCACCTTGGTGTTCAGAGTTTGTCTCACGTCTCATTCGTTTACATGGAGAGGGCGGGGTTTTTGACCTGTACTGCAGCCAGCCACCAGATGGCGATCGATGTATTGATTTTACTTTTCAGGGACAGTCAGCTGTTTCCAGTTAGTCAATCTTTGAATTAAGACGTCGTTCCTAAATATTTTTGTGAGCCTTCTGTATTTAAAATGGAAGGGTTTTGTGGCGGAATATCTGAGGCGGAAGATGCCAATGAAGAGGTTCAGAAAATATGCGATGAGGTTGGTAACTTTACATTGCAGATAAATAGAAATAGCGAAGTGATGTGTGTCGCAATCTGACCGCTCCCGTTTTTCCACAGATGAAGTCTCACGCCGAGGACAAAGCTTGACGTTTTCATCGCCAAATCTTATAAAACACAACTTGTTCAGGGGACAAATTACTTTGTTAAGGTAAGAGAAAAACTGATTTTGTGAATGAACTTTTTAGGGTATCCTGTTATTGTACTGAATATACAGTCCTTAACAGCTATAAAACTTTTTAAAACATTGTTCTTTATGCTCTTTTTTTAGGTGCATGTAGGTGGGGATGAGTACATTCATCTACGTATCTATCAAAATCTGCCCTGTTATGGAGAAAATCTGAAGCTGAGCAACATACAGGCATCCAAGGCTCATCATGATCCTATTGAATACTTCTAAAGCACACCAAGCAAATCATCATAAATACTGCTTTAAAATGCTAATTTTCCATCCGTCACACTAAGAACATCACTTAACTCTAGTTACTTGTGTCTTCACATTTTGGTCTTAGTGATACTGATGCAGGAAATACTTAACTGCCTGTAATCACATTTGCAGATATGTGGCATCTTAAAAACTATCTCATGGCAATTTATAACTATGTAATACTAACTATATTAATACTATACTATATTAATAATACTAATATTAACTATATTAATACCAAGTTTTGTTTTCCCATGAGATTGGGTTGGAAAACCCCTGGTTTAACCTTTGGCCATGTCAACATCTCAGAACAGATCAATAATCTTAAGATCTTTCTCTTCACTTCAAATGAACATTAGTCAACGTATTGCAAAGCAAATTACAGACAATGTTTTAGCAATTGGAAAACATTTCATGGTTTATAAAATCTTTTGTACAATATTTATACGAAAAGGTTTACAGGACTTGGGCAGCTGTAGTGTTTCTTCACTGTAGAAACACAAAGCCACAGACCATACTGATGGACAAGGGTTTGTGGGGTGAGTGAGAACGTCCAGGCTCAGATCCAGGTGTTAGGCTCAGATCCAGGTGTTTTCCTCAGATCAACTGTTTGGTTTATGTTGACAACGGAAGTATTTTTCACTTGATCTTAGGAGGGGTGTAGTGAATTCGGCACCTTTCGTTGAAAACCTGGAGGAAAGGTGATAATTAACAAACGCGTCTATGTGAAACCCACTCGTATTCAATAGGAGACGCTCAATAACTCACCTTCAGACTTCGGTCATTGACCACTTCTTCAACATTCAGCTCAGACTGCATGAGTTTTAACTGTAGGGAAATAAAAAAAAATACAGAACTCAAACAATTTCAGCAATTCAAGTACTGTACATACAGTATAGAAAGAAATTACCTTAGTTTGCTCTTTCCTGAGTTGCTTGATTATTGACAAGTTGTCGCTATCTTTTGCCCTCTCTTCACGTAACTGCCCGACGACAGCAGAGGTCTCTGTAATACATGACTTTATTGCCTTATCTCTGGAAAGATGAGCTTCCATGAGCTGAAAGGCATAGGCAGTACAGAAAAGGGGCTTGTAATTAATACATCACAGACGGTCATACATCCAGAACAAAATTAGGGGATCTCTAATAAACATTTTAGATATTAAAGAGTACTTTGCACGGTGATACATACAGATTCATAAAGTTCTTTGCAAGTCTGTGTGGCGTCCACTTTGCCTGAAAAGGATGCAGTGGGCACAGTGGTATTGAGGGCATGGACAATTCTGTCATCTATGGTGCGCATTGCTTTTAATACTTCCTGAAAGACATGAGGAGAGATGTACAGCATATCAAAACATAACTGTTACTATTTGTTCTCATATTGAAAGTAATGCAACCATCATGTTGTTCATATGCTTTTTAACCCTTGCTGTACTGAAAATACTATTAAAGATTGCAAATACAAAACCTGTGCTTATTGAAAGATTATATTTAAGATTTTAAGTAATTTTTTGAGGTGACCAGACAAGTGTAATAAGTGTGGAGAACAAAATAAATAAATAAGGTTTATTTTTTGAGAAGTAATTATACACTATGTGAGCAAGTTTTAGTCCCATGAGAATACCATTAACTAGTATATTCAGAAATAATAAAATCCTCTCTGGGTCAAAATGACTGGGACACAATAATGGTCAATGGTGTTAAGATTTGCCACCTTAAATATTAACAATAAATCTTCCCCTCCGTTTATTATTGATAGAACTGTGAATTTTGTACTAAAGTAAAAATGCTTGGTAATCATCAGACATTTCATTTAAAATGTGTATTATAACCATATATGGGCCATTCTACAGAATTGGTCGAAACTGCTGTCCGTCAACCAAAAAACACATTTAAAAAGCAGTTAAGTATTCAAATCTTAGATGTTGTTTTAAAAAGTATCTTTTTGATTCTTTTAAAAAGTTAAGTTAAAAAAAATATTTTATATTTTCTTTATATAAATAATTAAAGATTATGTAAAAAAAAAAAAATGTGTCCTGCATTTTCATGTCACTACTGAAACAGTGTATATTTTAGTCTATTAACTGAGACTGATTTTAACTACATACCTACATTTATGATCAGGAAATATTCATGTGTCCCTCTCTCTCATAGCTACATGGTAAGTAGATAGGTCCCATCATTTTGAGGTAAATGTGTTCAAAAATCTGAAAAACCTGTGTGTAACTTTAAGGAACGTCACTACCAAACACCTTTTTTTCTCCAATTGAGCACACTTTTTTTTAAGAATTATTTCATAATATTTTAACGTGCTGATTAGCATCTTCGAGCTAGCTTCAAAAGTATCTAAAATTGTCACTACCGAAACAGTCACTACTGAAACATTTGGTGGAGTTTCGGAAGTGACATTGATTTTTTTGGGTGTTATTCCATTAATTTGTCACTACCATAACAGTCACGACCAAAACATGTCATCATAGTTTCAGTAGTGACAAAAGGGAACACATAATCCTCATATTTGGAGGAAATAACATTTTAGTACTGTCATGCAAATTTTTAGGGTTTTTTTTTTAGTATGTTTTAATAGTGTTTTAGTTTGCAAGTTAAAATTCTGTAATGTGATGCGGTCGCTACCAAAGCATTAGTCACTACTGAAAATGTGCAGTCACTACCAAAACATGGGATGTTTTGTCAAAAATAAAGTATGTTAAATTATCAACTAAGATGTTAGTTTTTGGTTCAACGGATATTCAGACTAATGAATCCTTAAGTTTGAAATCAGTAGTATCAACCTTTTGCCTTTTACAAAGAAAAATTGGACTCAAAATTCAACGTCTCTTATAAATTACACTTAAAAATATTGTTTAAAAAAAAAAATAATATATATATATATATATATATATATATATATACACTGTATATGTAGATGTCAAAGCAAAATCTTAATAGGTCAATATAACACTATTAAATTATATATTACCGTGTTTCGGTAGGACAAAGGACAAACATTTCAAAACTTTCTGACAACACAATATGAGAATTAACTGTACAATTACTAGAAATGTGTACCTTGGATATTATACAAGTTGCATACATACAAATTATTTGGAAAAAGACGTTTCCAATCCTGACTTTGGACCACCTCTGTATAATGGCCCATATACATAGGTAGCTGACAACATTTCAAGCAGAATCCTGCAGTGTGACTAAACCTATTCAAACCACATTTTCTACTTCTTGTATAATTACTATGGTTGCAAAATGATGAGCTTATATTAACTAATGAACACCGAGAATACCTCAGAAACAATTAATGCACTGCAAAACACTAAATGATGATTAAAAAATATACACAAAAATAAAAATACACACATTTTTTATACTTTAAAATTTCAGCTGAAAATCCTGGTGCTGAAAAAAAAAATTAATTCATGTTTTGTTAGCTATCCACATATTACACATCAATTCGTGCTTAATGTCTTCAATAAAAAAAAATAAAATAAATGTCTCTATTGTGTATAAATGAAAGCTCGTTCAATGCATACATTTATATTTCTAAAGAGCAGCACGGTTACTTAATCACTCGTGTTTGCTCTGCTGCTCATTGAACCTCACCACTTCATGTAACAGACCACTGAGGGTCATTCGCACAACATTCCCGTTAACATCACAACAACGTGGTTCTAAAAAAAAATCAGCGTGTTAAAATACCCTGCGTAATTTTATCCCGACCACTTACAGCTTCGTTCATTTTACCTGAAACATTGAAAAGTCCTCACAGTTCAGAACTCCACCGGGCGCCGCCATAGTGCACTGAAGAGGTCCTGCGCGCTGAGGGTGTCCAAATACTGCCTGAGTTACATTTGCTACAAAAACTGTTGTTTTTGACACGACACGTACTAACCAACGTTACAGGTAGTTGTTGAGTATTATCGCATGCTTATACTATCGCGAACTAACTTAATAGAGATCGCGTGACACAGTTATTTCTTACGATAAAAATAATCAGGAAAATCCACAGGTTATTTATGCGAAATGTTTAGCAGAAATGCAAATATTTGCATATACATTTAACTATACCACTTACAAACACATGCGTGTTATGCTTACTTCACATACGTACGTCATTAACAGGCGCTTATGTGGGCTGAACGGTTTTGCCTGCTCAGGGTCCTTCAGTGTTTCACAACTAAGCTCATACATGAACTCGAACTGACTTTCAGGTAGTTAGTGGAACTAATCCTGGCATTGTCATTTGGACACGATTTCATGGCTTAAACTTGTCTTTTTCTGTCAACATATTTTCTTTAGAAGTCATGATCTTCAACATGATCAGAGGGTCCCGCGCTGCCTTCGGCACTTTAATAGGTCAGTATTTTCCGTATGATATTTGTTTTGGACGCTGCCCGGCTTTGGCACTGGGCATAATGGGCATTCTTCAAATACTTAATTGCATAAAACTAGCAGTGAAAACATGATTAAGTGTGTTTCACGTTGTTTCACTTTTGGGGACTGGCGTGATTGGATTCATAAGGTTGCTTAAGGTTGTTGAATGATTTTATTACTTTAGATTGATGTTTTATCTAAGACGTGCCCAAAGAGGCACACATCTTGTGAACTGACTTCTTGTAATGATTTTACAACTCTGATCTCTCTTACCAAAATGTACAATCGGATCATTTCGGTAAATCAATTAATCATAACTTATTATGTATGTATTTAATAAAGTCATTTTATGTTGCTAATATATAACTCTATTTTACGCATCATATTATATATAAATTATGAATATTATTAAATGACTAGTAACAGCTGTGCTAACGAGAAAAAAAGAAATCTAAACAGAAACGACTGTATATACGGGAAAATTTTGAAATATTTTTACTATTTAAAAAAGCTGTTTTCTATTTGAATATATTTTCAAATGTAATTTATTCCTATGATTTCAAAGCTGAATTTTTAGCATCATTTTCATTGTAATATTCTGATTTGCTGCTGGAAAAACATTTCTCAGGTTTCTTTGATAAATAGAATGTTCACAAGAACAGCATTTATCTGAAATAGAAATCTTTCATAACATTATGTCTTTATCATCTCTTTTGATCAATTTAAAGTAGGGATGATGGCTCCATACCATAATTTTGGCTTTGGTACCATACCAGAATGTGATACCTTGGTATTGATACTAATTTAATACCACAGATAACAAATAACCAGCTTCAAAAGATAGGGGAATTGAAAACAATTTAGTAAGTAATGTTAACATACTAAACAGGTATGAGTTCATTTATAACTAATTATTGACCTAGATTAATAAGTGCTGTAATACTGTTAGGTCAACTTACGTAATGAATTTTACCAAAGTTTGCTTTACTGTGAAGTGTAATTCTAACAAATTATTCAAAATCACGTTATTATCTCTCTCTCTTTTCAGATTTCAGACTCAGCCAAAGAAAAAGCATTAAATATAAACCTCTCAGCTGTGCAGCAGAAACATTCCCATTTAATAATACTATAATTAATATACCAAAACTCCTGCTTCATTCAAATTCAATTAGTACTTGATTGTTTGAAATGCAAGTGACCAAAAACTAAACTGGTTCTAGCGTCATGCACATTTGAGCTTTCGTGGTTGGTCTGTATCACATCTTAGGTATGTGCGTTGATCAGTTGTGAATAAAACTTAATGCAAACTGAATTTCTGAATGATGCACTCACCTTTCAATCTCTAAATTTGCATTAAAGATCAGGATGATCATATGATAAATGACATAAAATACCGAATTGATCAAAATTATAGTATTGAACCGTTTGAAATAAAATATATACTGTTATTCTAACAGTACCAGTATATCACACATCCCTGATTTAAAGCATCCTTGCTAAATAAAAGTATTCATTTCTATAACTTCTTCCCAAAAAATGATACTGACCCCAAGCTTTTAAATGCTGATCTTAGGATCTTTTTATTCATCAAACAATCCTGAAAAATATACTGTTTTAAATATTGATAATATTATAATATTGATAATATATATAATAATAATGATACATGTTTCTTGAACAGCAAATATGCATTTTAGAATGATTTCTGAAGGATCATGTGACACTGAAGACTGGGAGTAATGATGCTGAAAATTTTTGCTTTGATCACAGGAACAAATTACATTTTAAATATTTTCAAACAGAAAACAGTTATTTTAAATTCTTTAAAAATTCTTTTTGAAGAGAATTCTTTAAAAAACCTTAAAAGTCTTACTGTTCAAAAATGCTTTCATATATTACACATATATATATATATATATATTTGTATATGTGTGCGCATGTGATCTCTCTTATAAAAAAATATACCATAGTTAAATTCCTGGCAAGATACAACACTCACAGCTGAATTAGTTTATTATAGTATATTATATTATATTATAGCTCTGTATGTCATAAAAAAAATCAATAAAATGACAGCGGTTTTACTGTATTTGTATTGTGTAGGAATGGTTGTGGTATTTTGGCAAAAACCATCAGTTGAATATAGCTTGTACTTTTTTCCTAACATATATCAAATGTTCAAATGATTAAATAATAAATCATTCTTCAACAGCTGCTAAGATAATAAATCAAATGTTTAAATGCAATGTAATTTCCTCATCTGAGGAAAGAATGCAAACAAAAAGGTTTAAACTTGTATCAGTGCAAATGTAACAGGAAACAACAGATTTGCGTTGTATAAACATCATCCTACATGCAAAATGCATCACGACAACAGACTTAAAGGGACAGTTCAGCTAAAAATGTTCCACTAATGAAAGCCCATGTTAAAAAACATAATGGTTAGTATATGACAAAATTTTCACTTTAGACTGAACTATCACTTTAATGTTCACTTTCCTCCTATAGGGCAGGCGAGGAGAGGTATGATGACCACAGGGAACAGAAGACTGTGCAGCAAGCCTCAAGAGGGGGCATCTGCACCCCAACAGGGTCAGTACCCAAATTTCCATTCACTCCTACCTACTTGCATTAGAAACATGTTATTTGAGATGATGCAATAACTGAAATGATTCAGCACCTGAAATGATTCAGCACCTGGTATGATTCAGCATCAGACATGATTCAGCACTTGACATGACACAGCACTTTTACATGCTGAATGAGTTGCATCATTCCAACACGCTTTGTTCCTTAAAACCAAAAGAAGGAATTTAAGCGCAAGAACAAACATGCACATAACACGCAACAGTGTAATTATGATGTAGAGCGAGATAAGTTCCTGTTTCAGCTGTTCTACAAGGATCATACGAAAGGGGATTTCAGTGTTTTCCCAATGGACTAACTTCTTTTTACCTTGTGTTTTCTCTTTCCTTTTAGCACAACGGCTTGGGTTTAAATTACCAGGCTACCGCCCTTCAGAATGGGATAAAAAGATGCTGGTTTGGTCTGGCCGATTTAAAACCGCAGAACAGATTCCAGATTTTGTATCGTAAGTGAGCTATTCCTGTTTACATTGAGATAAACCCCCAGCTGCAGGTTTCAAATGAGCATATAGTTAGTGTATGGAAGTCATGTGGCTAAAGTTCTGCCAGCGTATTGGTGGAACACAAAAGACGTCTGCTGTGAATTACAAACAAGATTTACTTGAAGTGTCCTGACAGGTAATTAGTGTAATTTATGGTATCTGGAGGGAGATCAGAGTGATCTCTGTTTGTGATGTTACACGCAAAACAGAGCAGGCATGTCCTCTGTGACCTACTGTACATACAGTTGATTTTATAGAGGGATGAGTAAAAATATTAATTTGATGATTAATCGCAATACATATTTGAACGATTCAGATATTGATTCAGGAATCTCAAAAATTGATCTTTTTACTGTGCAAAAACAGTTTTAAGACCCGTTCATACCATTAGCAATATTAGCGTTATGTTCTTTTTTATTATAAACGTGCTACAGTTTTGTCTTTAAATGCTCAAGCTGAATTATTTCCGTTCATTTTGATTGACCGTTGGTGTTTTTATCGTTCATAAGATGGGAAATTACCTCTGAAAGTGAATATTGTTCCTTATTGCTATCTCAGATCTCATCCTTGGTGTGAACGACCGTTAAAACGCTTTCCCTGTGTTCTGCTGATCTTAGTCGTTTAAAGTGTCGTAGTTAATATGTAAAAACTAACATTTTAAGTGCTAAACTAACATTTTAAGTGCTAAAGTTTCTTGTATCTATGTTTCTTCCGTTGCATTGTTGAATCTTCAGCGCCTCAGCAAAGAAATCGTATTTTACATTAATTGTTTTGTGAGTTATCAGTCAGTATTGGATGTTTTAAAGTAAGAAAAACACATTGTACCTCGAAATAACGACGAGAAGCGTCTCTCTATCGAGTTGTCCTACACGCAAAAACAAACGTGCAAACGACCGGTAAAGCTCGATTCAAACACAAGTGATTCTTATGAGCTGATTCTTTTTAGTGAATCAAAAGCACACAGCGCTACCAATACAGCTCGATTCAAAAACAAGTGACTCTTTTGAACTGATTCTTTTTAGTGAATCAAAGCACAACAGTGAAGCCCGATTCATGGACAAATGACTCTAATGAGCTAGTTCTTTTAGCGATTCGTTTAAAAAGATGATGCACCTGTTTGTTAGCACTTAAAGGATTAGTTCACTCCCAAAATAAATTTACTCACCCCATGTCATCCATCATTTTTCATATAGTGAACTTCATTGGTGTTCAACAGGTTGAAGGTCCGAATTGCAGTCTGAAAGGGCCCAACCGAGGAATAAGGGTGTTATTTAATAAAACAATCTGTACTTTTATATTTAAAAAAAAAAAGAAAAACAGATAAAATGTATATACTTTTTGACCGTAAATGCTCTATCCATACAATATTTTTTGTACAATAATACATGACTTCTTTAAGCATTTGAAACAGCATTTTCTTTACTTATGAAAATTCTGCTGTTTTCAGGTTTGAGATGATTGATGCTGCCAGGAACAGAGTGCGTGTGAAGGCCTGCTATGTCATGATGGCAATGACCATCCTGGCATGCCTTGTTATGGCTGTTTCTGGCAAAAAGGTAATAAAAAGTGTGCTGTATAAAAGAAATGCTCTTTTAGCTTGCACAATATATGGCTGTCATATACTTCAACCAATGCCTTTGATGACAGGCGGCAAGTCGGAATGAAAATCTGACCACTTGGAACATGGAGAAGAAGGCTCGATGGAGAGAGGAGGCACAGAAAGAGAAGGAGGCGAACATTACACTTGCAGAGAAAGCCCAGTGAGATGCATCCATCCGTGCTCCCGAGGCCCATGTCTCAGCGTCAGTTGGGATCATATAACAACCAGTTATTTAATGTTAAATGGCACACACCATGGGAACCATGGTAGAGGTCGTACAGACTTTCCTTCACATAGTAAAGTTTTTTTAGAGTATAAATTAAAAATAACGATGTGAGATTTTTCCCTGTGTGTTTTATTTTTTTTGTATGTATATTAAGAAAAAAATAAAATGGTATTCCACTGATGTTTCTTTTCTTCATTATTATCTTTAAAGTCTTAATGTTAAACTAAAACCATACTGTAGTTGTTAGAATGGCCAAAGAGCAGCAATCTCCACGTAAAACTGACTGAACAGAATAAACTGTAAGTCGTAGAGACTTGAAACTTGGAGGGGTGGTAGTACTCACACCGTCTACAATGTCACCAAGGCTCATCCCAATCGGCCTGAGGTTGCTACACCAAGCAAAAGTACACAATAGCAAAATCTTGGGGTATTTTGCATTTTTACCAAAACCTTTTTGCGAACTAGTCCTAGGTTTTTTGCCTGATCAGAACCAAACCAGTGCAGAAAGATTCTCTGGATAGTAAATACCAATAATTATTAAAAAGAAGTTTAACTTTTGACTCACCATCACAAAGGGGTGCCAAAATGTTTGAAAAGGGCAGGGCCACTTTTGGTAAAATGCCATTAACTCCTGAACGGGTGGGGGGTATATCGCATTTTTCAAATGCGTAAATGATTGCATATTGTATGGGTTTTTACACATATGCACAATATTTGTATCATACAGTAGACCTGCTCTTTCCGAACAACTTCTTGCCTCTAGAACCACTGCTGTCAATCAAACCATTTCCTAAATGATTAAGAAAATGCAAAAAAACTACTTTTACAAACTAGTCCTAGGTTTTTCGCTCAGTAGGAAAAAAATCCACATTCTCTGGACTCTCTAGGGTCAAAAATGACAAAACAAAAAGGCTGAAATTTACCCTTTGGGATACTATAACGGGGTCATTTAGAAAAGGGGCCTGTCCAAATATACCCAAAAGCCTATAAAGTCTAAATGAAAACTCAAAACATCACAAAACCTACTGAGCACATGCAACATTCTAAACAAGCATGCAAAGTTTCAGTGAGATCAGAAAAGAACAGTCATAAACACTAAAAAACATATTTCCAGAGTAAATTACCTGGATTTGCCAAAAATGCTTTTTTATCATTGATTTAGGTTGTTACAGGCGTGATAAATAATAATATGTAATGTCTTTTTTCATATGTGCTTAAATGTTTAAAGTGCTTGAACCCTTGTAATCGCTGCTTGCAGCTATATTTAATAGTAATAATATTAAAACAACATGAGCTGTATATTGATTTTGTGATGCCTAATTTAAATTGAAGTGTTTTAAAGAAAAGATTATATTCTCTACTTTAATCCACTTATTTACAAACAGCATTCCTTTGGTCAAAATAGTATTGAATGTTATTAGCCATAAATTTATAATAATTATCGGCTTGGTTAAAAGCATCTGCTAAATGCACAAATGTGAATGTTGTCAATATTAGAATTTTAAATATTGACGCATTCCTACATTAAAAGAATAGCTCATCCAAAAATGTAGATTTGATAAAAAGTACTCTCCCTCTGGCCATCCAAAATGTAGGTGAGTTTTTCTTCTTCCAAACCAATGGATCCTCTGCAGTAAATGGGTGCCGTCAGAGTCCATCTAACAAAAACATTGCAATAATCCACACAACTCCAGTCCATCAAGTTATATCTTACGAAAAGATGTTTTTAAATTCATTAACATTGCTTTTTCTGCTGAAAAAGTAATCTCATCTGAATCAGGAGAGAAATACGCACAGATCAAACAGTCCATAACAGTTCTGTGGATGTTGATGCGAGAGGATAACAGGGATGGACTTTTTCATTATGGACTTGCATTTTGGCCAGAAACACTGGTTTAAAGTTAAAATGATGGATAATAATGTATTTATTTCTTTTTACTTGTGGATTATTGTGATGTGTTTATCAGCTGTTCGGACTCTCATTCTGACGGCACCCATTTACTGCAGAGGATCCATTTGTGAGCAACTATTCCTTTAAGGTTGTCCCTAAAGTTAATGTTCATTGTCTGTGCTTGAATAACATGAACTGCAAATAAAATAGCACAGCTATTAGCACTAAACTACATAGGAAAATATGAGTGCCTGGTCAAAAAGGTTAAGTGTACATGATGAATGAAACCGTAATGACTGGCCCTTCTGTGAATGAAGCAATCATGAATAAGAGTCTCTTCCAGATGTCAAATGAAATCACTTGACCACCGAGCTTCATGAAACAGCATTTATGCAAATGGCGTAACAGAGAACAGTTACACAATCTCAATACGACAGCAGTATTGAACACAAAGAGCTGGTCATCTCTTGGGAAGAATCTGACATTGAAAAAAGAAAACCTAAGTAAACAATCATATCTTGAGCTAATACCCAGTAAATCTTAAGTTTAAATTTGTTGATAAATCTTTTAAAGTCCATTTGTTTGTCATTTTCCACCTCCATTTTTTAAAATGAGGATTATGGCACCTTCGGTATTAAGAGATTCTAACCCCCAGAACAACAAAACAGAACTGAATAACTTTCCGCTCTGTATTTTTTCCATAAACAGTTCTAGTCGCTCGGAAAATATGGTGTGTCTGAATGTGTGTGTGTGTGTGTGCATTCAGCATGATTAGACATTAATATTTAAGTTTGTCTCACACACACGTCAGGAAGCTAAAGCCTTTTGAGCTCAGTTTTCAACAGCTTGTTAAAATATGTCGGAAGCTTTAAAAGGGTTGGAGTTTTCTCAGCCAGAATGAGGCAGCGCTCTTAAATACTTAGTGTTTTCTGTAAGTACATCCTGTAAATGCAGATACGCGCCGTTCCTCCTCACCTCGATATCCTGAGAAGCGTTTCAGGGGCCTAAAATGGACTACAGAGGTTCGAATCTAAACAAAGGGTGTCTATTCTGAACGTAAAGTGCCGATGAAGATGATGCTCATGTGAAATTGTCCTTTTGAAGTATCAAATGGTCTAATGCACAGGATACAGGACCTGTCTTTTTGTCTGTCCAGCAGTCTCAGTGAGCGGGAAGACTCCAACTCCCAGAATTCCAAAGGTGCAAATGTGTAACCCTAAAAGGAGAGGCGGAGCCTGTACAGTTAAGTCATTGTCGGAATGCATGTTCAATGCAAGTCAAAGCAAGAGACCGTCTGACTGGCATTGTCGGTCAGAAAGCCCGGACCCCTCAGTCCGTCTTTGAGTCGTCTGGATCAAATGAGAAGGTAAAAGTGCCTTGCGTTTAGCAGACGTCCTTTTGAGTTTTTCTGGCGCACGTTGGCCTTGACTTTTTTTGTTTTGGGTGGAAGGGGGGATTTTAGAGACATGCAAACACAGTCACACGGTCAGTCCAGTGTTTTACAGATGGAAAGCAGATCCCTTGTCAAGAGTCAATATTGCAGTCACGTCACACGAGCTGTGCTTTCCCAGCTTCGATTAAGTCATCGCTGGATGCAGTTTTCCTGAATCGGGCTGAGGGACTGATGGGATACACGTGCTTTGAAGGGCTGAATGACAGTTTAATGAAGGAAGTGAGATTTTAAAGTCATACGAAAGATCTACTGGTCACGCTTTCTGCATCAGGACAAGAAGTCGCTATCGCTCTGGAGCCATCGTTCTGGACCGGGCCAGGGAAGTAGGACAAGAGGGGGAAAATGGGTTGACCGGCAACACACGCTCTTGTATATCACACTTTAACTGAAATGTTCATTTGTTAAATCCTTCGCTCTGTTGGGTCAATGGGGGGGTGACGCTCACCCTCCAGGGTGGATTGCTTGAAGAAGAAGGGGATGGAGGGAAGTGTTAAAGTTGAAAACCCTCCATGGGAGCCTCACACTGCTGGAAAAGGAACTGCTGCTGCTGGAGGTCGACGGCAGGTGCCAGCGCCGGATCTTCATCCTCTGTGCTGAAGTAGCGCTCGATCAGGTCAAAAGCCTTCTGGTAGATCTCCTGGTTCTCATGGCCCTGTAGAAACTCCAGTTTGTCCAACCCTGATGGAAAGCAATAGGAAAACGTGTTTTTGTCAAAGTTTTACTTAATTTTAAAGAGTAACAGAGTAACACGCAGTGTTAATTTTGACAGCAAATTTTGATTTAGTCTTAAGGTCAGCGCACACAGAGTCCTAAATTTATGCACGTTAAAAAAAAATAAAAAAATAAAATACGACCTCACATTGTGTCATTCGTGTTTACACACTGCCTCCGAAACTTTCGTCCGTCATAAAAAATTCGGATCAGGTTTGAGTTTCAGCGTTTTTGCATCCGTAGCAAGCATTTTAATAAGAAAGGATGACGAATATGAAAGAAAAACGCATACGAAAATTTCAGACTCAGTGTGCAAGGACCTAAAGTCACAGCCTTCTGACTAAAATGGCATTTAATTTTAGTCATATTTTAGTCATCTGAATTGTTTTAGTCGACTAAATATCATAAAAACGAATGGGTTTAGTTACAGTGTAATGCTTTTATTAAGCATTTCTCTAAAGTTACAAATGATTAAACTCATTGTATTGGTTTGATATTAAGGTTTTTTCATAATAGACACAGATTTAACTGCTGTGACACACACCTTGTTTTTATATTAGAATTAAATAAAACCACAAAGAAACAAAAACATGGTCTTCTTTCAAATTAAATGGCAATGGTTATATAGGCTAATTACGCATTCTTTACTTGTTTACGTGCTCTTCCTATTCGTTCAAGCAGACGTATTTATTTATATAAATACATTTAGATTCATCTTTATTAGGGCTACTAAAGTGATTCAGTCAAGACCGGCGAGTGATTTTCTGTTTTTCTTTTGTTGCTTGATTAACATCAATGCCGCAGACAGTAGTAGCTAAATTAGGCTGCTGTCCATTTAAAATACGTCTGATATTCTCCCAACTGTTTACGTTCACCTAAAACATAACCGAGTGTGTTTACGTTAATACTTGTCAAAACGGCAATTCAACATCATTTCGTGTGTATCTGTCGTTCAAGAGTACTCGTGTGCTGTGAGAGACGTGCTGCTTCGGTGTCCGTGCTCAGAAATGTATCCGTATGTCTTCTCTTACTCCCAGATATTGACATTTTTTAACATTTTATGAGACATGCAGCAAATGTATGCTAGCTTATGTCCCGCCGGATATATCAATAGGCTATGATACAGTTCAAATGTTTGCATATAACCACGCAGCAGATTCGTTCTGAATGAATCGTTTCCCAAATCCAAAACTTCCCCAAAACATTTTTGTCTTGTTTTTATACGTTGATGAAAATGTCAATAGATTTTCGTCATTCAAAACAAGTTTGTTTCGTTATCGTCTTGTTTTTGTCTGTGAAAAAAATGACATTGATGAAAATTATGATGAAAATTATTCATCAGTGAAATTAACACTGGTAACAAGTATTTTTTTACCATTATTATGAACACGAAAATTTAAAACAAACGTGAAAGCTCATTGTGAAAATCTAATCTCCTGAAATAATGGCATTGGTAAGATTAACACTTCTTAACATTAAAAAAGGATTTATTGTTGAAAGGATGAGATGTAATGAAGGGTCTGAAGACCCCAGAGAATCAATTACAGGCATATGATCAGGTAATGATGAGAAAAGATAAGTAAAGAAAACTTGTTTTTTGTTGTTTTTTTTAAAACCTCATTCAATATTACATTTCAACAACAACAACATATTACTGTTAGTATTAGAAATTGTATTTTTTATTACATTATTATTTTATTATTATTATTTAACTTACAAAAAAGAATCATATGTGACCCTGGACCACAAAACCAGTCATAAGTAGCACGGGTAAATTTGTAGCAATAGCCAACAATACATTGTATGGGTCAAAATTATAGATTTTTCGTTTACGCCAAAATCATTAGGATATTAAGTAAAGGTCATGTAAATTTCCTAACATAAATATATCAAAACTTAATTTTTGATTAGTATAATATGCACTGCTAAAAACTTCATTTGTACAACTTTAAAAGTGATTTTCTCAATATTTAGATTTTTTTGCACCCTCAGCCAAATATTGTCCTATCCTAACAAACCATACATCAATGGAAAGCTTATTTATTCAGCTTTTAGATTATGACCTTATGACTGGTTTTGTGGTCCAGAGTCACACATAGATATAGAAATAATATTACTACTGCAATAATACCATTATTACTAACTATTTTGTTTTTATTTTATAGAAAAACAGTAGAATTACAGTACTAATGTTCATGTCTGTCTTAATTTATTTGCCTTCAAATATTAACCCATAAATCTTTTTTGGCTGAAGATTTTTTTTTAAATGCATGTACTGTATGCTCAGACTTGATTTATTTATTTTTTTTAATTAGTCTGTCCACAAGATGGCGTCACTGGCCCAAGCTGTTATTTCAGAGGCAAAAAAAAAATGGATAAGGCATAACAAAAACAACAGAACACTGCATGGACCAGAGCTTTTTTGGGAGGGTTAAAGATCCCAACATCAACTGTAAAACTTACAGCACAAAGACAATTTTACTGGTTATACGTTTTGGGAAAATAGCACAGATACTGGTCAAGAATGAACCCTTCTAGTGCTTTTGTTTTCGTGCGCACCATCAAATATACACTTCAGAAGCTTTAAGCCCAATTTGTATTTCCGCTTTCTTTTGTTGACAACAGATTTTCATTGCATTTTCATGTACCATAATTAAAAGTATAGTTCACCCAAAAACTCCTTAATGTCGTTTCAAACCTGTAAGACCTTAGTTTATCTTCGTTTATTTTAGAACACAAATTAAGATATTTTTGATGAAATCTGAGAGCTTTCTGACCCTGCATAGACAGCAACACAACTACCACGTTCAAGGCCCAGAAAGATAGTAAGGACATCGATAAAATAGTCCATGTGACATCAGTGGTCCAACAGTAATTTTATGAAGCTACGAGAATACTGTTTGTGCACAAAGAAAACTAAATAACAACTTTATTCAACACTTCTGTCTCTTGGATTTCATCAAAAATATCTTAATTTGTGTTCCAAAGATGGAAAAATGGTCTTATGGGTTTGGAACATCATGAGAGTGAGTGATTAATGACATAATTTTAATTTTGGGTGAACTATCCCTTAAAGCCACAGGAGTATAATGAGTTAATTATGCTTAATGCGCATAATAAGTTACCCAAAAAGTCATACTTCTCAGGTCAGAACACATGGAAATTCATATACATATGGAAAAATCACATAGACAGTGTGATGGCTAACATACCATAGGCCTCCTCAATGAGGGCGCAGTAGGGGTTGATTCCACCTCCTCGTTTAGCTTCCAGCTCACCCAGTCTTAGGATGTTCTCCAAGCCATTCAGTGCCACCTGTACGATCTTTGAATCCATCAGCGTCAGGAGGTCACATAAGGGCTTGATGCAACCAAGCTCAACAAGATGCCTGAGGAGAAAAATAATGAATTGAAATAAAAAGCCATCTTGGATGCTGATGGAGAAAGTGATATGATCATAAATGATCATACCAGACGCATGTTAACACCAGGTTTAAGCGACAGTCAGTCTCACCTGATCTGCTCAGCAGAACCGCCAGATGTGGCATTTGTGATGGCCCACGCTGCTTCCTTTCTTGTACGGAACTCGGCTACTTGCAGAATATTTATCAACGGGGGGAGCAAGTCTGCATCTATCACCATCTACAACGACCAAAGCAAAGATTGAGAGAGAAACAGACACTCAGAGCATTTTTTTGACCTGTAGATTATTTGATTTGCTCTGAAACAAGGACTTAAAATATTACAGTGTTGCTTCTTGGTTCAGTTTGCTTTCACAAGGCACACTTCGGAGTGTGTGTCAATAGGGCCATGACCACCTCATTCAGGTGATCTCAGACCTATTGTTTTGGTTTGGATCCGAGCTCGATTATCGTGTTTATATATGCTAAACGAACCAAACCAAGGTAGAAAACATGCCAGGTTCTAAAACAAATGCTCTAAACACTCCAGGTGTGAAAACACCCCTAAACTGACATTTATGTGCATGTACCTGTATTTGTGCACGGTTCCCGGCTGTAATATTGGAGATGGTCCAACATGCCTCTTTTTTAATAGACTCTTTTGGGCTACTCAGCAGGTGAAGAAGACTTTGCAGGGCAGAGCAGTTAAGAATCACCTGTTCATGAGAAACCAAATGATGTTACACCCAAATGATGTAATAGCTACAACATTACTGCAGAGGACGAAAAAAGTAGTTGTTTCACCTGAGTCTGTAGGTCATCTCCTGTGACTATGTTCCCCACGGCTCTTAGTGCAGGAGACACCACCTTATATTCTGCATGTCTGGAACACCAAAAAAATCAACACCTCAGAAAACTGCTCTTACTTAAAGATTTGAAGTAGCACTCATAAAAATACAAAACAGAGAAGCCATCTTAAGTCTAAACCAGTGGTTCTCCCCCTGTAGGGGCTTAGGTCCACTAGGGGGCCTCAGGAACTTCCAAGGGGTCTCAAAACGGCTTAGAAATTCATTAAATGGTTAGTTCACTCAAAAATGAAAATTCGGTTTTTAATTACTCGCCCTCATGTCGTTCCAAACCCACAAGACCTTTGTTTATCTTACACAAGTTAAGATATTTTTGATTAAATCTGAGAGCTTTTTGACCCTGCGTAGACAGCATTGGCCAAGAAAGGAAGTAAGGACATTGTTAAAATAGTCCATGTGGCATCAGTGTTTTAACCATAATTTTATGAAGCTACAAGAATACTTATTGTGCTAAAAAACAATGCTGTGCTGTCGTGAACGCACATAGAAAAGAAGAAATTGTTGTGTGAAGTTGTTATTTTTAATAATCTTTTAATAAACCATGAATAAAGTCGGTAGTTTTCTTTGCGCACAAAAAGTATTCTTGTAGCTTCATAAAATTATGTCACATGAACTATTATAATGATGTCTTTACTACCTTTCAGGGTCAGAAAGCTCTCAGATTTCTTAAATTCTTAATTTGAGTTCTGAAGATGAACAAATGTCTTACGGGTTTGGAACAACATGAGGATAATTAATGACAGAATTTTCATTTTTCAGTGAATTATCTCTTTAAAATTAGAAAAACTTCTTCAAAAGCAGATAAAACAACTTAAAACCAAGATAGTTCCTATTTTATTTCAATTATTTGTTTTCTTTAAAGAACCAAGGTTTCCACAGTCTTGGAAAACATGGATATATGAGGTATATATCCTAAGATATAATTTTAAAAGTGTGATTTCTAGACCTGAAAGGTCATAAATATATGAAATCTTATAGCTCACTCTGCATTTGTATAATGAATATACATTTTTATAGTTATGCTGAGCTCTAAAATACTTTTTGGTATCCAGCAAATCACAAATGACTGAAAGAGTCATGGGGCCTTTAAATATTGCTGTTGATAATTGGGTCTTGGAGTCACAATGGTTAAGAATGGCTATTCATTATTTCCATCTGTTTTTCCATGTCTTACAGCAGCAGCTCCACTAGTCTGCGGCAGACTCCTGAGTCGATAACAGCCTGGATCTTCTCATTGGGACCATCAGACAGATAAGAAAGAGCCCAGCATGCATCAGCCAGAATGTCGGTATCATTCACGAAGAGCAGCCAGGACAGAACGCTGAGACATGGCGACACCTGCATTAAAAGACAAATATCAAATTAGATTTCACTTTGATCTAAGTATCCTTATTTTAATTAATTATAAACTTAATGTTGATTTATGTTGGGCTAATAAATTTTTTTTTAATTATTTTTTGTTTATAATACATTAATCCATGTCAACGTATTATAAACAATAATAAATCCACATTTCCATAAAACTATAAATCAACATTAACATAAGTAGTTAAGCAGATTTACTAAAAACATGTTCTAGTTTGTGCACATGGCCATGTTGACACATGTACATGCTACCCACAGCAATACCACTGAGGTTTGTGGATAGTGAAGTGGTGCAAGAATTGACTACGGTTGTTTATGTGCTTGCTTCTCATTTAGCAGGCACTAAAGGAGATTTAGATTTAGATTTTTAATGTTTTTAAAGAATTCTGCTCACCAAGCCTGTATTTATTTGATCCAAAATAAAACGAAGCAGTAATATTGTGAAATATTTTTTACTATTTAAAATAACTGTTTTCTATTTGAACATATTTTGAAATGTAATTTACTCCTGTGATCAAAATTAAATTTTCAGCATCATTACTCCAGTCTTCAGTGTCACATGATCCTTCAGAAATCATTCTAATATGCTGATTTGCTGCTCAAGAAACATTTATTATTATTAGCAATATTTAAAACAGTTGAGTACAAGAAATGATAGAAATTAATGCTTTTATTTAGCAAGGATGCTTTAAATTGATCAACAGTAATAAAGACTATAAAAAAGACTATATAATGTTACAAAAGATTTCTATTTCAGATAAATGCTGTTCATCCGAACTTTCTATTCATCAAAGAAACTGTTACTCAGCTGTTTTCAACATAATAAATGTTTTTTGAGCAGCAAATCAGAATACCAGAATGATTTGATAAAATTCAGCTTTGAAATCACAGAAATAAATTGCATTTTAAAACATATTCAAATAGAAAACTGTTACTTTAAATAGTAAAAATATTTCAAAATTGTACTGGTTTTGCAGTACTTTGAACCAAATAAATGTAGGCTTGGTTAGCAGAAGAGACTTCTTTAAAAAAAAACAAAAATCTTACTGTTCAAAAACTTTTGACTGGTGTATGTGTTTTTGAATAAATCACCACATAAATAAATTGTACTGAACTGCAAGGAAATAGTAGGAGGTGACTTTTACCTTGGCAAAATCTGGGGGTGGGTTTTTTCCTCTGCACAGGTTAGACAAAGCCCAAACTGCATTCCTCATCATAGTCAGACGATTTTGTTTAGCCAACAACCTGAGAATGAGAATCGCCATCATTAGAACTATTCAGAAGTACAGTTGTTCTAAAACAAATGGTTGCATGACTTACTGTACTAGAGAGGGTAGAATATTGCAGTCCAGAACATAGTCCCTGCACTCAGTGCTGTCACCTGCAATATTGCCTAAAGCCCACACCGCCTGCAGTGGAAAAAGACAGTTTCAATCACTAAGATAGTCCTATTTCGTTTTTATACCTATCTGGGTTTATTTGTGACCCTTCAGTGACAGGTTTACCTGTTCCTGTACATCCTCGAAATCCGAGCTGAGCATCTCAATGAAAATGGGCACCGCCCCAGCCTGGATGACCACACGCGTCTGGTGGGATGTTCCTGAGGCGATGTTAGTCAGAACCCACGCTGCTTCAAACTGCACAGAGACAGGACGTCTGTCACCATACTGCTGAAAAGCATTCACTAATACAGCATTTATAAGCCAACAGGATTAAAATAAAGATAGCGAGGAGACTTGCAAAATATACACATTCCAATAGTGTGAGCATGTGCTGGGAGAGATCCATGCCGGATGACTCACTGTCTCGCTGCTGTGACTTAAGGGCTACATCTGCAGGCTGTTTCTCTGCTTCTAGGTTGTTTGGTTCATTTTAATATCGCTTAGTAGGCTCACCTGTAGCGTGCAGTTCTCTCTTCTTTTCAGGAACTCAACAAAGCGCTCCACGACACCAGGGGTGGCAATGACCTCATCAATAGGGGGATTAGGCTCTAATGAAGGGTTAAAGATGGAGTTAGCATCCGTTTATCATAAATATGATTATGCAAATGCATTAATTTTAATCTTTGGGGTTAACCTTTAGATAGCAGCTTTCTGAAACGTTGTGTTCCAATGAGCTGTTGTTCTGGAGAGCTGGAGAAGATCATCTGTATCATGTCCTCAGAAATAACACTTCCCTATGATGATGGAACGACAGAAAACATAATAATCATTTTTCTATCATTAGTAAGTAAAAGACTTTGTGTAACTATTGTTTTATCTTTCTCACTGTGATTTGGTCCATATTGTTGGCCTGTGATTCCAGGTATCCACTGTCTGACATCCCATCATCCTCCAGTGTTCCATCCTCCTCCACTGTGGCCACATTTCTGCGCTTGAACAGCTGTAAGAACACAAACTCTTAGCTCACTGTGCTCAATAAGAATACCAACATGTCCCACATATTAGTGTTAATGTTGCATTTCTGTCCTTGGAAGGAGCAAGAGAGTCATTTTTTTATTACTGTTAAAATATTTTCTCCTGTAGAATCAACTAGAAGTAAGGTATTTGTAGCCTGATTCTCTCAAAAACAGTATTGTGCAGCTTTTTAAATAAGATATTATTCTTTTTGTTTTAGCATTTTGGACAGTCTGATACAGTAAAAACATTAAAACACACCTTTATTAACTAAAACATGCACTGCTATAAATGCAGGTCTCAATAATAATTATTATTCTACTGGCCCAGTAGTTCATATTTACTAAATATACACTTGCATTCAAAAGTTTGGTGTCAGTAATATTTTTCAAAGTGACAGAAAATACATTGTATATACACTAGCAGTCAAAAGTTTTTGGACAGTAAGGTTTTTGTTTTTAAATATTTTTTAAAGAATTCTCTTTT
Source organism: Labeo catla (assembly GCA_012976165.1). Lineage (NCBI taxonomy): Eukaryota > Metazoa > Chordata > Actinopteri > Cypriniformes > Cyprinidae > Labeo > Labeo catla. The sequence continues at coordinate 502,000 of VONZ01000142.1, read as the reverse complement.
GCTCACCAAGCCTGTATTTATTTAATTCAAAGTCCAGCAAAAACAATAAAAATATGAAATATTTGTAATATTTAAAATAACAGTTTTCTATTTGATTATATTTTAAAATGTAATTTATTCCTGCAATTTAAAAGCTGAATTTTCAGCATCATTACTCTAGTTACATGACCCTCCAGAAATCATTCTAGTATTCTGATTTGCTGCTCAAAAAACATTTATTATTATTATGTTAAAAACAGCTGAGTTTATTTTTTAGGTTTCTCTGATGAATAGAAAGTTCAGAAGAACAGCATTTATCTAAAATAGAAATCTTTTCTAACATTATAAATGGCTTCATCGCTTTTGATCTATTTAAAGCATCCTAAAAAAAATAATTTCTATAATTTCTTTCCCAAAAAATAAAAATTATACTGGCTCCAAGCTTTTGAATTATATAGTTATATAGTTATATAGTTACAAAAACTTAATTTTCAGATAAATGCTGATCTTTGGATCTTTCTATTCATCAAAGAATCCTGAAAAAAAAATATACTCATCTGTTTTAAATATTGATGATAATAATAATAAATGTTTCTTGAACAGCAAATCAGCATATTACAATGATTTCTGAAGGATCATGTGACACTGAAGACTGGAGTAATGATGCTGAAAATGTAGCTTTGATCACAGGAATAAATTACCTTTTTAAAATATATTCAAATAAAAAGCAGTTAAATGAAATAGTAAAAATATTTTACAATATCACTGCTTTTGCTGTATTTTGGATCAAATAAATGCAGGCTTGGTGAGCAGAAGAAACTTCTTTAAAAAACATTAAAAATCTTACAGTCCAAAAACTCTTGACTGATAGTATATATAATTTAATAACAAGACACAAAGCAAAGATGCACAAAGCCACTTTCATATCTCCCATTCTCTTACTTGTTCATCTTTCTTTTGTTTGCGAAGTTGCAGGCCTTCTTCCTCCCTCCTCCTCCTCATCTCATCTGTGTTGAGCGATTTGTTTTTATAGCTTTTGAGACGTGCATTGTCCTTCCCCTGACTCATGATGTTGCCTGCTGCAAAGACATGATCAAAGCAAGATGAGCACCAGAGGAATCACCAAGACTCATTAAAACAGTTGCTTGATCTCAGCTAGATGACAGGCTTTGAAAGATCATTTAATGTCACTTGTTTCCATCAGCAGTGGACACATATACCAATCATAATGCAAGATAAGCAAGCACAGCCAATGTTTGTGTCATAACTAATCAGACAGCAGCAAAAATACAGAATTCTAATGTAGTCAGAGCTGTAACCTACTCAAACGACCTTGTTAGTCAGTTAAATGTGGGGTTAAGCAAGAAAACAAAAGTATGAGTTCAGGTTTTGTGTTTATATTGTTTACCCTAAGACTGAATACTTTCAGTCACATGAAAAAGTCGCTTGCAAATAATATTAGGTCAAGAAAACAAAGGCCCCATGATGAACACCAACACCAAACCTTTTCAATTTTATATATTGATGCTGAAGGTTTTTACACCAGGCTTTTCCTGTATATCATTTACTTAATTTATATAATAAAATAACATTTTAACATTGTAAAAACCCTTTGACCTAATACACTACCAGTCAAAAGTTTTTGACTCATCAAGCCTGCATTTATTTGATCCAAAATACAACAAAAGCAGAAATATTTTTACTATTTAAACTAGCTGCTTTCTATTTGAATAAATTTTAAAATGTAATTTATTCCTGTGATCATAGCTAAATTTTCAGCATCATTACTCCAGTCTTCAGTGTCACATGATCCTTCAGAAAACATTTTAATATGCTGATTTGCTGTTCAAGAAACATTTTTATTTATTATTATTATTATTATCAATATTTAAAACAGTTGAATACATTTTTTTTCAGGATTCTGATGAATAGAAAGATCCAAAGATCAGCATTTATCTGAAATAAAAAGCTTTTGTAACATTATACACTATACCATTCAAAAGGTTGGAGTCAGTATTTATTGGGGGGGAAAGAAACTATAGGAATTTATTTATTAAATCAATCAAAAGTGATTATAAAGACATTCATAATGTTACAAAAGACTTTTATTTCACATAAATGCTGTTCTTCTGAACTTTTTATTCATCAAAGAAACCTGCAAAAAAATCCACTCAGATGTTTTTAACTTAGTAATAATAATAATAAATGTTTTTTAAACAGCAAATCAGAATATTAGAATGTTTTCTGAAATATTATGTGGCGTGATGCTAAATTAGGCTTTAAAATCACAGGAATAAATTGCATTTTAAAATATATTCAAATAGAAAACTGTTATTTTAAATAGTAAAATATTACAAAATTGTACTGTTTTTACTGTACTTTGGATCAAATACATGCAGGCTTGGTGAGCAAAAGAGACTTCTTTAAAAACATTAAAAATCTTCTGACTGGTCGTGTATGTCAACAAAATGAATTTTTAAAAAAAATAAAAAATGAAATAAGAAAAAAAAATTGAACCAGATTTTATATTCAGATTTCTGTTCCCGAAATGTATTCATATTAGTGCAGTTTTAATTAGATATGGCCTCATATCGATATTTAAACTTAACATTTCAGAAATACAATATTATTGTTTTAATACACTCTGATAACCAAATGTGAAAGTACGGTGACATCTATTAGTCACAGTTTCTACTCCATTCATCTGTGGTGTTTTGCCATGACTATGACTAAAAAGAATTTTAAGGTATTAGTAAGATACAGAGCCAGACTGGATCTGTCAGTGTCTTTAACCCGCTTCTCATGGGCAGTGGCGCTTCAGCCCGCAGTGAAGGGGAGCGACCCATCCAACCATCTCCACCTAAAAACACCCCGCCAAACACACCAATCCAAACATACATAGCGCCTATGAAACGGAGATGATGGATTCAAGTCAATAAAATGTCATTTTAGCCCCTCACATGGCAGTGATCATCGATTGAAGAGCAGGTTTGTTGGTAATATCGTCTTAACGCCAGACTCGCCTCCCCCTCCCAGATCTGCGCAGCAGCCTCTGTTAGCTCCTCTGCTAACCCACCCAACAAGGTTGTCCGACTGCTGGCTTATATATATGTTTTAACAATTTCATCTTCTGAATTGAACATCATACAAATGGAATAAAACCACTCAAACACAAATAACCCACATTGGCGCACTGACCTGTCAAAACTGTCTCGTTTATCCCTGCGTCGTTTAAGCTGCTACCGTTCAGCCTCCGCCGGTATAGTGATAATGCGCATGCGCACTGAAAGAGGACATCGTGTGCGAAGCGCATGTCTGGTAATCCGTGTTGCCAGTTTTGTGTAACAAACATGGTTGCCATGTCCACTTTTTATAATAAACCCGGTCTTTTTTTTTAAATAAAGGAGCTTATAAATATAGATAGTCGCAGGGTGAAGAGATTTTTTTAGATTATGTAAACCAACAAAACGGCTTGCTTGTGCTTTATGACTTCCGTATCAAATAATAAAGTATGACTGAATACCTATGGCAGCTGTCAGATATGCTCAATTATTACTAGATTTAAACTTGTTTCTTCTTTTTTTAGTCACCTACAAATAAATGTATTATATATATATATATATATATATATATATATAAATGATATATTGATAATGATACTGAGTGAATGCTCCTGACACATAGTATACGTCCTTCAATTACTTTTATTTCAAACTCGCTAAATTCCAGCCTCAGCCCAATCAGAAGTACATAGAAACAAGGTAGCCAGAAAGAAATGCTAATTTTAAAGAAATACGTCAGATGGATTTAGAGGCTTTTGCATTTGAACTCTTCATAAATATATAAATATATATATATATATATAGAGAGAGAGAGAGAGAGAGAGAGAGATACACACATAAACATTCACACATTTTTATGGTTGACTATGGTCTATTTATTTATTTATTGGAGCAGGTGTTTTTCCAGCAAGATCTGGCAACACTTGGTAGCGAGGTTTAGTCTTCGCTGCACTGTATCATCCGTTGAGTGTTTCTCTTTTTCTCTTTAAAATAAACCACAAAGATTTTATACAAATATAGGAGTTTAAAAAAAGATATAAGATATTATAAAGATATTATAAAAAGAAATAAGTCCACACTAAGGCAAAGTATATTTAAAGGAAGTATTAACATTAAAAATGTAATACAATATAAAGTTTAACCGTGTAAAGTTGTATATTACTGGTTTATATATAGATATATATATACATTTATTACACATTTTTGTTAAACTAACAATCAACAATAGCGGGCATCTGGCAACCTGAATGAGATAATGCGATGCGCAACACTGCGACTGTTTTCTATAGATTGAACACATCATATCACATCACATCACATCACATCACATCAGTTATATGGCTATTTAATTACATGGCAAAAAGTACCCTCATATCGTTTTTTAAGTACCCTCATATCCTGTCTCATCCTTCATGAAAATATCCTCCATGTGTTCTTTACCGGTCACTAGAGGGCAGCAGAGAATCTGTCTTGTTTTAACCCGTAAAGACAGGTAAGAGTCAGAGCGAAGTGTCATTTGCAGTGTCACTGTGAACGCACCAGTGATGGTATCTTTTCAGGTTTTACGTCGTTTGTGCGTGCTTACACTCAATAAACCGGTTTATCATGGGAGAGTTATCTCAATATGTGGACTGAAGGCTTCAACCGTCAATCACAGTGACGGACAACCTGATCCAGGTAGAGCTGCTGGTAGAAGAAGCACTTACATCCTCTTAAAATAAGTGGATTTTAATTTTTGCAAGACTTTATACCTTTTAGAGGCCGTATTTCAGTGAATTCTACAATGTCAGGTAAAGGGTGATTTATTGTACAGGAATTTTAGACTATTTGGTCTAGTTATTGCTACTTAAATAACCACAATATTCACTAAAAACACACATCATCTTTTAAGTACATTCATTTATTTAATTTATTATTTCATTAATTTATTTAACTGTTCTATTTTTTTATAGTTTGCTTTATTTTTTATTATTTGTATGCGTGTATGTATGTACATGACCAGTCAAAAGTTTTTGATCAGTAAGATTTTTAATGTTTTTTAAAGAAATATCTTCTGCTCACCAAAGCCTGCATTTATTTGATCCAAAGTAGAGCAAAAACAGTAAAATTCTGAAATATTTTTACTATTTAAAATAAATGTTTTCTATTTGAATATGTATTTTATTCCAGTGATCAAACTAAATGTCCAGTCTTTAGTGTCACATGATGCTTCAGAAATCTTTCTAATATGCTGATTTGCTGTTTAAGAAACATTTATTATTATTATTATCATTATTACAATTACAAATGATAGAAATTAAAAAAAATTAATACATTTATTTAGCAAGGATGCTTTAAATTGATCAAAAGTGATGATAGATATTCATAATGTTACAAAAGATTTCTATTTCAGACAAATGCTGTTTTCCTGAACTTTCTATTCATCAAAGAAACTTGAACAAAAAATTACTCTGCTGTTTTCAACATAATAATAATAATAATAATAATAATAATAATAATAAATGTTTTTGAGCAGCAAATCAGAATATTATAATGATTTCTGAATGATCATGTGACTGGAGTAACAATGCTAAAAAAAAAATTCAGCTTTGAAATCACAAGAATAAATTACATTTTAAAATATACTCAAATAGAAAACAGTTACTTTAAATAGTAAAAATGTACAAAATAAGTTTTAAAAAAGTAAAAATTTCAAAATGTTACTGTTTTTGCTGTACTTTTGATCAAATAAATGCAGGCTTGGTGAGCAGAAGAGACTTCTTCAAAAAAAAAAAACACTAAAAATCTTACTGTTCAAAACTTTTGACTGTATTGTATGCATATAGGTATTTACTGTCTTTTTATTTATTGACTTATTCATTTATTCGTTGTCATTGTATTTACTTTCAAATCTAATGTAAGTGACGTACAATATCAGCCAAAAAGCTATATAAAAGGAATCATTTATTAACATACATAAAAGATTAATAATCAGGGAAAGGTTATTATAAAGGAACTTTGGACTCTGGTCTAATTCCCAATTATCTCTACTTGATAAACTACTTGGTAATTTACAAAAACACACATCAAAGTATGCTATCATTTCTTTAATTTGGGAGGGGTGGGGTAGAAGAATTGTTAAAATTTATACGTAGTTATAATACAGAAATACCAATGTTGAGAATATTTATTTATTTATTTATTCATCCACTAGTTGTCATTTTATTTATTTGTTATTTTATTTAGTAATCAAACCAAAAAGCTATACTGAAAGGAACCATTTATTATCATATAAAAGGCGTATTTTAGGGAAGTCTTCAATGTCAGATAAAAGGCCCTTTATTATATGGGAACTCTGGACTTTCGTCCAGCTCCCAGTTATCTACTTGATAATTAACCATGATATCCATAACATCAAAGTGTGTAATCTTTTACGTTTATTTATATACTGCAGTCAATATTGATTTATTTATTGTTTTGTGTTTTAAAGTGTGATAATTGTACTGACCAAACCACTTAGCAATTGTTTTGCTTTTGCTTATTATAGCAAAACAATTGTTTGACCCGTCTTTTGTATCCCACTAACCAAACACACACCCTTTATGTGTCAACTAAACATGATTAGCAAGTGCTGTTCTTAAGTTTCATGATTTATACTGGTATTAATTAATAAACTTAACTGGCACTAATAGAATATCAACTCTGTGTTATTTTGAATAATTCTCTGATTGATTTTCTTAATTTCCGTGTCAGAGGTGTCATACGAACAGCTCAAATCTATGCTGGCCAATCACAGCGTGCAGCTTTTTGATGTCAGGAATCCTGATGAATTCCAGGCTGGCCGGATTCCTGATTCCATCAACATTCCTTGTAAGTCACTACTGAAGTGAAGAATCAGCATTCTTGTTTCAGTATGCACACTCACTCTCAGTTTTTTTAATGTATCTCACAGTGGGACAGCTTGAGGAGTCACTGAAACTCCCACCACAACAGTTTCAACAGCAGTTTGGGGTGAAAGCCCCTGGAAAGGAGGACGATAACGTAGTTTTCCATTGCCGAAGCGGGAAAAGGAGTCTGACTGCTCTTGAAATCGCTCACCGTCTGGGATTCTCTAAGTAGGCTACTGAATACACGCTGATCTCATTAAGAGCCCAGAACTCACAATGTGTGGATGATTAAATTAATTAAATATTCCTTGCTGTTAGAAGCACTACTTATTTCTTTGTCTTTTTCAGGGCACGGCATTTTGCAGGCGGATACATTGATTGGGAGGAGCGGGAGAAGAAGCAAAAGGCCTAATTGAGCAGCGTTTCAAATTAACTTTACATCACTAACAGTCATAGCTATTAATTTGGAAACAGAAGATAAAATACTGACAGTTGAATCTGAAGTTGCTCATGTTTTGCTGAGTCGTTATTAATATTGTTTAATGACTCATCAATAGTGTATGATTAGTATCACATTTCATTAAGTGTGAATATGAATTACTTTAAATATGAATTGATTACTCCTCGATTATTATTATGATATTAATAATGTTTAATTAAGCTGACTATCAGAAAATAGATTAAACAAACGTATTTCAGATTGAACCAGTTCGCTTCTTCACATTGAACCAGATGGATCAAACAATTTCTGGACTGTAAAACCAATGTGAATACATATTTACAAATGTGCTTCATTAAAATATTGTTAAAAAGTTTTGGACATTGCTTAATTCATCACTGAATACTGATGTGGAACATTAATTTGGAAATATCCACCTTATTCTTCAACGTGGAAGAGACTTCCGGTTCTAACGAGAAGAATAACAACTTGCAGTAAATGGTAAAACGGTTTGCACTACAATCCAGCGTGTTCATAATTAAGACAATACATTTAAATAACATGTAAAGACACAGCAATTTGCGATATCAAGCAGCAAAACGAGTTTTGTACAGCTAAATAGACGCAGATGAGACCGGAAGCCAGATCCATAAAATTTACAAATGACCGCACCCACTCTTACGGGAAAAATAAGGTGGATAATATCATATTTAATTTTGACAGCTGAAACTTATGAAACTGACTTTTTTTTCATATCTTGCTATTTACAGCTATGCAAATCTGATTGGCTCAGTATTTTAGAGTCAATATAATATTGCTTTAATGCCGCTTCCATTACTATTGTATTTATCATAATATAACCTATTAATGTATAATCTATAATAATTAATCTATTTTAGATAATTGCTCCTTCAGATTAAATCAGATGATTTTAAAAACGCACTGAGCTGTAAAAACCAATGTGAATATATGCTTACTAATGTGCTTCATTAAAATATTTTTTAAAAGACTCATCATTCCGTATTTAGGTTGTCCTTCTGCATTGCGTTATTACCACTGGGTGGCAGTAATGCAATTAGTCAAAATAAAGGAGCGTTTTACGGCCAGCAAGCAGCGGTTCACGGTCACAAGTGCTCGGATGCACATTTCACTGCTGCCTGTTTGGACGTGGTCGGCTGAACCTTAGTAAATAGCTGTCAGACGGATACTGAACACAGATCAAGGCTGGCACATTTTTCATTGGACTGCAATCAAATCACAGAACTTCCTTCATCCATCTTAGAAAGAATTATTTGAGTGTCAATTTATATAGCGCTGTTACTGTGGAAATTACAGACCGAGTATAGTCCGTCAGATGTAAGCAATAGCTTTGCAGGTATTGGATTTGGCACCAGATAGCTGTCTCGTCTGAGGCTGCGCCTTGTTCTTGCCTGAATGATGAGAACAGACTATGATTAATGTGACCGTGTCACTTTCACCCCAGCTATAATGGGGTCCACACCTCTGAGCTGGTTTGTAAAATAAAAAACCCAAAACTAATTTCTTTGTTTGGCACAGGGGACCTAAATATGCCCCGGGGTGTTTACTGCTGTCATTTTTTTCCCCTCCATATTCCAAATTTCTGTTTCACTTTATTGTCCCTCATTTGCTCGTTTCTGATTTTCTGACCTCATATGACTCAGTATGAGAGAGACCGGGGCAGGTTGTCACGATGCAATGTATCTATAAAAAAAAAAATAATTACACAGATGAGTTTTCTTTAGCAGATATGTTAATTTAAACGCCTAGTTGAACCAAACTTTGATTAAAAAAACTAAACATTTATTAATCTTCATAATCTTCGTTAATGCACTAAGGATAGCCAGGGTTGCCAGGTTTTCACAACGAAGCCCGCCACATTGCTCCTCAAAACTTGACCAAAACCAGCTGCATTTCAGTGGGGGGTCCCTAGTAAAAATCGCATCTTGGGGGTAAAATAGACGTTTTTGGTGGGGTTCCCCTGGAAAAACTTGCATTCCGGGGCCTATATATCATGTTACTTGAGTTGCTTCAACTCACGGACATGAAAAACAACCTGCAGCAACAGTGTATCTTCTGTTTCTGTTCTGCGGGAAAACCACGAACACTGACGATGGTCTAACTAGTGGGACTGTATTGTAAAGGGTTAACAAAACTCTGTTTTTGAATGGTCAGCTAAGAATTTTAAATTAAAGAACACAAGTATATTTTTTAAAAATGTCAGGTAGGGGCAAGTTGTCACATCTATTGCCGATTTTATTATAAGTTATGTGTCTGAATTGTTATATATTCACCAAAACAATGGTTTTATATTTTACATGGGTAACCTTTACCATTCTACTGTTTTTTATTACATTTTATCATTTCTGTATTTCTATCCACAGTTTTCTTCTTGTAAGAGTGAGCACGGCCATTTGTAAATTTTATGGGTCTGGCTTTGAACACACTTGTTAGTAGTGCAAACAGTTCTACCGTTTATTGCACTTCTTGTAATTTCCCTATAGCGGATAATAAACCGGAAGTCTCACACACACAAGCTTACGTCCGCTTCAGGGTTGCCAGGTTTTCACAACAGAACCCGCTCAACTGCTACTCAAAAATAGCCCAAAACTAGCTCAATCGCATTTTGAGGGGGTCCCCGGTATTAATCGTGTTTAGAGAGGTAAAATACACGTTTTTTGGCGCGGTACCCATGGTAAAATTCGGATTCCAGGGGCATGAAAACATGAAAAACATGAAACATGAAAAACATGAAAAACATTTCCGACATGAAAAACAACAGTGGCAACTGTGTTAAAGCAGCCCAATTCCGCGGGAAAACCGCGGACTTGGCAACACTGTTTTGCGTTGAAGAACAAGTTGGATATAGTCGGGTTAACTGCAGTTTCCATTGTGACAAATAACTTTAGTTTGAAAACAATAAATTTTAATTTACCTTTATTATAGCTATCAGATGTCTCTGACCTAATAATAGACAGGTTAATGGCAGCTTCCATTGTGACAAATTACCTCTTATTGGATGACAACACGCTACGCTACTGGAGCAGCCCGTTTTCAAAAAACAGTATGTTTTTTCAGTGAGCAATAAGGGTAGAAATATGTATTAGCCAAGACACTTTACGTGTGTCTATACAGAAACTGACTTTAAATAATAAAAAAATTAAATTCACCATATTAAAAGACGTGCCAACTAGCCCCGGTCCAGTAACGCAAGTATTACGCATTTCATTCTCAATAAGACATGCATTTTAACGTGCTATTACCAGGTCAACGTCTTATGGCTCTTGTGCTGTTAACAGGTCCGCTTGGTCTGTCACAGGTAACAGAGCTATTTTCAGACAGTTAGTGATCACAGCCTGAGTGTGAACAATGTAGACACAGGCTACGCGAATACCCTTAGAGCTATGGCATGATTTACAATTGGGATTTTTGAGATGTTATTTAATTCTTTCACCTGCTTGGATTCACCTCGAAACATATTTGATCTACCAGCAAGCACTGAACTAATAAGAACAAAGATGCGTCGTGCGTAAAAGACCTTTTGGAGACGGGAGCGAAGCGCGTCTCACGACAGTAACCACCCGGGCGAATCAAGCTCTGTGAGAAACCATTTGGGCACGGACTTATTCAATGCACAAAACCATCGTGTGGAAGTATTTCTGAAGCTGTGCATTAATAAGTTTCATATACGCTGTGGTAAGGATGGAGTCCCTTCCTCGGCACCAACGATTCGCGCCAAGTGCGAATGGACCGGTAACTTTCATCACAGAAAAAGCGCATTCAGATGTGGTTCTGATTCGGTTCTACGCTGGAGAAGCTTAACAGGTAGATACATTGTAAATTGTGTGATCTGCTACACAAAGTGGTACACAGAAAACCGGTATTATCCAGCACAGACGTGCTAAATGCATGCGTACACACTGACGTTCAGTGCGCATTTGTACAGATTACCACCAGCATTATTTTTTAGCCTTGGCGTCAATTAGTGTGACTGGGAAATTAATGTTGCAACTTTTAGATCTGCAATGTTAAATAGTTAAACTTTGAGATTAATAAATTATCATGTATGTTTATTATAGCGATATATCTCTGACCCTCTTAAGATGTAAGTTTGTTCCAGACTGTTTGTGTGTGTGTGTGTGTGTGTGTCTGTATTATTAGCCTTAACTTATTTATTAATTTATTATAATCCAAATGGGTTGCAAAAAAAATTGACTAGAGGAGACCGTTATGGCAGGTGTACATCATGTGGCAAACAGAGGCTATCAAGCATGGATCGCAAAACATATTTTATGATACCTTATTTTACTGCTGCTATCAATAAATAGAATTTTCAAAGATATAAACTGCACTGAATCTGAAAACATCACCGAACAGCTTGTCATATCTCAAGTACTGAAGTGATTTCCAAGTCTCTTTGCAGAATATGCTTTTCAGGGACATATAAACACAGTTTCAGACACACTAGAGATGTTACGATGTTGTCAAGAATTCTTTTGTCTCTTGATGTCTGCGTTTTGATCCCCAAAGTCAAAAACTCTTCTCTCCCCCCCCAGATCTTCCTCACTCATGGCAATGTTTAGCAGCGGTGACTGGCTGTGGAATGACTCAGAGCATTCTGTCACTCCTGTGGGAAACTTCAGCCTGATATCAGGCATTGAAGAAGTGAAAAGGAATTACTATGCCATGCTCTATTCCCTGCTCATCCTGGCTATTGTGTTTGGGAACGTTCTGGTGTGTATTGCCGTTCTCCGAGAGAAAGCTCTCCAGACCACCACCAACTACCTGGTGGTCAGCTTGGCCGTAGCTGATCTCTTGGTTGCCTCACTGGTCATGCCCTGGGCAGTCTATTTGGAAGTGAGTACACAAGAACCAACTGCAGTCTATAGTTCAGAGCATTTCTGTATTGACAGCTACTATACAGTCTTAAAAATAAAGATACTTTATTGGCATTGACAGTTCCATGAAGAGCTTTTAAAGTGATAGTTCACCTAAAAATGAAAATTTTGTCATTAATTACTCGCTCTCATGTCGTTCCAAACCCTTAAGACCTTCGTTCATCTTTGAAACACAAATTAAGATATTTTTGATGAAATCCAGGAGCTTCAACTGGCAGTGGTTCAACCGTAATGTTACAAAGCTACAAGGATACTTTTTGTGTGCAGGTTTGGAATGAGATTAAAGTGAATAATTCATGACAGAATTTTCATTTTTGGGTGAACTATCCCTTTAAGATTCAAGATGATTACAGTGTAAGTGAAGTAAGTAAAAAATGGTTCTTTAAAGACTCAAAGATTTTTCATGAACCAAAAATGGTTCTTCTATGACATCAATGCAAAAAACACTGCGGTGACTGATTTGGGTACATTTATACTTATCAAAACACCCCTGTTTACAAACGCATGTTTACAAAAACATATACACACAAAACGGTGAATCGTTTTTAATCTGTTCATATACATGTACTGTCCGAACAAAGGATTCACTAGAATGAATTGGACATTCCAGCATATATAAGGGCTTCCGCACCGGGGGAACCTTTTTTATATTTCCTAGAACTACTGGCAGAAGTTCCTGCTTTTTGGCATGTTTGCACCGCAGGAATGTTCTAGGAACTAAACAGACGGTTTGCACTTACGTCACGATTGGGTCGGTTACTTGGATGGAAGGCCATATTGTCTATACTCAGATGTAAATAACAGCATGGATTGCACGGTTAATACTACTGATTATTTTTTTCTGCTAATTTATGCTGTCTAAACCACAGGAAAAAATGTGTGGAAGCTGCTAAATCATATAGAGAAGGACTTAGTAAGCAGGAAAGGGCGCAATATTTTGACAAACTAAAGTTAATAGGTGGTAAAGATATGTACGAGCAGTATTAATTAAGATATTAGCCTAATATTTCATCTACCTGACTGGAAATGATCAGAACAAACACAAATGTTGTCAAGATTCTTGCCCTGGACATCCTGGTTCAGTTTGGCCAACCACAAATGCCTTTTGTCCCTCAGACAGTTTTTTGCACTCTTCTCCTTTATTTGTTATAAATTTTGGCAGTCTATAGCACTCCAAATAGTTTTCCTGGTCCGACCAATTAGTACAGCCCAAAACAGTTCAGTGGCATTGTTTACATTCAGCCCTGCCAATATGGCCGACTGATGACTCGTCGTGAAAACACTCTGCTAGCTCCTATAGGGTCTCGAGCAGTTCTATAGGAACTACCAGTGACATTAGTGTGTACACTGATTGGCCAAATGCATACACAACACCAGCTACCCAGCATTTTTAAAAAGTGGTATAAAATTATTTACTCCATGAACATGGAAAAATTTGATAACAGCATTTCGCTTCCTGTTGTCTGTAACGTTTTATCAGCCTTGATGATATGTAAGACTGGAAGTCATAGGAGATTTAGTCAGATTTTCGTGCTCTTTCAATTGTGTAAATTGTACGTTTAGATTCCATCATTATCACAAAACCCAAGACACAGAACAAAAACAGCTCAGATCACGGCGTCCTCCATTTACCATTTGTTGACGTTTGTAAATGGTGTGAATAAAGGCGTCACTGTTGGGCGCTTCAGAGACCCTCTTCTGGTGTGAATGCAACCAGGAAAACGGCCTGAGGAGTAAATTGGTTCTCTAGGTGGTCCAAAAGCCCATTATATAAGATATGACCATTTAGGATGAGCCAATTCACTAGAATAAACCAAACTTCCAATGTTGCATATGAAACAAAGGGCCGTTTAGGATGAACCGATTCACTGGACTGAATCAGACTTTCGGATGCTACATATGAGAGAGGAAGCGAGTATAAACAAGTTCAAACAAGTGCATTTGATTATTCCCTCAGCTTATACATGAAAACACTGTTGTAGTCACTGTCAAACCAATAGAGTGTTTTCATAACGTGTCATCAATCGACCATATTGGCACCACTGAATGTAAACAATGCCACTGAACCGAAGGGAATTAGCAAATTTTGCTCCTGAAAATGGTCAATTATTGTCATGTTTTGGGCTGTACTAATCGAACATTTGGAATACTACAGACTGCCAAAAGGTATATATAAAAAATATTTAAAAAAAACAAAGAAGAATGCAAAAAACTGTCTGAGGAATAAAAGATGTTTGTGATTGGCCAGATTGAACCAGGATTTCCAGGGCAGGAATCTTGACATCATTCATGTTTGTTCTTATCATTTCTGGTCAGGTAGGTGAAATATTAGGCTAATATCTTAATTAATACTGCTCATACGTATCATTACCACCTATTAACTTTAGTTTGTCAAAATATTGCACCATTTCCTGCTTACTAAGTCCTTCTCTTAGTAGCAGCTTCCACATGTTTTTTCCGTGGTTTAGACAGCATACAGTAAATTATCAGAACAATGTATTCAGTAGTGCATTAACCGTGCAATCAATGCTGTTGTTTACATCCGAGTATCTCTGGGTAACTGACCAAACTGTGACGTAAATGCAAACCCTCTATCAGCTTTCTCTTGCTCAATGCAGTGAATTCACATGACCAAATTTAATCAGCTTGTGTCTTATTGTAGTCACATCAGTGAAATTTTGCACAAAAAAAGTCCAAAGGTCTATTGTCAGTAGTTTAGAGATTTATAAAATACAGCTCACCCAGAAGCCTTTTTCACACCAAGCGGCTTTCTGTTGGTCAACATGGCAAATTCGCATGACCAACTGAAACCAATGCGAAATCTGCTTGGGGAACGCTGAAACAAGCCAATGTCTCAAGGGATCCACAAATCTGTGCTGTAATCAGTTAAGACTTCCAATCATTTTCTTCAATCAATAGTTGATTACTTGACATTGACATAAGAAACAAGACTTAAATCAACAATAACCAGTAAAAAACAATATTATAGAGTGGTGCAGGGATGACATCAAAACCCAGAAGACTAATTCGTCATGGGATTTTCCTGTGGGGTTTTATCAATTTATGAGTGAGGTCTGTGGTATGCATACCTTGACAATACTACAGTTTGCTCTATATTGTAAATTACACACACCCATATCAAAAACACAAATATTTAAGCTGTTATGATTGTTTTATAAAACATAGGTTTGTGATATGTGACCCTGGGCCACAAAACCAGTCCTAAGTAGCACAGGTATATTTGTAGCAATAGTCAAAAATACATTGTGTGGGTCAAAATTATTGATTTTTCTTTTATGCCAAAAATAATTAGGATATTAAGTAAAGATCATGTTCCAGGAAGATATTTTGTAAATTTCTTACTATTAATATATCAAAACTTAATTTTTGATTAGTAATATGCATTGCTAAGAACTTAATTTGGTCAAATTTATAGGTCATTTTCTTAATATTTTGATTTTTTTTTTGTACCCTCAGATTCCAGATTTTCAAATAGTTGTATCCTGGCCAAATATTATCCTATCCTAACAAACCATAGGTCTATGGAAAGCTTATTTGTGGTTTTGTGGTCAAGGGTCACATATATAAATAAGAACATTTTGGGTGTAAGTGGGTGGCGTTTACACTTCAGAACAAATCATTCAAGTATCATCAAGTTTGTTTACCACAGACCTTATTTTACTCCTAAACTGTAAAGCCCCATTCTAAATGCCCATAGGAAAATCTCGAGGGAACCTATGACGAATTATTCTTCGGGTTTTGACGTCATCCCTGCAGCACTCTGTTTGAAAGCCTATAGACTGAAGAGCAGCAGATAGTGGTTCTCAAGTCATACTTCATTCAGTGTCCTCTAAATGATCAATAACTACCTTTGCTTTAGTTAAGGATTAAATTCTTTCATCCATCAATGAAAAACAGCAGTTTTACTTTCAGAGCTACGATTAATATAGCACTTCATTTATATGGTAAACTATTTTGACCCTTTAAATTAAATGTTAAATTATGGCAAATGTTACACTGCACCTGGTTAGAAATTCTAAAATATTATATTGTTATATTGAAATGTAAAAATATTATATAAAATGTCTTAAAGGGATAGTTCACCCAAAAATGAAAATAACCCCATGATTTACTTACACTCAAGCCATTCTAAGTGTATATGACTTTCTTCTTTCAGACAAATACAATCAGAGTTGTATTAAAAAGTGTCCTTCCAAGCTTTATAATGGCAGTGAATGGGTGTTGAGTTTTTGAAGTCCAATAAGTCTATCCATCCATCATAAAAAGTACTCCACACGGCTCCTGGGGGTTAATGAAGACATTCTGAAGCAAACCAATGCGTTTGTGTAAGAAAAACAGCCATATTTTAAACTTTATTGGCTGTAATCTCTAGCTTCTGCTAACTATTGTACATGCGTTCATGAGAGAGTGGCGTTCCAGTGGATGACATAAGCGAAACGTAAGCTCCAGTGAGAATATCCTAGTCTCTCGAGAACCAAGTTTTGTTTACAACAAAGGAAAACCGGTCTCCTCTTGGCTTATATCGAAATCCTTTGACTAATGAATAAATCATGAGGTAATTTTCAATTATGGGTGAACTATCTCTTTAATCAACCTGAATACATTAAGTTACATCTGCAGGATAATTTTACTGTGTAATAACAAATTTCCTTCATGCTTCCCTGGTTTTGGTGGTAAGGTAACGGTTAAAGACCTTCATTCAGAGACAGCCTTCCTACTAGGTTAAATTTGGCTGCATGTCTCTTGTATGACTGCAGTAGGAGGCATTGTGCTGCTCTTGATTAGTGGCAGAAAAGAAGATCTTCCTGTCTTGATGCACTACTCCTAGCAGTCTGATTTAAGAGCACGCAGTTCATTCATCTCTCCCGGAGCCTTATTACACCTCCCTTGCCACTCGAATGGGCGTTATTGTTGTAGGCCCTCTGAGAGACGCACCAAGGGTCCATTTCCCCGTAGAACATTCATTATTTGCAAAGCGAGAGTGGAATAAAAGGTGGAACTCTCAAAAAGTGTTCTCTCCTTTCTTACAGTGGAGAAACTATATTGGTGAGGCAGCATGGCTAAAAATAAGTCACTCAGACATATTTTGTCCATTTCCTTTCAACTTTTTGTCCATTTTGTCCCTTAATATGAACCTGTTGTACCTGTGCAGGTGGTCGGCGGAGCTTGGCTATTCAGTCGCTTGTATTGCAATGTGTTTGTGACCCTGGATGTGATGATGTGCACTGCAAGCATTCTCAACCTATGTGCCATCAGCATCGACAGGTAGGGAATTAATAATAGTGGTTCTTTTTTTAGGAAAGGAATGTTCTGGGT
The DNA here is from genome assembly GCA_012976165.1 of Labeo catla. Taxonomy (NCBI): domain Eukaryota; kingdom Metazoa; phylum Chordata; class Actinopteri; order Cypriniformes; family Cyprinidae; genus Labeo; species Labeo catla. Next base: position 484,401 of record VONZ01000142.1, on the reverse strand, counting down.
TTACTAAACACAACCTTTATTTGTAAAGTTTTTTAATTGGCATCTATGCTTCCATTCCAAGTCACGTCATGTTTCAGCCCGTTTTTCGGGAGGTGAAACTTTCACGGTGACGCCAGCGCGTCAGTCGCTTTGAGTATAGATGAATACTGCGTCTGTAGAAGGCTAGCATTCCAAGCAAACGTTAGCTTAGACGTATATTTAAAAAAAGGAAAATATGTGAGACTACAGATGTTTTCCTATTTGCACAGTAATAATTTGATATGAATACAATGTAATACATACCTTAATTTGATTCAGGGAGTTTCCCTTCAGTCAAGGTTTCTCTTAGGACTGAACACAAAATGACCACTGACAAATGTAACCAGCTTTAAAAGGGGGGCACAGACTTTTCAACATTGGCTTACACTGACCCAGCGCTGGGTAGGTATGTGAGGGGGTTCATCATTTGTATTGACAGGAAAAATGACCCAGCAGCTGAGTTACAGAAAAACTACCAAGCACCTTAATAAAAAAAAAACTATTAAAAATGCACCAAATAAAATGACCCAACCAGATAAACCCAGCATTTGGGCAAAAAAACAAAACACAGCAATTAGATGCTATTTACACCAAGTAAAAAATAGCACATTTTCTTAACAACAGATGCTATTGACACTAAGTAGAAATAGTAATTAGATGCTATTTACACTAAGTCCAAATAGCAATGGATTCTATTTACACTAGACAAAAATATTTTTAGCGATACGCTATTTACACTAAATGCAAATAGCTATAGATTCTATTTACACTATGTTAAAATAGCAGGATTTTCTGCTATTTATAATACTTATTGCAAATAAAGGCAATTATCTGAACCTCAGTATTGTAGTAGATTATAAAAAAGTATTCAGTGATAACATATTAAATGTAAATTATAGTTGTAATTAAAATTTTTAAATGGATGCTGCCTTATTGTGACAATAAGTCCTCCCTACACCTACCCTAACCTTAACCGATACTTTATTTTCAACTTCTATTTCCTTCATTTTTATTCAAAATAAACACCTTTCAGATATGATATGAAATTTGAAAAGGGAGAAAAAAGGTTTGCCAAAAAGTGGATTCGAATCCAGGTGAATTGCGACAAAAAGACTACGCTAGACGGTTTACCATCTACACCACTGGAACTGACGATTGACGGCCGTGTTTTGCAGTGTTAACTATCCCGATCACACGTTGATGGGCGGAGTTAGTGTAAACAGCCTCTGCCAACAAGTCAGGTTATTTGCACTTAATGTAAATAGACTCTCCGTTAAAAAAATAATAATAAAATTCTTAGCGATAGATGCTGTTTACACTAAGTGCAAATAGCAACATATTCTATTTACACTATGTAAAAATAGCAGGATTTTCATTCCAATAATATTAGATGCTATTCATACTACTTAGTGCAAGTGGCATAATATTGCATCGCAGTATTGTAGTGCCTTATAAAACTATGCAATAATTATGTATTGAGTGTAAATTATCATATTTATTAAAATTATTAAATGGATGCTGCCTTGGGACAGTAAAGCCCTCCCTACACCTACCCCTAAACCTAACCGATAAACACCCGTGAGGTACATTACTTTTTACTTTTTGATTGTTTCCTTCAATGTATTGAGAATGAATGCCTTTCTAATTTGTTTATGTGATGTAAAAAGGGAGAAGAACGAGTTCAGCAAAAGTCGGATTCGAACTTGGGACAATCGTGTTAAGTCACCGCTATGTTCGTTACCACCTACACCACTGGAGCTGTTGATCAGCAGGCGTCTTTTGTAATGTCGACTTGCCCAACCACACATTCGTGGGTGGAGTTAGTATAAATATCCTCTGCCAAGGCAGGCTAATGTAAGGTATAATGTAAAATTATAAGCTTTACATTTCTGCTGTTAAATCATCCAAAAATGGGCCACATTCACTTCCCACTAACTAGCTGAACCCTATGCGAAATCTGCATGGGAAAATCATTCACATGGATTCCTACAGAAATTACTAAATTTCACCAACAAAAAATGGTAAACAACAGTGTAACTGCACTTTTTTCTTTTTTTAAATAAAACAAGCAGCGAGTCGAAAACAATGTGTGGTGATCAACATTATGCCAAAAATACTGTTGAATGAGCTTTACTGAACCCAAAATATTCCTTTCATATGGTATCAGCAAGTGACAGATGTATCATTATCACCTTCATACACAGAGCTGGGAGGGGTCCTTGTTTTAATTTTGATTGCATGGCATGAGTGTGAAAACATATAGAAGTTTAATTAGTTGGATAAGGGCAAGGGTGGGATGCTGATCATAAAGGACAAAACAGAAGGGCTGAGAGAAAACGATTCAGTAAGACAAAAATATATGAGATGGAGTGCAGGGGAAAATTCAGCTGGGGGGAGAAAGAAGAGAACATATTTAGGTTGATTATGCCTTTCAGACTAGCCTGGTTCACCTCTCTCTTTCCTCAGCGGTATTCTGTACTTATAAGAGCAGTCTGCTGTAGATCTAAAAACCGCTCACGAAAAAGCTAATACAATTGCATTTGTGCATCATTCTGTTGAAAGGGTCGAGCATAATTAATCCCTCTTCTGTGTATAGATGTTGCGAATTCTCTTTCAGTGTCCTGGCATACATGAGACTTATTAATTTTTAATCAGATATTTTCTTTTTAACGCTTCGTGGCAGATGTGGAAAAAGCTTTGTAGTGAAAGCTTATCTGAAATTGAGTTTGATCTTCTTTTTTCATATCTGAAGGAATGGTGTGTGCAAAAATTACTTACTGGGGTCATTTAAAAATGTTGTTTAATCTCTTAACTCATCCTTTTCATGCTTCGGTTACTGTGACCTTTTTTATTATCAGTATTCCCATTTCTCCTGAGATTAATTCTTTTGTCTGTAAAGGTATACGGCTGTGGTGATGCCCGTGCTGTACAACACCACCCACAGCTCCCGCAAAAGGGTTTCAGTCATGATCGCCACAGTTTGGGTCCTTGCCTTTGCAGTCTCCTGCCCCCTGCTGTTTGGATTCAACACTACAGGTGAGCTGTATAGTGTTTGTCCAACTCAACTAGTGGGTTGTGACTCAAAAACAGGCCATGCAGGGAAAAATTACACTAAATAAAATGCAAATACATGCAAATAACCATACGACCATGCATAGTTAGTATGCCCAATACAATCTGCTTCCTGTAGCAAAAGCACTTGAGAATCAACGCTCTTGTCCATTGGTGTGAAATCATCACTTCCTACTGAAAGGCTGCCATGAAATCTTGTAAATGCCTAATGAATAGCAAATGGATTTGGAAGTAGGAGTGACAAATTTAATAAAGAGATGTTTTAGAATCAGAGTTGGGGAGTAACATTAAAGCAGGAAGGCTTTAAAGGGATAGTTCACCTAAAAATGAAAATTTAGTCATGAATTGCTCACCCTCATGTCATTCCAAACCCGTAAGACCTTCGTTCATTTTCAGAACACAAATTAAGATATTTGTAAGGAAATCTGAGAGCTTTCTGACCCTGCATAGACAGCAGTGCAACACTGATGTCACATGGACAATCCAGAAAAAAAGTTAATTTGTGTCAAGATGAACAAAGGTCTTACGGGTTTGGAACGACATGAGGGTGAGTAACTAATGACAGAATTTCATTTTTGGGTGAACTATCCCTTTAATAGCAGGAGAGTAAATCACAGATTCACAAATTCATTTCAGGCCTGGGATAGAAGTCTTTTTTTGTAGCAAAATATTTAGTTCAATCATGTTACAACTGTTTCAGATTAATGCTCTTGAGATCCTCAATGTTTTTGTGTCAAATAAAATAAAAATACTAAACATGAATTCCATCGCCTAAAGGCATAGCACTGTAGGTGGTATTGGGGGCGGGACATTCTTAAAAAAGTATTTGATTGGAGAAAAATCTGTTGTACATGATGAGTCACCAGTATTTTTGTCAATTTTCTAAGAAAAGAAAGAGATTATAAACTTTAAAAGCATAAGCTAACATGCAAACATATAATTTTGTTAACAGGTCAAAACGTTGGAAGAATTTGAAAGGTTTTCGTTTTTTACACCATTAATGCTCACCAAGGCTGAATTTATTTTATCAAAAAATACAGTTAAATAAGTAAAATTGGGAAAGCATTATTACAATTATTACAAATTAACTGCTTTCTATTTGAATATATTTTAGAATGTAATTATTTGTGTGAATGCAAAGCTGAATTTTCAGCAACTGAATTTTCTAATAAGTTTTTAAAATAAATTAAAATAGAAAACAGTCAAATTAGAATAATATGTCACAATTTGACTGGCTTTATTTTATTTTTGATCAAATATATTCGGTGCTAGTGAGCAGTGTTGGGGAAAGTTATGTTTAAAAGTAATGCATTACAATACTGCGTTACCCCCTAAAAATATCTATCCACATTATAAAAAACTGCTAAAACAAACAAAAATGTAACAATGAAATTCCCAATAGTAATTCCAATAATTACAAACTCCAAAATAAAGAGCGAGCACATACGCATGGTTGCAGATTGCAAAAATGAACAAAAATGCAAAAAAGCTCTGATTTGGGGATTTGAACTCCTTATATTTGGCAACCAAATACATGAGAGCTTGCGAGTAGAGGCATTTACAGCAGTCCACAATAATTTTTGTCTAATTTTTTTTTTGATGAAAATAAAAGGAGATTTTGTTAAAGTTTTTGTTTTTTAAAATACACTTTAGTCTTGTCTTTTATTGTCAACAATATTTCATGTTAATATAGTCACGGTTATGGTTTATCAACCTTATTGTCGTCTCGCCATCGTCTGGTTTTAGTCATGGAAAAAAAAAGCTTGTCAACGAACATTTTTTGTCAGTTTTTGTTAATGAAATTATCAAGTAATGCATTACATTACTTTTTAAATCTGGGCTGGGCTTGCTTGTTTGTTTTTAATATAAAAAAGTCTATTTTTGGCAAATGTAAAAGCCCTTTCACACCAAAAGCGAAATGAATAAGCCTCAGACTGAAGGAAACGTAAATTAACGTCTGTACAGTAGAACACAGGAGAAGAAAGTTTAACAAAAAGTAAAGATATTTTCAATGTTAAAAGATATAAATAATGTTACTTTACTAGTTACTTTAGTAATGTGATTACGTATCTTGTGTTACTTGTAATGCGTTACCCCAACACTGTTAGTGAGTATAAGAGACTTCTCAAAAACAAAACAAAAAATCTTCAGATTATCTGTTCAAAAGGATAGCTTGACTATAAATCAACTACTTTACATGATGTACAGTTTGATAATCTACAAGTAGCTTCCTCAAGTTTAAAAATACAATAAAGCACTAGAGTGTTTATCTTGAGGGCTAATATTATAGCTATAGCTTTCAGTGAGCTTCCATCAGATGTCGATGAATTAGTTTGCGAAGAAATTAACCATCCATTTAATTGGAGTAATCAGTTAATTAGTTTCACGGTGAGATATAATGAATGTCATCTCTCTCTCACACACGCGCGCGCCTCCTAGATATGCATGCGATTTGTTCTGCTTTGGCTGCATGTGCTGCAGATGGGAGAGAAGGACTTTGAGGCTCTAATTATGCTGCCGCAGAAACAATTTTATACATCGCAGATTGCTGCTGATAAGAGTATTGATTATACTTTCAACACAGCTGGCATCATTACATACATCCACACTCACTTGCTATTCCGTATCTGTGATTTTCAATCTTAATTACTTTATGTTAGACAATGGAATATATTACTGGTTTTATTACAGCAAACAAAAGAATCACAACATAAAGTATGACGGATATGTTGTGTGTTTGTTTTTTTTGCAGATGACCCTGCAGTGTGCTCGATTTCAAATCCTGATTTTGTTATCTACTCCTCTGTGGTGTCGTTTTACCTGCCGTTCGTGGTGACCCTTCTGGTCTACGTGCGCATTTACATCTTTCTCAGAAGGAGACGGAAGAGAATCACCTTCCGTCAAGGCAGTGGCAAAGTTCAGCCAGCATCAGGACCATCTGCGGTAAGAGTAGATATATTTCAGATTACCTCCACAAACTCTTTTGGATTCTCTGCTCTACTTAAAACACACAAAATCCACCAGTAACTGTGCATAATGACTAGACGTATCAGTTACCGGTGGTAAGTATGGATTAGAAACACATCTAAGCTCCAACTTGGATCATTAGCAGGCAATCTCGGATCGAAACTCTGGATTACATTTCACTTAAATTCAAAGAAGCTTGGAATCCAGTCTGTCTTTGTTAGGAAACATTACTTGGTTGTTTTATTCAGTGCAACAACTCTGCCTATCAGCGGATATAGCCTTTGTATCACTGCATTCATGTGAAAGTGAGATGCAAAGTCAGGTCTTTGGAAAAGTTCCAGCAAAGCCATTCAGCTTCGCGCCCTAGGAATTTTATTGCAAGATTTAGTTCCAGCTAACTGGAGCAAAATTTGATATGGAGAAAAGGCTTTGTAGGCTGCCCTGAATATTTTTCTTTTCCCATTCTAACTAATCTGAATAAAGAAAATGCACAGTCCAAGCATAGACTTACATTAATGAGCTTAAAATTGATTTACAGAACTGGGTGATTTTATACTGTTCATATTTTAAATGAGCATTAGGGTTTTTATTAAACAAACAATTTACTAAAAAATGAAAATTGACATTGTTTACTCACCCTCATGTCATTCCAAACTCGTGTGATTTTCTTATTTCTGTAAGGCACAAAAGAAGATATTTTATAAATAAAATAATATAATAATAAATTATATAAATGAATAATAAAATATTTTTAAAAAGGCTAATTAAAAGGGACATCGGATGCAAAATTCACTTTTTAAAGGTAAAAATCCATTCACTCCTTTTTTTTTTAACCTCAAAAAATCTAAACAGTCTCAACTGTTAAGCCGTTTTGATTTTCTGAGCAGTATGATGTCATATTGCTCAGGCTCCGCCCACAACCACTGACAGACTGTCCTGTATTAGCATATTTCCACCCTCAGCCAGTTGTACGCTGGCTGCTATTTTTTTCGCGCTCGAGCAGTTGTAGTGACAACAATGGCTCGCACACAATGTAGGTGTTTGGTGTTTGGATGTAAAAGTGAACATAACAGTCTTCATTTTCTCCTGACATCAGAGCACTGAGGATGCAGTGGGTTAGTTTTGTTTTTAATGTTAGAGTAGTTCACTTCCAGAACAAAAATGTACAGATTATGTACTCACCCCTTTGTCATCCAAGATGTTCATGTCTTTCTTTCTTTAGTCGTTAAGAAATTATGTTTTTTGAGGAAAACATTTCAGGATTTCTTTCCACATAGTGGACTTCTATGGTGCCCCTGAGTTTGAACTTCCAAAATGCAGTTTAAATGTGGCTTCAAAGGGCAAATCCCAGCCAAGGAAGAAGAGTCTTATCTAGCAAAATGACTGGTTATTTTCTAAAAAAAAATTACTATTTAAAACAGCGATGTAGGATGATTTTGAAGTTGCAGGTGAAAATGAGATGGGAGTTTTTCAACATACCCTAACTGTCTTGAACCGATGTCTTAAAAAGTTAAAGGCTGGTAGGGTTTTTTTGTTTTTTTTGTGAAATCTCTTATGTTTGCCAAGGCTGATTATTTGACCAAAAACAGTTTGTTGCTCAGGAAACATTTCTAATTATCACATCTGAAAACAGTTGTACTGCTTAATACACTACCAGTCAACAGTAACAGTAAAATGTGTTTATTTGATCCAAAGTACAGCACAGTACAATTATATTGTTTGAGGAAAACATTACAGGATTTCTCTCCATATAATGGACTTCATTGGTGCCCCTGATTTTGAACTTCCAAAATGTAGTTTAAATGCAGCTTCAAAGGGCTCTAAACAATCCCAGCCGAGGAAGAAGGGTCTTATCTAGCGAAACGATTGATCATTTTTTTTTGAAAAAAAAAAATGTGTATACTTTTTAAGCACAAAAGCTTGTGTAGCACAAGTTTTGGGATGCACGTTCACGTACTATTGAAGGTCACGCGGAACGTAGGTGGAACTACAGACCCGGTGTTTACAAAGCGAACGCGCAAAGACTAAGAAAAGGTAAGTAAGTTAAACGCTGTTTACAAATAAAAAGGTACAACGATGTCGGACGATTTTGAAGTTGTAGGAGAAAATAAGATGGAGTTTTTCGCCATACTCTACCTTTTTTAGCTGGAGTACACAGAAGATGAACTTGATTCATGATTCGTAGTAGTGATGGGAAGTTTGGATCATTTTACCGACTCGGACCTTTGAGTCTCGTTCAGCAAAATGAACGAACCTTTATCGTTCATTAAGTTCATTTTAGCAAAATATAATTAAAATGTTACGTGTTACTTCCCTAACCCAGCCAAGGAAGAAAAGCCTTATCTAGCGAAACGATCAGTCATTTTCTAAAAAAATTACAATTTGTATACTTTTTAACCTCAAATGCTTGTCTTGTCTAGGTCTGTGTGAACTCTGTGTATTCCGGTTCGTGACAGTTAGGGTAGGTCAAAAAACTCCCATCTCATTTTCACCTCCAAATTCAAAATCATCCTACATTGCTGTTTTACCTTTTTTTGTAAAGGGCGTTTGACCATCTTTGCATGCTCACTTTATAAACACTGGGTCAGTACTTCTGCAGCGATGTAGGACAACTGTAAATTTGGAGGAGAAAATGAGATGGGAGTTTTTCAACGTACCTTAACTGGAACCGGAATATACAGAATTCATGTGGCGCTAGACAAGACAAGCGTTTGAGGTTAAAAAGTATATAAATTGCAATTTTTTTTTAGAAAATAACCAATCGTTTTGCTAGATAAGACCCTTCTTCCTCGGCTGGGATCAATTAGAGCCCTTTGAAGCTGCATTTAAACTGCATTTTGGAAGTTCAAACTCACAGGCACCAATGAAGGCCACTATATGGAGAGAAATTTTCCTCAAAAAACTTAATTCCTTTACGACTGAAAAAAGACATGAACATCTTGGATGACAAGGGGGTGAGTACATTATCTGTAAATTTTTCTGGAAGTGAACTACTCCTTAACGCCACCGAATACAAAAAAAATGGAAGAGAGGGGCGGGGTGAGCAGTAGCTCATTAACATTTAAAGAGACATGCACCGAAATGATTCAATGTGAACACAGCTGTTTTTGACAAGGTAAAAAGGGCATTGTTTTACACAAACAATTCTGGGTAATTTTAACCAAAGTATGTTGCAGACATTTCATTAAGACCCTAAAGAATCATACCAACTTGTCAAAAATGGGCATCTGATGTCTCCTTTAAGATTCTAAATGATAATTCTGTTTAAGTGAGGTAGATGATCCATTTCAGTCATATAACAGGCTTCAGTGAAATGATACAGTCCACTACTAGCATCTACTGAAAAATCAGTGGCCTACTTCAATTTCCCTTCTTCGATCCTGCCATCTTTTCAAGTCTTTTTCTACATTTTTCTGCTCACCAATTTTGTTTTACATGCTTGTGCATTGCCTTTGTTTTCCACCCGCTGACTCTTTAACATTTCTCCGCAGGAGACGTGTTTACAAGACGACGCTCACAAAGAGAAAAGAGACCTTTCCCCCATCAGGATCAATGTGATAAATGTGCGTATGCCATTGTGTTTGCCTGCATGTGTGTATAGAAACGTGCGACTACTCTAATCTTGCATGAAATGAGGCTTCTCAGAGCAACAGAGCCTGTGAAGAAATCTTTCAAGGTATTTTGAGATTGCTGGCAGCATTCTCACTCCTGTTTTAGCATAGCGAGTGCGTTTCTGTTCTGTCGCGCCTCCACAGACTTATCCCTACGGCTGTAAGCTGTGAACTGGAAATTTGCGGCTCTGACGTATGGCCCCCAACTTGCTCTGGCTGGTGATTTACTCCTCTCACTGGCACAGCCTGTTTGTCGAAAATGTTTCCACAGGAGTCACATCAAAGTTAGGACTAACAAGCTTTGGGAGGGAGCCACAGGAAATATGGCTGCAGTGCAGCTGTTAGTTAAGACCTTGGGATCAGAGCTGTGATATAAAGAAGGGAGATAATGATTAATTGAGAAAAAGAAAGGATGTAATGTACTTGATTAGATTTTGCATAAAGAGGTGAGTTTAAAAGTTTAAGGCTGGTAAGATTTTTTGTTTTTTAATCTCTTATGCTCACCAAGGCTAATTATTTGAACAAAACTACAGTAAAACAGTAATATTGTGAAACATTATTACAATTTAAAATATTAGTTTATTATATTTTAAATTTTAATCCATCTTCATTGTCACATGATCCATCAGAAATCATACTAATATGCTGATTTGGTTCTCAAGAAACATTTCTTATTATTATCACAGCTGAAAAACAGTTGTACTGCTTAATACACTACCAGTCAAAGGTTTTTGAGCAGTACGATTTTTAATGTTTTTAAAGAAGTCTCATCTGTTCACCAAGCCTGCATTTATTTGATCCAAAATACAGCAAATCAGTAAAATTCTGAAATATTTTTACTGTTTAATATCACTGTTTTCTATTTGAATATATTTTGAAATGTAATTTATTCCTGTGATTTTAGGTTCATTTTAAGCTTCATTACTCCAGATAATATACATAATTCTTCAGAAATCATTCTAATATGCTGATTTGAATTTTTTCAGGTTTCTTTGATGAATGAAAAGTTTGGAAGAACAGCATTTATCTGAAATAGAAATCTTTTGTAACATTATAAATGTCTTTATCATTACTTCTGATCAATTTAAAGCATCTTTGCTAAATAAAAGTATTAATTTCTTAAAAAAAAAAAAAATCATAATGACCCTAAACTTTTGAATGATATAGTACAATATACTGTATACAGAAAAAAACAATAAAAGTTTATTATTCATAAAATATATAGTAACTATATAATAGAATAAAATAATATAATTTATAATAAATAAATAATATAAGTATATAAAAGTGACATTTTGTCAAATATATGCTTAAAACAAGGCAAAAATGTTGGAAAAATCCATTAAACAAAATGTAATATATATATATATATATTCACTGAGTTATATATCAAATAAACTTTAATATCTGAAGTCATCTGTTTTAAAGAGGTTTTAATATTTTACATGAAAAATATAACTTTTTTTGCTGTTTATTTATATATTTTGTTGATTTGAGAAAGACAATCCACTATCCGCTGGGACTACAAATCATAAAGCCTTTTAAATAACTTTTAAATTATACATGAGAGAGTATATAATAAGATATGGCTGGAAAACCAGCCAGTATGTAGTCAGTAGCCAGAGAGTTACTGATATATTGCCCTTTCTTAAGGAACTGCAAAGTCAAGAAGGCAGTCCAAAACTAGTCCAATGTGTAAGGCGGTGTGAAATCAGTGTGATATCTTCATATTGCCACCAAAATATTCAGTAGTCCTTGAGACGGTATCATTCTATTCGAGGAAATGAGGACAGCATACCTCCTTGTGCTAATTAATTATAGAACAGACATGCTTGCAGGAATAAAGATATTCTGCGCACCTTGAAGTTTGCATGCTTGCATTTCATCTCCCTATCTGTGCAGGAAACCAAGGAGCAGGTGATCCGTCCACGGCTCCTCGCCAGCTGCCCATGGCGTAAGCGGCCCCAAACCGCCCCTGCCGAGAACTCGCTGTTGCCTCCTGTGATTACGCTGAACTACTGCAGCATCAGCCAGGCGTCCTTTGCTCGCACTGAGCAAGATGCAAACCGTGAGGAAGAGGAGGGTGGGGACGAGGAGCAAGTGACAGTTAGGAGCTGTGAGGTGAAGAAGCTGTCAAACGGACGCACGCACACCACCCTGCGTCCAACGCGGCCCGCTCACGCCATGGTGTGTCCCAGTCAGGTCCGCTGCAGGAGTATGCACTCTAAAGAAAAGAAAGCAACACAGATGTTGGCCATCGTTCTGGGTGAGAGGCTTGTACTGCTTACACAGGCTCTATTATTAGATTCCTAGGTTTAAAAAAAGAAATTAAACTCTTATTTTTGCATTTCTGTTGTGGAGCAGAAATTACTTCCTCCTCTTTTAAAGCGACAGTTCACCCAAAAATGTTGTTGTTTCAAACCCTTAAGACCTTCGCTCATCTTCAAAACACAAATTAAGACTGCATAGACAGTAACACAACTGACACGTTCAAGGCCCAGAAAGGTAGTAAGGACTTTGTTAAAATAGTCCGTGTGAAATCAGTAGTTCAACCGTAATTTCACTAAGCTACAAAAATACTTTTTGTTACAAGAAGTTGTTAGAAACTTTTATGAATGTTTTTCTTCTTCTGTGCACAAAAAGAAGATATTTCGAAGAATGTGAATAACCAAACAGTTTCTTTTCCCCAATGACTTTCATAATATGTTTTTTTCATACTATGAAAGCCAATGGAGACCAACAACTGTCTGGTTACCTAGGGCCCTATGAAATCCATTTTATATTTTTTCCAAATTGAGTTTTTTTCAGAATTCCGTTTTTTCGGTTTTAATTTTTCTGGATTCCATTTTTTCCATTTTAATTTTTCCAGACTCTGTTTTAATTAAATTAAAAATACTAATTAAAAGCACGTCTGATTAACTGAAATCACGAAATGTACAAAATTTAACAGCAATTTATTAAAAGTTTAACCCTTTAACTGTCACCATCCCATCTGTGGAGAAAATCAGACTTTTAAAATCAGACATTGCATTACCCCAGAAAATGTACAATAAAATCAGATTACAAAATGTTTTCATTCATGAATTATAAAAATTTAAGTCTGGATAGTGGATAGTTTTGTCTGTGTTCAAAAACTACATTTTTTTTTCTCAAATTCAATTTTATTTTGACCTAATTTTGTGTTTTCCATTAATTTCCTGGATTCCATTTAATGTTTTATTAAATTATAATAATCAAAAGCATGTCCACTTAATTATCTTTCTTTTTTCCAGAAATACTATGTTGTGTATTTACATTTTTCTGCTAAAAATAAATTCTGGTAAATAATTGTTTTTGGTAAATATTCATTAAAAATAATATTTTAATCACAATTCTATTAGTAGAAGTAGTAGTATCACATTAAATAATATATTTTTGTCACAGTTTATTCAAGTTACACCAAACTTTTATTTTGATGGGTTGCTGTAAACACCTTTAAGTTTCTGTTTGTATATGATATGAAGAGTTTTTCTCAAAAGAAACAGTAAAATGCTCATGAAGTGACTTGTGAAGCTTTATGTTCTCATATATTGAGGCGGCAGATGGTTTAAACGGCTAGCGTCACATGCTTCATTATGTGTTTAGTAAATGAAACATGCAGGATTCATATTTAAATAGTATTTTTGCAGCTTAATATAGTCTATAGACACTAGTCTACATCACATTTTGAGTGTACTGACCTACTTTTGATTTATTTATCCCAAATTGGGCAAATTCTGTGACATTCTGAGTTATAAAGTAAATTCCATTTTTATCGTGGAAATCAAAGGGCCCTAGTTACCCAAAGAGTTGGAACAACTTAAGGGAGAGTAAATGAACACAGAATTTTCATTTTCAGGTGCACTATCCCTTTAAAGTGACAATTTTCTACCATTAATTCAGCACAAACTGGGTTGACAGGCTTTTAAAACTTTGTTTTATCAGTAACCATACTGTGGTTCTTTTATAAGACTAAATCCCATTGGCTAACATTGTTAGAACATTTGCCATTCAACAGTAATGGCATCATAGTAATATTTGCATACTTCATTGTGTTTGGTCTTCCTTCATGCATTTATTTACATACTGACTTGTTTTCTTGACTTCCATTTGTTGCCCTGAGCGTCATGATAACAGTGACACAATGATGTGACATTTAATTTACGCTGAACTTGAAAATTGTCTCACTTTACATTCTATCTTGTTTTGGCCCAAGGCCATTTGTATTCATAATTTCCAAGGTTAAACTCACTTTGTCTGTTTTCCCTTGGTGCCCCAGGTGAGATTGTATATGCATTATGTAATAAGTTAAAATACATGATCACTTAAAGATTAAATTGAAGGTCAAAGATTCGTAAGAGCTGCTGTTAAAAAGTTTGGGGTCTGTAGGATTTTTCTTTTATTGTTTTTGAAAGTCCCTTAATGCCAAAGCTGCATTTTTTAACTAAAAATACAGTAAAAACAGATCTGAATGTATTTTAAAAGTAATTTATTTCAGTAAAGGCCAAGCTGAATTTTCAACAGCCATTACATCAGTCTTCAGTGTCACATGATTCTTCATAAATCATTGCAATGATGATTTTGTGCTCAAAAAACATTTCTTTTTATCAACGCTAAAAACATTTGTGCTTCTTAAAGAGACAGTTCACCCAAAAATGAAAATTCTGTCATTAATTACTCACCCTCATGTCGTTCCACACCTGTAAGACCTTCATTAAGCTTCAAAACACAAATTGAAATGAAATCTGAGCTTTCTAAACCAGTACGTTCAAGGCGCAGAAAGATAGTAAGGCCATCGTTAAAAAAGTCCATGTGACATCAGTGGTTCAACCTTAATTTGAAGCTATTAGAATACTTTTTTGACCCCAAACTTTTAAGTAAACAAGTCTAGTGGTGTGACACACTGAGAATAAGAAGTCCTATGATCAAATCCCAGGTGAAGCTATCAGCAGTTTATTTTGTAATTTCACTGACTTGATTAACTCGACCTGTGTCGCACATCATTATCAGCACTGATGTTCATCCCTCTCTCATGTCTCAGAGGTGATGGAGGAGGTGACGGTGAGGGACATGTAATTTATAAAATTCATCGTCTTGCTGATTGCTTACAGCAAATTGATTCCATGATTTTTATCTTCACTATTGCAAAATTGTTTTTCTTTCATATCAGGTGTCCTTACACCTCCCCCCTTCAACCTGAGCACATGCCACTATACTATTTTTTCAATCAATGATTCACTTAGTTTGTCATCTGACATCTTGAAAGTGGGTTTCAGAGTCACTCTGTGAAGCTCAGTCTGTGTTTGGCGTGTGCGTGTACAGCTTGTCAGATTGCGACAAGAAGCCACCTGGGGAAAAATGAAGATGCTGAAAGCGAGTAGCTTCATACAACACCTACAGAGTACAGTCAGACTCCAACAAACTAGTTTTATACAACATCAAGTAGCATATAACCAATTTGGCTCTGTTAGTGTCAACTGATGACCCATGAGTCAAGTGATAAATGACACTGATGGTAATCTGAGATGTCTGCTTAATTGAGGAGGAAATTAAATCACACTCATGGAGACAGATGTCTTGGATCGAGGGAATGGCTCAGCTGCCTTGGTTCAAAGTCAATTGGTCAGGGTTGTCACATGACTATTTTGCCAGTGGTCAAGGCTTCTGAGTTCATTTCAAATTCAACAAAGCAATTTGTCTTTTGCAAAAACTTTCCTTATTTGAAAAAACACTTTAAGGTAGAAGTTCAAGGAGTGGTTCACCCAAAAAATGCTTCATGACTTTATTTTTTTTTTATGTGCATCACAAAAAGCACTATAAAAGTATGTGGAATAGTTTTATGTGGGGAACAGACCAATATTTAAGTCATTATTCACTGATAATTGTCCATTGCATTGAGCTCTTTACCACCATGACCAAATCACTGAGTCAGTGAGTTGAACTCGAGAACTGAATCAATCTGATTCTAAATGAATCATTCTAACTGATTTTGTGACCTGATCAAATGATTCATTGAACTCAATACTCAGTACTCATGAGTACTTTTAAATAAACTACTCTTATACTCTTACTTTTTACTCTACTCACTACATTTTATGAAATGTAATGGTACTTTTACTTGAGACGGATGTCTTGAATCAAGGGAATCGCTCAGCTGCCTCAGTTCAAAGTCAGTTATTCAGCCTTGTCAAATGTCCATTTGTCCAGTGTCAAATGTCCAGTGGTCAAGGTTTTTGAGGGCTAAAAACAACTGAAAAATTTTACTGCTTGCTCTTTATGAAAAAAACACCATAAAAGTATGTGGAATAGATTTATGTGAGGAACAGACCAAAATTAAAGTCATTATTCACTGATAATTGTCCATTGCATTGAGCTGTTTGCAACCACGACCAGATCGAGTCAGTGAGTTGAACTCGAGAACTAAATCAGTCTGATTGTAAATGAATCATTCTAACTGATTTTGTGAACTGGATCAAATGATTCATTGAACTCAGTACTTAGTACTTACTACTCATGAGTACTTTAAATAAGCTACTCTTATACTCTTACTTAAGTACTTTTTACTCTACTCACTACATTTTTTTGAAATGTAACGGTACTTTTACTTAAGATGGATGTCTTGAATCAAGGGAATGGCTCAGCTTCCTCAGTTCAAAGTCAATTGTTCAGGCTTGTCAAATGTCCATTTTGCCAGCAGTCAAGGTTTTTGAGGGCTAAAAACAACTGTTTTACCCCCCTTTTCAAATTCAACAAAGCTATTTGTCCTTTGCAAAAACTTTACTTAAATGTAAAAACACTTTAAGGTAGAAGTTCAAGAAGTAGTTCACCCCAAAAAAGCCCCATGGCTTTATTTCTTCTGTGCATCACAAAAGGTGAAAGGTTTGAAGAATGTTACTGCTTGCTCTTTACGAAAAAAGCACCATAAAAGTATGTTGAATAGTTTTATGTGAGGAACAGACCAAGATTTAAGTCATTATTCACTGAATTATTCCATTGCACTTAGCTGTTTGCCACCATGAACAAATAACTGAGTCAACTGAATCAATTTGTTTCTAAATTAATCATTCTAACTGATTTTGTGAACTGGATCATCTGATCAATTGAAAAGAGCTCAGTACTCACTACTCACTACTCATGAGTACTTTTAAATAAGCTACTCTTTTACTCCAGTCATTTTTTGGACAAGTACTTTTTACTCGACTCACACTACATTTTTTGAAATGTAATGGTACTTTACTTGAGACGGATGATGATGGCTCAGCTGCCTCAGTTCAATATCAATTGAATTGGTCAGGGCTGTCACATAACCATTTTAAAAGTGATCAAGGTTTCTGAGTGCTAAAAACACCTGTTTTTTTCCATTACAAATTCAACTTAGCTGTCCTTTGCAGAAACTCCTACATGTAAAAACAGATTAGAAGTAAAAGTTCAAGGACTAGTTCACCCAAAAAAATGCCTCATGGCTTTATTTCTTCTGTTGAATAGTTTTATGTGAGGAACAGCCTAGAATTAAAGTCATTATTCACTGATAATTGTCCAATCCATTGAGCTGTTTGCCACCATGACCAGATCACTGAGTCAGTAAGTTGAAATCGAGAACTGAATCAATTTGATTCTAAATTAATCATTCTGATTTTGTGAACTGAAACAAATGATTAATTAAACAGAGCTCAGTACTCAGTACTCAATACTCATGAGTACTTTTAATTAAGTTACTCTTTTACTCTTACTCAAGTAGTTTTTTGGACAAGTACTTTTTAATCTACTCACACTACATTTTTGAAATGTAATGGTACTTTCACTTGAGACAGTTGTCTTGAATCAAGGGAACGGCTCAGGTGTCTCGGTTCTAAGTCAATTGGTCAGGGTTGTCACATGACCACCTTGACAGTGATCAAGGTTTTTGAGTGCTAAAAACACCTGTTTTTTCCATTACAAATTCAACAAAGCTGTCCTTTGTCCTCCTACATGTAAAAACAGATTAGAAGTAAAAGTTCAAGGAGTAGTTCACCAAAAAATGCCTCATGGCTTTATTTCTTCTGTTGAATAGTTTTATGTGTGGAACAGTCTCATTATTCACTGATAATTGTCCAATCCATTGAACTGTTTGCCACCACGACCAGCTCACTAAGTCAGCTCACTCAAGAACTGAATCAATCTGATTCTAAATGAACCATTCTGCTTTTGTGAACTGGATCAAATGATTCACTGAAAAGAGCTCAGTACTCACTACTCATGAGTACTTTAAATTAGGCTACTCTTATGCTCTTACTCAAGTACTTTTTACTCTACTCACTACTTTTTTTAAAAATGTAATGGTACTTTTACTTGAGACGGATGTCTTGAATCAAGGGAACGGCTCAGGTGTCTCAGTTCAATGTCAATTGGTCAGGGTTGTCACATGACCATTTTGACAGTGATCAAGGTTTTTGAGTGCTAAAAACACCTGTTTTTTTTTCATTACAAATTCAAAAAAGATGTCCTTAAGCTGTCCTTTGCAGAAACTCCTACATGTAAAAACACATTAGAAGTAAAAGTTCAAGGAGTAGTTCACCCATAAAAATGCCTCATGGCTTTGTTTCTTCTGTGCATTACAAAAGGTGAAAAGTTTAAAGAATTGTACTGCTTGCTCTTTTCAAAACAGACGAAAACACACCATAAAAGTCAGTTGAATAGTTTTATGTGAGGAACAGTCTAAAATTGAAGTCATTATTCACTGACAACTGTCCAAACCATTGACCTGTTTGCCACCACAACCAGCTCATTGAGTCAGTGATTAAAGGACTGAATCAAACACCAGTTTTTTGCAGAAGCTTTTGCATGTAATAACACATTAGAAGTAGAGGTTCAAGGAGTAGTTCAATACGTAGGAGTACGTTCCTATGTGAGGAACAGACCAAATTTAAAGACATTATTCACTCATAATTGTCCAATCAATTGAGCTGTTTGCAACGACAACCAGATCATGGAGTCAGTGAGTTGAACTCAAAAACTGAATCAGTCTGATTCAGTTGAATTCGAGAACCGAATCATTTTCATTTAACTGCTTTTGTGAACTGGATCAAATGATTCACTGAAAAGATCCAACTCAAAAGTATAATTCATTTATATACTGTTATAATATTTAATGTGGAGTTTTATTTTTATTTTTTTTTATTCTATCTTTTTTTTTTATTTAATTTTAGTCATTTTGTTTTGTCCTTGTCATTTTTATTCATTTTTGTTTGAGTAATTTTTTAATGTCTATTTATCTGTCATTTATTTTTATTTCAGTTTTAGTTTTAGTACTTCAGCTAATTTATTTAGTTTCCAAGGCCATTGCAAATGTGTTTATGTTAACGTTTCTCATCTAATATTGTACTTTATTTTATTTCAGCTTTATTTCAAGTACCAAAAATGATTTTTAATACTTTTAGTTGACAATAACAACACACATGAAATGTTGCATCTTTCATGAACTCTTACTGAACTTAAAAGTGGTCTGTTTTTCACACAAAGCTATGCTTTGGCTTCAAAAGACTTAGGAATAAAGTCACATGAATGGTGGTTCTTCTGTGTCCTTTTTGACATTTTAAAGCTCCCAATTTATTATAATTGCATGAAAAAGAGTGACAAGCACATTACGCAGTTTGTCCTTCTGTGTTACACTAAAGAAAGAAAATCATGCTGTTATGTGTGAATTATAATGAATAATTTCATGTTCCTGTTTATATAATGTTTGTGTTTTTTATCCTGCAGGGGTTTTTCTCATTTGCTGGCTGCCCTTTTTTGTGACCCACATCCTAAACACTCACTGCAGAGCTTGTCACATTCCTCCTGAGCTCTACAGCGCCTTCACTTGGCTCGGCTACGTCAACAGCGCTCTCAATCCAGTCATCTACACCACGTTCAACATTGAGTTCCGCAGAGCTTTTATTAAAATCCTGAGCTGCTAAACCATTGGCTATATTCCACCATATAATTCACAATGCAGCTCCCAGAAATTCTGGACTCCACAGAGGATATTAAAGGCCTTGAACAGTCACTACAAAGCATACTACACTTGCGATTTGTGGATTAGCATTCGTCCGAATCTTCTTCAAGTTCACTTTTGAGACGACAGACCATTCTGGAGTTCTATTTGGTGCTTCACACTCAACAACAAAGCCTAGAATATCTTCTGGACCTTATTCTCCATCTGACTACCTTGTCGCATGCAGAGCGAATTCTGAGGTCATCGTGTGTTTGCATGTGTCACACCGCTGAATGAAACTGAATTGAGTTTTGCCTGAAACTCTTCAGTTGCAAAATGGCAAAGAAACATTTATGTGGCTACAAAGGCTTGTGATTTGTCAAAGGGACCATAAGGCAGGTGGACCAAAGGAGTGTGAAGCAGTAAAAGATCCAAGACTGTGTTGTGCCTTTAATGGTTTCTCCCTCCTAAGGGCAAGTTTCGTGATCCAACTGCATATGAGGAAAGATAAGAGAAGAGATGGTGAAGATTGTTATGGATAAAATATGATTTTGTGCTGTGAATTAAAGCTACATTCAATCCCATAAGCCCTGGTGTCATCTGAAATATATACATGGAAGCTTGATAATAGCTTGAGAACAAATAATATTTATGTAAGTATATATATAAATACACTAACATTCAAAATGATGGTTGTAAAAAAAAAAAAAAGGAAGTTATTTAAATGCAAAACAGAAAAACTGCAATTTACAAGCGCGTACTAAACCGTGGATGTCGTACTGAACGGTTCGATATTATATTGAGAATTGTGACATCCCTAGCTGCTACTAACATATTTCAGATGAAAAGCCATATTTGAGGACAAGAATGAAAGGTGAGCGTTTGGCGGTCCGGCCCGATGTACTGTATTACCACATAGACCAGCCTAGGGCTGGGCGATAATTCGATAACGATAATTTTCTCGATATAATTTTCCTCGATAAAACGATATGAGGAGTTCGATAAATGGTCGATATAATTTTTATGTGCCAAAAGCGGAACGAAACAGCGCGACTCATTTGAATCGCGCCACACGGACCCTTTATCCGCTCTGACTAAAGTTCAAACTGCCTCCCTGCGCGAGCTCACTAGAGAAGATGCATTTATTATCTCGATGCTACGCGGACGCGTCTGGAAAAACCGAGCGCGCTGCACCGCATGCGCGTCCCTTCCGTTATGAACGCAGCTGCTGCGCGCCAACATTTGAAACAACGAACTTGAACGCGCAAAAGACGCGATATGTTAACGGCTCAGTCACGCGAGCACTAAACAGCGCTGTGAGATCCAGTGTGAAACACTTGAATTCAGCGATGAACACAAATGACTCTGTGTTCAACTGTTTGCAACGAGACAGTCAGAAGGCTTTTCAATCTACACATCGCCATCATTTACCATGGATTTACTGTAGTAACACTCACTGCACCATGGTATTGTGGCAGCAATGTGGGATATTCACACTTAATTTTATTACAGGAGTAATGGTATATAATTATAGTGTGTATGTATTTGTGATTAAGCTATAGCATGTGTGCATTTATACTGTATGTTTTTAGACTACCATTTTTCATACAAATAGGCTACCTATAACAATATAACTCATTAGAACATGCAGAAATTAATTTTTCTATTTAGATATTTATTTTGTTAAGGAAAATTAATGGTCTGGCTTCTACAACATCCACTTTGGAGCAAAAATCTGACTTTAAACTGGAAAGAAATAAAGATTTGACATTTATCGTGATAATTATCGATATCAACTGATATGAAAAAAATTATCTTGATTTTTTTTTTTTGCCCATATCGCCCAGCCCTAGACCAGCCATTGATTGATGATCTGTCCGTCACAGACTGCTTGACTTTTTTTTTTGTACGACTAAGCAACTAATAAAATTTTGGTTTTTTGGTAATAGTTAGTTGACTATTAGGGGGCAGCCCTAATTACAAGCCACAAACTTTTGAATGACAGTGTGTGTATAGATGTACATGTAGATCAAAATCCAAATCTCTCTGCTCTTTACCATACAACAAAACTGACATTTATAAGAAATGTGAACCCATGGTCTCCTATCATGTTCAACAAAACCTGAACTACTAGACAAACACATCTTACACTATACAGTATTGAACCACAAGTTCTTTAAAAGTGATTTTTTTTTTGTCCTTACCTCATGTATTATTCATACCTAGGGAAAGAAACATGCCAGGCCTACAACTGCCAGGAAAAAATAGATGCATGGCGCCTTTGCATGAACCACGTGCAAAAAATATTGGATTGGAAAGACAAAAGCGTCTAGAGGTTGAGGGAGAAATACGAAGAACGTAACCCAAGGAGATGAGTGTGTGTGAAAATAGATAAGTCAGTTTTGTTGATTTGAAATGAGTGAGTGACAAGGTTCAGCTGAGTGAATTAAAACAAGCAAGTCGATTGGGCGAGAGCGCAAATAACTGTGAATGTGACCGAAAGCTTTGAATAGACAAGAAAAAAGATGCTTTGAATTTCAACCAGCATTGATAGAGTGCTCAGCTGGAACTCAGCTGATTATATGGAGAAAGATTTGGAAAAACCATCATGCTCAAGTGTGGCTTGACCCAAATTGTAGCTTTTCCAGACACACATCTGGATACTCTGCATGTGTGCCCTAATGAGTGTGTGTGAGTGCTGGTACAACAGAGTGACAATGTGAATGATGGCCTCCTCTTGCTAACTACTAAATGCTGGCGAGTCTCCAGGCCTCTCCGGAGCTCTGGTTTTAATGTGTGTGGTCCGGCACGCACGCAGAATCATGGCTCTAACTTGCTTGTCAGTGTGAGTGACAGCTAGTGAATTCAAATTGGCGTTTCTCTCACAAAATCCAGCCCTCCTTCGGTCTTTCTGTTCTCGACCCTTCGTATCTGTCTAACGCACTCACTTCCTGCTGTAGATCCTGATCTGGCTGCATAAAGGGGTCCTGTCACTTTGCAAATCGTGTGCGTATACATGTTTTTGTGGCTGGACCCCTGCCGGCATTTGTTCTAAGCCGCTAAGCTACATTCAATAAGGGCTCAAAATGGAGGTGGGCTGTCGGAAAGACGTGTGAAATGTTATATAAGCTTCTAACTTTCACATTATGCCTCCGTCCACCCACCAGCCCATCATTCTATAGACAGCAGGCTAACTCAATCATACCTGGGGAAACGGTCCATATGGGACCTCTCCATATCACACACACACAAAAACCAGGGTGTTTTCTCTGAGGAGGCAAGGGAAGTGTCTCCTCAAAATACTGGATGAGAAAAAAATTAATACAAAAATAAAACAAAGCCAATGTTACAAAACATAAGTATACAGTAGTCAACATCTGAAGTGGATCAAAAAAGTTTGATTAAAGTTGTCCTAAGACAAGAACGGGTATTGTTTTGGTTTTAGGACAACTTTGATGAAAGGTTTTGATCCACTTCAAATGTTGACTACTGTATATAGGGCCCTATGAAATCCGTTTTATTTTTTCCCAAATTCCGTTTTTTCCGTTTTCATTTTTCTGGATTCCATTTTTTCCTGTTTTAATTTTTCTCAACTCCTTTTTAACGGTTACTTACATTTTTTTTAATCAAAGAGCATGTCTAATTAATTAAAATCATGAAACTTATACAATTTCACATCAATTTAATAAAGGTTTAACAAAAATGACATGTTTAGGGCCCTATGAAGTGTTTTATTTTTTCTGACCATATGTTTTGTTGTTAGCAAATTCTGTTTTAGAATGTCTAATTATTTAAATACATACTTAATTTATTCAAATTTATTCTTAAAATAGCCTTATGAAATGTTTTTTACGCTCAGAAATTCTGTGTTGTGTATTTAAAATGTTCTGGTTATCAAATGAAGGCATAAAATATTAATTTCACTTATCTTTTAATTATTTAAAAATTAAGCCAACTTTTTTTTGGCAAACAAAGGGGAATTTACTATTAAAATTAAAACATGGAAGAAATGTTGTTTGATTATACCCTAAAAAAATAATGTTTGTTTCATTTTAGTAGTTGTGGTAATAGTAGTAATATATATCTGGCGCAGTACCTTCGGGTTAAACTTTTATTTTGACGGGTTGCCGTGTCTACCTTTACAGTGTGTATGATATAACACTAGTTTTCCTAAAATGGAACAGTCAAATGCTCATGAAGTGACTCTCAACAGATGTTGTTCATGTATTTATGTCCTCATTTAGTGAGACGACAGACGCTGAAATCACCGTGAGTGTCACGCGCACTTCAGCGTGTTTAGTAAACAAAACTGCTCATCTGCTCCATTCATTAAAACAGAAACACGCAGAACATGCAGGATTTACATTTCAATGGTATTTTGCGGCATAATATGTACAGATACTAGTCCATATTGTGGTTTGATTTAAATGTAATTACCTACTTTTGATTAATTCATTCAAACTTTGACAAATTCTGTGACATTCCGCGTTATTCAGTAAATTCCATTTTTATGACTGGATTCCGCGATTCCGTCCACGCTTTCAAACTTTTAACACAAACACACACACAGTGGGAACTTTAAATGCTTTAAAATAATAAATGTGACAAAAAGTCAGTTCAAAGTCAAAACATTATATAATTATGAAATAAAAAAGCAGAAACTATGACGTCAAAATCGTGACATGAAAAGTCAGAATTATATAATTAAAATTTTTGTCATGACTTTTTGTATCATAAATGACTGTCAGTTTCAGCTTTCTATTTTAGAATTACGACTTTTTAATCTTAGAATTTAATTTTTTGTTGGTTTAACTTTTTATTACATAATTACTGTCTTATAATTTCAAGCTTTTATGTCATAATTACAATGTTCTACATTATAATTATGATTTACTGATGAAAACTATTTTGCATGTGTGGAATAAAAATAAAAAACAGATTACAAAAACAAAAACGAGGATGTCCCTTGTGTCTCCAAATTAAGGCTTTGTCAGAGTTCGTCCGCTTCTGGGGGGACAAATGTTTTTTAATACTTAATCTTTAATTAGTAACGTAACGATAATTTAACTTTTGGCCACTTCGGTAAGCTAATAATAATTCTAGATTATTTTGTGTAAATGAACTAAAAAAAAAAAACTAAAAAACTAAAATCAATTGTTTTAAATGCCACAAGTGAATTTAGGCAAAAAAAAAAAAAAAATACAATTTACAATACTTAAAATGCTATTCATTTTGAAATTTGCTAAAGATTACATTTAACAGAGTTTATAAATTATTAGTCCTTTTAAATATTAGATGACAACAAAGGTAATCTAACTATAAAATATAGAGAAAATTAGAATGTACAATCAAATAATCAATATCCACTGACACTAATCATTTAGATATATTGCACATTACATTTTAATAATTAAAAAAATTGAAATCCTTAACCTTTCATATAAGCAACAGTAACAAGTAAAAAAACAACCCTTCATTACTGTGTGCCAAATTTTTAAGCACTTCACATTTTGACAGCAAATGGAGTTTTGACAGCCTCTAAAGAAAGACATGTCTTCATTACTGCATAGTTTGATTTGACATTAAAATAGACACAAACAGAGGATCGTGTTCGTCTCAGTGGTGACAGTTTAATGACTATTGGATTCACCATATGCCTGATGTGCTAGAAGACAACCAGAGGGAACTAAGATAAGTCGCCCAATTACAGGAGCACAATAGCGCAGCTGGAATCCTGGCTCTCTCCTATAGATGAATTAAAAGCATTTGCACACACACTTAAACATGCATGAGCATGCATTTCGAGTAGCCTATATGTGACTAAACTGATAAGTGAACCGCAGCTGGTTAGCTTTGAGATCCCTATGTTATATTGTGATGCCTCACTAGAGTCGGTTCTTCATAAAGTGTCCTGTGGTGAGCTTATACTGTAAATCTGTGCCGTTGGGAGACGGGACTATGGTCGTTCGTTACCGTTATCTGCAGCGGCAGTGCTGTGCGAATTCTGATAATTATGCAAATCTCCGCCGATCCCCTGGAAAAAAACTGAATGGCTATAAATAAACTCAGTTTGATGCCCTTGTTAACCTGAGAGATGCACTTTCACGACCAAACCACCCCTGTCCCGTTATCTGTCCTGCTTTATCCTATATCTATTGTGTGATATAAAGCAGAGAGAGTTGGAACTACTTTCCTTACGTGACTAAAATATGAAGCACTTAAAACAATGCATTTAAAGTGATTCATTGGTAGCCGGGTGAAGAGGACAATTTAAGAGCCCATTTATCTCTATGGCCTCAAGGTCTCCTCTGACAAACCACACTGACCGCAGGTTGTGGTTAACATACGCCCTTTGTTTTACTACCAGAACAGTGATCATGTTCTAGCGTCTGCTGTAGCGCATTTCCTTCATTTTATAGTATACTGGCCCAACAACACATGACGCTGGTTATCATTTGGTCACCGCAAGACTACAAAGGACCAATTAGAGATGACAATGTGTGTTGTGCTGGCAAAGGAAATAAAATGAGATGCTGTCGAACGCAATTTAGCTCTCAGTGGACCACACCACAGGCTCTTTTCCTCGCACTGCAGTTCTCAATTAACCACCTTTGCAGGTCCGTTTAGTCTCTGCTACTGTAGCATAAAGATTTGCGTTAGAATTGGCTTAGGTAATTATCATCTAATGCAATAGGATTCTGGAAGGGAAATCGTCAGCAAGTTATCATGTGGAAAAAGCACAGAAAAGCAGCAGGTTTAAGCATTGCAAAACGAGATGGTACAGTATTAGATATAATAGTAAACCATGGTACTTTGATGTATAACATAAAACTGAATTATTATCATATTTACATGGTACTCTGTACTTAAAGAAATACAATTTTGTGAAAGATGTATTAATTCTCAGTCCATCCCAGATGAGTTTGTTTCTTCAACAGAACATATTTGGAGATATTTAGCATTACATCACTTGCTCACCAATGAATCCTCTGCAGTGAATGGGTGCCGTCAGAAAGAGAGTCCAAACAGCTAATAAAAACTTCAAGACTATGTGTTTGTAATAAACAAATGCATCAAGATTTTTTTAACTTCAAAACTTTGTTTTCGTACCTCTACCCATAATATTGCTTTCTCCTGTGAAAAACTAATCTTATCTGAATCAGGAGAGAAATATGCACAGATTAAGCACAAGTGAAAAGAGTTTTAAAAAAGTTGTTAAAACAAATGTTACAAATAAAATTTGGACAACGAGGACTTTTTCACGGGAGGAAGCTTTATCATGGACTCGTAATTTAGCCAGAAGTTTTTATCAGCTGTTCGGTCTCGACAGCACCCATTCAACTGCAGAGGATCCATTGGTGAGCAAATTATGTAATGGTAAATTCCTCAAAATCAGTTCTGATGAAGAAACAAACTCATTAATGCATCTTGGAAGGCATTAGGATAAGTATTTTCAGCAAGCTTTAAACTATCTGTGACCCTGGACGACAAAACCAGTCATAAGGGTCAATTTTAAACTGAGATTTATACATCACATGAAAGCTGAATAAATAAGCTTTCCATTGGACAATATATGGTTGAGATACAACTATATACAAAATTTTGAATCTGAGGGTGCAAAAAAAAACTAAATATTGAGGAAAATCTTCTTTAAAGTTGACCAAATAAAGTTCTTAGCATGTTACTAATCAAAAAATTAACTGGTGATATATTTACAGTAGAAAATTTACAAAATGTCCTTATGGAACATGATCTTTACTTAATATTCTAATGATTTTTGCCATAAAAGAAAAATCGATAATTTTAACCCACACAATGCATTTTTTGGCTATTGCTACAAATATACCCGTGCTACTTATGACTGGTTTTGTGTAATTTTTAAACTCTTCTAAAACCCACATTTATCCTTTTCTTATCTTGGTCAAAGCATAAATACACATATTTTCAACACTTTCTTATTTCAACCTATTTCTACCCATGCAAAGCATGCTGGGGACTGGTAATCCCCTTCATGGATAAATAAAATATTTTTTGTAGTCCCAACACAAAACGATTACATAAACTAGTTATATTTTATAAATTACATTTGTCTGCATTCAATGCAAATGCAACGTCTGGAGGAGTTTACACTAGTTGCTGAACCCAGAATTCCCAGCGTCGCAACTGCATGTAGTATATGATGTGCACAGACTGTAAGTCTCTTATCTTTAGACTATGATTCATGTTTGATATTTTGAGCTGGTATTAGAATATATTAGAACATTTGATATGCATCTCCTAGCAACTAGGCGCATGTTTCCGCATGAGTTTGCTTTCGGGATGACTTGAAAGTCTAGTGTGTGTTCCTCAGTCATTTAGTATCCACAAGTGTCCTATGCCCCATGAGGCCTTGCGTCAAAAGTGGGAGCGTCTTCCGGTTCGAAGTAAACAAGCTGGATGTGACACTCATTCTTTCAACAGATGACAGTAGTGATGGGCAAACGAAGCCTCGTGAAGCACTGACACTTTCCTCTGACTGTTTTTGGAAAAGATTCAAAGCTTCGAATGTGTTGAAAACAGTGCAATCTGGCGGTTAGTAAAAAATAATGCAGCCAAAAGCCTGTGAAA
This sequence comes from Labeo catla, assembly GCA_012976165.1. Classification (NCBI taxonomy): domain Eukaryota; kingdom Metazoa; phylum Chordata; class Actinopteri; order Cypriniformes; family Cyprinidae; genus Labeo; species Labeo catla. The sequence continues at coordinate 456,156 of VONZ01000142.1, read as the reverse complement.
GAAACACCGTCGGAGGAAACATTCACCACCTTAAGACCTTAAGATCTTAATCAGAGACCTCACTTATGGTTTGATGTTTTCTATTTTAGAAAAAAAAAATCTGAAAACAAGATTTGCGCAGCCTTTCCAAACTCCTGAACTGAATCAAATGATTTGCGCTCTGCGTTCCTAGGCTTCGCTCTAAAGCAAAAGATTTGTGAACCCGCTCTGAAGTTCCAATCTAAATCAAATGATTCGCGATCCACGTTCTAAAGTCCCAATCTGAATAATGATTCGTAAACCATCATTTCAGATCAGGAATAGGATCATACACTGTGAATCATTTAATTCGCAGAATGATTCAAGAATCCGCTCTTAAGTTCCAATCTAAATCAAATGATTCGTGATAAGTGCTCTGAAGTCCTGAGCTGAATCAAATGATTTCCAATAAGCGCTCCTAGGCTTCGCTCTAAAGCAAATCATTTGCGAACCCGCTCTGAAGTTCCAATCTAAATCAAATGATTCGTGATCCACACTCTAAAGTCCCGATCTGAATAATGATTCATAAACCATTATTTCAGATCAGGAATAGGGTCGCAGATCGCGAATCATTCAATTCGCAGAATGATTCGCAAACCCACTCATAAGTTATAATCTAAATCAAATGACTCGCGATAAGTGCCCGAAGTTCAGATCTGAACCAAATGATTTGCGATAAGCGCTCCAAAGTCCTGAGCTGAATCAAATGATTTGCGATAAGCACTCCTAGGCTTCGCTCTAAAGCAAAACATCTGCGAACCCGCTCTGAAGTTCCAATCTAAAATCAAATGACTCGCACTAAGCGCTCCTAGGCTTTGCTCTAAAGCAAAAGATTCGCAAACTCACTCCAAAGTTCCGATCTAAATCAAATGATTCACAATAAGCGCTCTGAAGTCCTGATTTGAATTAAAAGATTCGCGATAAGTGCTCCTAGGCTTCGCTCTAAATAAAAGATTCGTAAACCTGCTCCGAAGTAAATCAAATGATTCGTGATAAGTGTTCTGAAGTCCTGACTTGAATCAAATGATTTGTGATAAGTGCTCCTAGGCTTTGCTCTAAAGCAAAAGATTTGTGAACCCGCTCCAAAGTTCTGATCTAAATCAAATGATTCGTGCTCCACGCTCCAAAGTCCCATTCTGAATAATGATTCACAAACCATCATTTCACATCAGGACTAGGAGCGTAGATCTAAATCAAATGATTCACGATACGCACTCCAAAGTCGTGATCTGAGTCAAATGATTTGTGATAAGCGCTCCTAGGCTTCGCTCTAAAGCAAAAGATTTGCGAACCCGGTCCAAAGTTGATTTAAATGATTCGTGAACCCACTCCGAAGTCCTGATCTAAATCAAATGATTGACGATATACGTTTAAAGGCCCGATCTGAATCAAATGATTTGCGATACGTGATCCGATCGGAGCGTTTCGAAACAGTGAATCGTGTTGCGACGCAATGGTTTTAAAAATCATTTCAACCAATGTCAAAAATTTGAAAATTAATGGCTCTTGTAATTTGATCTGGCTTTTTCTAGGGAATCGCTTGAAATTAAAAGAAGGCACAAGTTTGAGTCAGTCAGAGTGGTTCCAGCTTAAATGACTCACTCAGCTTATTTGATTTATCTGTTCCTCTTTTTGCGCCTTCAACCATGTGTACACGACACATAATACTAGTTTAGCTCCATAGTTTTATGATATTAACTGAAATAGGCAAAAAAAAAAAGTATGTTTTTTAATTGCGTGAATTTTGCGTGAAAAGATTTGTGCTTATTAAATTTCATAGATAAATTATCTTTCAATAGTTCAAACTCTTTTCAAGTACCTCTTCAGGAATACTGCTATTTTCAAGGGTTTTCCAGGCCTTAAATTTTGAAGGTCAATTTCAAGTACTTGTAGACAGCGATGTAACTATCACATTCAAGGCCCAGAAAGACAGTAAGGACATCATTAAAATAGTCCATGTGACATCAGTGGCTCAACCTTTGTTATATGAAGCTACAAAAATACTTTTTGCGTGCAAAGAAAACAAAAATAAGCCGTAGCAAAAAACAACTTCTTTCCCATACATGGCAAGAACAAATTTTTTTCAAGTCTATCTGGGCTAGTTATATTTCAAGACAGCCTTTTCCAACACTTCCCTCTCAATATTGTCATATTTATAGGCAATAGGTGCTGTTAATAAAAAGAGCGCCACGTTTTTCACCCTTGGTCCTCATTACCAATGCTAACCCTCATTCTGTCAATACATCTCACCTCCTGAATGTAGGGCACCTCTGTCACCATGGATGTGTATGTGTGTGTAAAAAAAAAAAAGGAAAAAAAATAGCGTGTATGCATATGAATGAAGCAGCAAACATATCTTTTAGCAGCTCTGACGAGGTCCTGGCACTTTAATTTTCACACCAGTCGCAAGTCAACAAATCAGTCGTCATTCTTTACAGGGAACACAGCGAATCCATAACTCAAGTAATTACCATGCAATCACATTCAAAGTTTAATAATGCTGTGTTAATTACTCCCACATTCATCACTCACCATGAGGAGCCTGTCATTGCTTTGACAGGAAGAGTTTTTAAGCATCCTTTACACGAGTATGACATACTAGCTTGGTAATTTTTACAATTTTACCACATTTACTTTTATTCTAAATTGCAGAAAACAGAATTTAATGAGTAGTTCCATTCAAAATTTTGACTGGCAGTAAGCAATGAAATTCACTTTGGCTCCCAAAGTAAAACCAAACCGCTTGTCTGTCAAGATTATTATTCATGAACAGGATCACAGCTATGAATCAGCACTTGCAAGTTATTTGAAGAGGTCAAGGGGTTTCATATGTTTTAGTATCTTCAGGCTTTCCATACTGATATTTTATTTCCTTCCACGTCGGCATATTGCATTTTTAAATGGCAATATAAAAATTCTACTTTAACCTTCAACCTTTTGTTTCAAAGCCTTAGCAGCTGTTTTAGGCTAAGCATAGGTTTAGCCCATCTAGACAGACCACACTGAATCCGGACCTATCTGTTACAGGCGCATTAGTTTGTCGAAGTCTATCCGCCCTGTGGTTCACAGGGCACTGTTGGTTTATAGAGAACCGGGACATAGTAAAAATAAAAAGCGAGTTTTAGATAGAGGTGATTGATGAAATGTGGAAGGAAATCAACAGAGAGCGATAAAGCACCTTACTTTATCTCTCTGAGCAATGCTTGTTAACGGAAACAGATAAGGACAATCAGGGGTTATAGGTAAATCAACTGATCAGCAGATCTGATCACAATCTTTCCCATCTGCAATAATCCAATGGAGCAGAGCATACAAGCAAATATACTGCAAATATACTGACCTGCAACCTCGAGCCTCTCAATTTTGGTCATTCCTGTTATGCAGCACCTGTTAAACAATTTAAAAAAAAGAATAATAATTTTGTAATTTAAAGAATTACTTCAATTATTATTCCACTTTTACAAATAGGTTCTGGTAAAGCTCAGTCACTTAATTATAGCTTGATGAATTATACAATGGTAAGACAAACAGAATGACAATAAATAGAAAATGTCAGCCACATACCATGTGTTATTATGCTGTTTCATTATAATTAATTGTGAAATTTGCTATAGCAATTTCTGAATTAAAAAAAATCATCTGTACTCCATTTTTTAGTGTAGGTATGTCAATGTGAAGCTAATTATGGCTATTACTTTTAGAATTCGTTTTGTAAATTGATCACAGAATTTAATGTTTTAAAGCGAGACAAACCAATGAACACCTCAAAACACCACCAAATTGAAATCCATTGATAAAACAATTTTTTTTGTGGGATTCTCACTGATAACTAGTTGTTTATTAGCATGGCTATTAGTAACATATTGGCTGTTTATTAGTACTTATAAAAGCACATAATTTGCATGACCATATTTCACATATTAATCCTACCCAATACCTAAACTACCTAACTAACTATTAATAAGCAACAAATTAGGAGTTTATTGAGGCAAAAGTCATAGTTAATGGTTTGTTAAAAGCAAGAATTGGACCTTAAAATAAAGTGTGACCCAAAAACAAACAAACAAAACAAATATACCTCCCAAAAAAAATAAATTGAGCAGATTTAGTTACAGATTTTTTTCTGTATTCAAGTTATTTTGTTTTCAGTAAAAACAATAAAATTAAATTAAATTAAAAATAATCACCAATGATTGTGAGAGTGTGGTAAAATAAAGCTATTTTTAAATACAGTTTAAGTCAAAAGTTCACATTTTAAAATCTGCAAAATGTTAACTGTTTTACCAAAATAAGGGATCATACAAAATGCATGTTTTTTTTTTTTTGTTTTTTTTAATTTAATACTGACCTGAATCAGATATTTCACATAAAAGTCATTTACATATACAGTAGTCAACATTTGAAGTGGACAAAAACGTGTATTGTTTTTGTTCCAGGGCAACTTCAAATGTTGACTACTGTAGTTCACAAGAGAAAATAATAGCTGAATTTATTAAAATGACCCCGTTCAAAAGTTTACATACGTTTGATTCCTAATACAGTGCTGTTACCTGAATAATCCACAGCTGTGTTTTTTTTTTTCATTTTTGTTTAGTGAGAGTTGTTCATGAACAGTTGTCCTGAACAGTTAAGCTGCCTGCTGTTCTTCACAAAAATCCTTCAGGTGCCACAAATTCTTTGGTTTTTCAGCGTTTTTGTGTATTTGAACCCTTTCCAACAATGACTCTAAAAAACTTTTGGAATTTTAAGATCAGGATAAATTTCACTTATTTTGTCTTCTGGGAAACATGTAAGTATCTTCTGTAGCTTCTAAAGGGCAGTACTAAATGAAAAAATATGATATTTAGGCAAAATAAGAAAAATGTACACATCTTCATTCAGTTCAAAAGTTTACACCCCTCAGCTCTCAGTGCATCGTTTTTCCCTCAGGAGCATCAGTGAGTGTTTGAACCTTCTGCAATAGTTGCATAAGAGTCCCTCAGTTGTCCTCAGTGTGAAATAGATGTATCATAAAATCATATAGTCATTGTTGGAAAGGGTTCAAATACACAGAATTAGTGGGACCTGAAGGACTTTTCTGAAGAACAGCGATCAGTTTAACTGTTCCGGACAAACAAGGTACTCATGAACAAACTATCACTAAACATAAAAAACAAAAACACAGCTGTGGATTATTCAGGTAACAACACAGTATTAAGAATCAATTGAACACGGTCATTTTTATAAATTCAACTATTATTCTCTCTCATAGACTATATATATGTAAATGTCTTTTATGTGAGATATCTTATTCAGGTCCTAAATTCAGATACTAAATAAAAAATAACATGCACTTTGTATGATCCCTCTTATTTTGGTAAAATAATTATTTTGCAGATTCTGCAAGGTGTATGTAAACTTTTGACTTCAATTGTATTTATAGGCCTATTTAACAAATATTTAGTATCACTGAGGTACTATTCTTTTTTTTATTATTTTTTGATCTAGTTTTTATTTTTTATTTTTTATCTGTCCTTTTTTAATTTTAATTTCAGTTACAGTTTTAGTAATTATGTTTTTGTCATGTAACTGTCATTTCTCATGTGTTCTGTCATGTTATTTTAGTACATCAAGATATATGAAAATAAGAACTGTTGCCTTGGCAGCTAGAATTTTTCTTTTAACAATGTCTTTACTACCTTTCTGGTCCTTAATTGTCTTGCTCTAGTTTTCACTGCTCCCTGTAGTCAATAAGTGTCTCCTGTTCCCCTCTCACCCCACCTCACTCTCGCTCCAGATGTGTTAGAAACAGTTAATGATGTTCGAGCTGAAAAGCTCTCCCCTCTTTTGTCCAGGTAATGGAATCTCAGAATTCCAGACCAGTAAAGGAAATTTACATTAATCTTTCTGTAATACAGGCCTGCTATCGCAGCAGCCAAAGGTTACAGAGGTCAGAATGCCTGAGTGAACCATTCCAAGGATGAAATTACTGGAGAATGAAAATAAGATATTGCAGGTATTCAGAAAAGAAACGTCAGAAAGAGAGACTGATATGCTGCACAGATGTAAAGGTTTATTTATCCTGACATTAACGCAACGTGTCACATGTTAATACTGTATGGACATTAGTCAGAGTAGACGCCGTAATTAATTTGACACAAACGAAAATGACATTGTGAGGAACCGCTGTGCACAACTGAATTATATTCAGCCAAGAAATTATTTTTGAATGAAGATGAGAGAGAGCAATGCACAGGTAATGCACCAACAAGTTGAACAACATTCAAATGCATCTCTTTCCAACTATATTTAGAACAATTTCCAAACATGCGCCTTCATTTTAGATTCAGTTCATGCCTGTTCTTATAAGATTAAGGTAATGAGGTGAGCGTCAGGCTGTAGGCAGTTGAAGATTTGAGTCTGGCTATCAGACAGACTCCAAAACAGAAGCAATAGCCTGACCTGCTCCAGCTCCAGCTGAGTAACCCCATATACATCACTCATTTACAGCTTCAGGAATGAGGACACATCCAACAATGGTGATGAATGAGGGAAACGTTCAGCTCTCCAACCACCAGAGGGACATTCATTAACTAGCAGATTATACTGTTATGACAGACAGCATCCTTTATTGAGGTTATTTCGGTTAACAAAAACCATAGCTAAAACGCATTTTTGTTACTTAAAAAAAAAAGTAAACTTTAACTGAAATAAAATAAAATAAACTTTAACTTATTTTATTTCAGATAGGTGACAAAGCAGTATGTCTTTTTTCATTTAACTTGATGTACTAAAATAACTAAAACAGTAATAAAACTACATAGAGTTCAAAATAAAAAGCTGAAAAAGCAAAGAATTTGTGGGACCTAAAGGATTTTTCTGAAGAAAACAACACAGTATTAAGATTCAAGTGTATGTACATTTTTATAAATTCAACTATTATTCTTTCTCATGAACTACATGTAAACATATTTTATGTGAAATATCTTATTCAGGTCAGTACTAAATAAAAAAAAATAACATGCATTTCGAATGATCCCTCTTATTTTGGTTAAAAAAAAAATTATTTAGCAGATTCTGCAAGGTGTATGTAAACTTTTGACTTCAACTGTATTTGTATCCCTATTTTAAAAAAAAAAATCGTAATATCACCGAGATACTATTATTTATTTATTTATTTTTATTATTTTTTATCTAGTTTTTATTTTAATTTTGTTATCTTTCCTTTTTTTCATTTTAATTTCAGGTACCTTTTTAGTAATTGTTATGTTTTTGTCATGTTACTGTCACTAAAAATATTTTAGTATCACTGAAAGTAAACTTTAACTGAAATAAAATAAAATATAAAAAGAAACTTTTAACTTATTATTTCAGCTAGTTGACAAAGTAGTATGTCTCATTTGCATTTAACTTGATGTACTAAAATAAGTAAAACAGCAGTAAAACTATATAGACATTTAACAAAAATTAAATCACAAAAATACACAACAAAATTACTGAAACTAACTTTAAATAAATTAATTAAATCAATTAATTAATCAAACAATAAAAAACTAAAAATGCAGTTAAACATTTTATTTAAAAATGTTTTAAGAGGAATATTTTAATTTTAACAGTGCATTGTCCATGTCACAGTAAAAACTTAATTTTTACTGTAATCTCAAGACAATGTATTAAGAATTAAATAAAGGAAAATGTGAGAAAAAAAATGGCAGATACTTTTTAAAAGCTTTTCCTTTATGCTAACAGAAACTGTGACAGAATTCAAATTAAAATAAAATTTAAAAAAAAAATTACATTTTCAATGTTTTATGCTCTTAAATTCCTTGTTTTTGTTGTTGTGATTATTTTAATTCCTTTTATCTACAGCACTTTGAATTACCATTGTGTATGAAATGTGCTATATAAATAAACGCCTTGCCTTTTTCAAATTGGCATAAAAGGTCTAGGCTTAAAGGGACAGTTCACCCAAAAATGAAAAATACCCCATGATTCACCCTAAGACATCCTAGATGTATATGACTTTCTTCTTACAGATGCATACAATCATTTTTTATACTCAAATGCATTGATTCACTTCAGAAGGCCTTTATTAACCCCCAGAGCCATGTGGAGTACTTTTTATGATGGATGGATGCACTTTATTGAACAAAATCTCAACACCCATTCGCTGACATTATAAAGCTCGGAAGAGCCAAGACATTTTTTTAATATAACTCTTATTTTATTCATCTAAAAGAAGAAAGTCATTTATATTTTTCGTTTTTGGGTGTACTATCCCTGTAAGGTCAGGAAGAATTGTAAAGGCAGATGTCCCTTTAAGGAAAGACAAAAGGAAAGACTTTTGATCCATAAGGGGACACTCATGTTAGCATGCTATACAATATACTAAAGCAAATTGCCACGTCTAATTTATTCACAAGATTGCTGTGAAACTCAAAACAGGGTCTGCAGTCCAGGCTTCAGTTTTATTAACATCATCTAGAGAGTTTCCTTTGTGCGTTAGTTTGGCCAAATACCATCTTTCACTTGTTTCTAAATCCTTTATTGACCCTCTTAAGCCTCAGTGAATCCTTTTCTGTCTAAACCCTTATGAATAACATAAATTCACCTGTTTTGCCAGATAAAAGTAGTAAGGGGATTATTTCAAACTCATTTTCTATTCAGATAAACTCCACTCAAGATGAACAGATTCAGCCCTTTAAGACATTTTTCTCACTTCTCACTGAACATAAATCATAAATTCCCACTATCCCTATCTGAACCTCTGGTCAGCTGGTATTAGAAACCATACAACTGCTGAAAAAGAGAGGAGGAGAGGGAGAGAAAAAGAAGGGAGGAGAAAGTAGAGGACAGATGATGGTGGAGGACTTATTGTCCCACTTTTGCTAACACAAATGGGGCATTTACTACAAGGACTCAATATCAGCATTACCCATTCCACCCCACTGATGTCTCACAGGAAATGTGTTCAACTTCACCTATATTTTAACTCTTCTATGAGGAGTCCTAAGTGGCTAAGTCTGCCACGGTACGTCTTGGATATTTTACTGGTTACAAAATAGTGCCTGAAATGCTGTTCAGTAAATGTACTTCAGAAGGTGGGCAGTGGAAGTGGGCAATTTATTGGGCAGTTTATAATTTTTTTTATTATTAATTTTAGAGGCCTGCAGTTTTTACCAATAAACATCAAAATTAGGGGGCGTTTACACAATATGATTTTCAACTAAAAACAGATTTTTTTTACTATTTTAAAGGGTCGGTTCACCCAAAAATTCCTCATGTCGTTCCAAACCCATAAGATCTTTGTTTGTCTTTGTAAGACAAATTAAGATATTTTTCATGAAATCCTAAAGCTTTTTGACCCCTCATAGACCGCAACAAAATAGACAGGTTGAAGGCCCAGAAAAGTGGTAGGGACATTGTTAAAATAGTCCATGTGACATCAGTGGTTCAACCTTAATTTTATGAAGTGACGAGAATAACTTTTGTGTGCAAAAATAATGACTTTATTCAACAATTTCTTCTCTTCCATGTCAGTCTTTGAAGCAGACTATTTTAATTATTTTCTTTTTACATGTTTTTTTTGGGCGGTTATGCTTTTTTATTGCGATAGGACAGTAGAGAGATGACAGGAAAAAGCTGGGAGGAGAGAGGGGAGCGGGATCTCGAGACGAGAATCGAACTCGGGTCGCTATGAGCGCAGTTGCGCTACATGTCGATGCACTAACCACAAGGCTATTGGCACCGACAACGTGGACTATTTTAACAATGTCCTTACTGCCTTTCTGGGTCTTGAACGTTTCAGCTGCGTTACTGCCTATTCAGGCTTAGAAAGTGCTCAGATTTCATCAAAAAATATCTTAATTTGTATTCCAAAAATGAACGAAGGTCTTGGAGAGACATGAGGGTGAACAATTAATGACAGATTTAGTTAGCTATTAGTTAAAAAAAAAAAAAAAGGAAACAAAACAAAACAAAACAAAAAAAAAACACACACACACACACACTGCATTTCTGCCTCTAATGCTTAAGTAATGGGAAACCCATTTGTATGTGAGAACAGTTTTGCTCTCTTCAAGGTCACTGCCTGTGCATGCTGTGTGAGAGATTGAGTGATTTCCAAGTCAACATACATTCCCAAAATAATCATCTATATTTCCTGCCTGGATGAACCGCTGATACGGTTTAGCCAAAGCATCAACATGAGACAGTGTGGCGCCACAGACTGCTTTATGAGAATAATTGGCCTTTGTGACAGATGTCCTTCCAAAACTAAAACTGGCCTAGAAAAACCAGGTGAATTTTACACATCTCTAAAAGATTTAATCTGGCGCTACGTCTTGTAAAGCTTGAGAAAACTCACAAAATAACTCACCTTAACAGACCTATCTGTCAACCACACCAGCTTAAGACTACAGTTTGTATTTATTTCATGCTTATATACATTCTCAGAGCAAAAAAAAAAAACATCAGAACACCTCCAAAATGATTTCCAAGTTGAGGTCATGATTTTACTCATCTGATAGCCTACCCCAGTGCTCAACAACTCTATTCCTCTCCAAAGGACATGAGACACGAGACACATTTGTTATCTGTGGAAGTTCAGCATCCAGCACCTGTTATCATTTAATCAAAGGGAATGTCCTGAAAACGTATGGCCTGGTACAGACAAATCGATTCGTACCAAGGAAAGTTAACAAGTAGATGAGGAATTGAGAGAAGGTCACTCCTTTCTGTCTGACCTATTCAGCCTGTACACCTTACCAGCACAACAGACAACAATGACCTTTACCTCAACTGTCCCTAACCTTCCAGTCTAGAAACAAAACAACACGGAAAAGTAAGACAAGCAAAAGTGGAACAGTACCTCTGTAACATACTTACTCCCTGGTATACTTAATTGACATTCAGCGGTCAGACTCAGATGTTATTCCAAGGTAACGCTGGATCATTCCGCTAGTATGAGGGGACGAACATTTACCGTTTCCGTTGTAATTAAGACAGCTGCTTGGCTTGTAAAAGTGACTTACGTTAGCACTGCTTTGTGCATCGCAACACTGAAGACAACAGTACAATATAGACTTTTTTTTTGCATATGATTCGTAAATGCGACCGAGCCTTAACTTACCGGCGCTACTTTTCAAACCGCGGACTAGCTCTGGCTTACTTCATATAAACGCAATCGGCGCCATCTTGTGTCTTCGTTATCGATTCTAGTGGAAAAAGTACCACTACTATAATATTAGAGTAAAGTTTGTCTTGTTGGTCGGTTTATTGATTTGTACATTCCAAGACAATTTTGTAGCGTAAGGATGAAAATGAAACACTATGAAATTATAAAATAAATTTACCTCAAATATTGATCAAGTAATTTCGTGAATGACCACATGAGTGTACATTTTCCCATATGGATAATTTATTTCAAAATCTCCCTTTTATCTGTACTCTTCTTGTGAAGAAAAATTCAGGAATGTGAGGAACCATGGGATCTTTTTATCCTAAAATTTCAATACTACAGTGCTCCGTCCTCTTTAATAATTTAATCAAACCCTTAAATATACATTCAGAATTTAATTCCCTCTGAAACCTCTCACAATAGTAGACTCTTTGATTTGGAATTATCTCTGTGCCATAGATTTAACAAATATATATATAACATCATGTCTTCATATATCATTCAAGAAACAAGACATGTGGAGAGCCAGAAGACAGGATTTGCACTTAACGAAGCTTTTAAGACCGAAAGGTCAAGTTTTCCCACCAGAATAACCCTTGAGTTTTACTTCATAACCACTACTTTTCTTTTGAAGTGAATCTGACAAGGGGCACAACTGACACTCAACTAAAATAAAAATTCATATTATACAGCACGGAGCAAGATTATATACAGGCACAGTATATTTTAATACAGCAACAGATCATGGATAGTTGAAAAATCAAGTAAGCTAGATGCCCAGGGAAATTCAAATACACTGAGACTCAACTGGAAAGAAATCTCCCTCTTCATTTATACATTGTCCATACTTGAATGACCTTTAAAAGGGCAACATTTTTCAGGAAATATAACCTTGGGACTTAAAGCTATAGAGAATCCATCCCTGTCAAGAAACTGAATAAGGTTTCCTCAAGTAAAGCTTTTCAAAGTCAAACACTCCTGCTATACCAAGTGGGTCACAAAATTATATAAAAAATGATTAAAAAAATATCAAAAGGTATAAGTAGACAAGGACCATCAGAGAAGATGCAAAAAGTAAACTGAGGTATTGCTTCCAATGATCTAAAAAGAGCTAATTACGTAAAGCTTAAAAACAGCGCGTCAAGTTTATGATCAATAGGCGAGACTGGGGCTAGTTGTCACACTTGTTCTCCTGTGAATACTTCTCTATTATTGAAAGTCTTGGCCACATTTTTACTTCAACATTTCCACCGTCGCTGCACAAAGGAAACACACATTACAGGTTTCTGTATTTGACTTTTGGCTCAAAACTCAGAGTTACGGAGATAAACCCCTTGTGATGAGTGAAAGCTGGTTTGGGATAAAAGTGAAGTCAAATTCAAGCGCAGGGACTAGCAGTGGAAAGTGGTCCAGCAGCTCAGCAGCTCAAACCTTTTTTTTTTTTAATGATCTCTTCTGGCTCTCAGTAAAAGGTAATTGGATAAAACGTGGGGAGGAACTCACCTGCTGGGAAACTGTCGCTCTGCAGCTTTTAAATGGAAATGCTACTTGCTGTCACTCATACGAGGACACACATTTAAGTTAACACTCAAAAGTGAACACTGATTTCCACATATATACAGTGGGGTATGGTTCAAAAAGCTGGGATCACACTGAAGGTTACATGAATAAGACTTTCTAAAATTCATATTAATGCTCACATATAATGTGCAAGTGAAAAACTGCCCCAATGTACACTACCAGTCAAAAGTTTTTGAACTAAGAATTCTCGTCTGCTCACCAAGCCTGCATATTTCGATCCAAAATACAGCAAAAGCAGTAATATTGTGAAATATTTTTATTGTTTTAAATAACTGTTTTCTATTTGAATATATTTTCAAATGTAATTTATTCCTGTGATCAAAGCTACATTTTTAGAATCATTATTCCAGTCTTCAGTGTTACATGATCCATCAGAAATCTTTCTAATATGCTGATTTGCTGTTTTAGAAACATTTATTATTATTATCAATATTTAAAACAGTTGAGTATTTTTTTTTAGGATTCTTTGATGAATAGAAAGATCCAAAGATCAGCATTTATCTGAAATAAAAAGCTTTTGTAACATTATACACTATAAAAACTAAGTTAATTTTTTTTCCTGGGAAAGAAGGTATAAAATTAATACTTCTATTTAGCAACGATGCTTTATAGTGATCAAAAGTAATGATAATGACAATTATAGTGCTACAAAAGATTTCTTTTTCAGATAAATGCTGTTCTTCTGAACTTTCTATTCATCAAAAAAAACTACTTTTCAACATCATAATAATAATAATGAATGTTTTTTTGAGCAGCAAATCATAATATTAGAATTATTTCTGAAGGATCATGTGATGTGTAATGACGCTAAAAATTCAGCTTTGAAATCACTGGAATAAATTATATTTTAAAATATATTCAAATAGAAAACAGTTATTTTAAATAGTAAAAAATATATATATTTGACTTTTGCTGTACTTTGGATAAAATAAATGCAGGCTTGTTGAGCAGAAGAGATTTCTTTAAAAAAAAAAAAAAAAAACTTTAAAAATCTTACTTTACATGAGTAAAATACACAATATACACTTGAAATACACAAATTATTCATTTGAAAGTGTGAAAGAACAGCATTTATTTGATATATAAATACTTAATAACATTATAAATGTTTTTACTGTCACTTTTGAACAATTGAATGCATCCCATTTCATTTTTTAAATCTTACTTGTATAGGTTTTTTTGAGCACCACAACACCATTTCTGAAGGATCATGTGACACTGAAGACTAAAGTAATGAGTGCTGAAAATGGAAAAATGGCATTATAAAATAGATAGTTATTTAAAATTGTAATAATATTCACATTAATACTGTTTTTACTGTATTTTTGATCAAATAAATGCAGCCTTGGTGAGCATAAGAGACTTTTTAAAAACATAAGCTATTAAAATAGCTTAATTATTCCAAACTTTTGGCCAATATAGTGTAAACTTTTCAAACTTTTTCTTTTGACTTTTGGAGAAACAAAGCACTTCTGGAAAATAAAGTTTTAGCTAAATAACACTGCATACAATGTCAGGCAATTTCCATCGATTCCCTCTTTGATTTCCAATTTCTGCAGCTTGCACCAAACCCATGCTTTCTCACTTCTTCGTCTTTAACACACTCCCACTCCAACACACTCTCCCCTACTTAAGTATTTAAAAGAATACCCTGTACTGTACTCTTTTACACCTACATTTCATAACTAGTTGGTGCATGGCCAACTTTGAAACTTTGTATGGCTGCACTTATGTTACTTATTTATTCTCCTTATGAACTGCTTGCATTGTAGCATTCTTTTTGTAGATTGCACTGAATAAAAAGAATTACCAAGCAAATACAAGTTACAGTACTCACTGTCAAATGCACTCATGCATCCTTAATCATAACTGTCATAAAACAATTAAAATGGATAGTTATGACCCTGAAAGCTGACTGGTCACCACAGCATTTTATCTGTGCTACAATATAAACTTTTGTAAGAGCAAAATGCACTAGGTGCTATATTGTAAATATAGTCACAGCTAAAAAGTTTATAGTAACTCTGTTGTGCATTTATTGTACAATTAAAAAAAAAAAATGAATAGGAATGTGAAGATCGGAAAAACAAATACAAAAAGTTAAAAGCTAGATTTGCATTGTGGTTTAAAGAAAGAAATGTCTAAAATTTGATGTTAAACATAAAAATGTTAATTTAAACTAAACAATATCCCAAATAAATATTATACAATACCATTACTGTAGGGAAGAATAAAAATGCAGAACTTTCCAATAATAAATGTATAACTAGTCAGAAGAATATGTGCTGAGAAAAACAGCAGGTGGCAATTTTTCAGGGCTTTACAAAGAGAATCTGAGCAAGTGCTGCTCTTTAAAAAGGTTATTTCCCCATTATTTATGCTCTAAGTGAAACTCTTCACTTGATGCAGCAGACGGCAAATTTTAAATCCATAAGTGAACTCTGAGACGAGACATGGGAATCTTAAAAGGTTTGCTGTGTCATTCACATTAACACTTCGTCTGATATTTTGCATGGCAAGAGCACATGCATCAGAGCACTTTATATTCATGAAACACATACTCTGAAATCAAAGCCATAAGTATGCCCTGATGTAGGTGTTCTTTTGTTCATTCTTTTTGGCTGAAGTCCTTCAATCATTTCAATCACCTTCTCTGCAATGGAGCACTCTATTTTTAAAGTCCAGCAGACGGTCACCGGCTATCGCCTCCCGCAGCGCTTTGAAGAAGCCAAGGTAATGCGCCATGTTGTGTAGCATGAGTAAAACACCGCCGAGCAGCTCGTTGGTCACCAGTAAATGATGAACATACGCTCTCATATGCTTTTTACAGCAGTAGCAGCCGCAGCCCTCCACAAGTGGGCGGAAATCATCTTGATACCTAAAAAGTCAAACACAGTGTTTTGAGGCTAATTGTCACACCAGGGTGTCTGAATTTTTAAGAGCATTAAATTTAAAGGGATAGTCCACCCAAAAATGAAAATTCAGTCATTAATTACTCACCCTCATGTCGTTCCAGACCCATAAGACCTTAATAAGGAATTAAGATATTTTTGATTAAATTCAACTACCACGTTCAAGGTTTAGAAAGGTAGTAGTTCTTAAAATAATCCACACTGTAAAAAACAATTTGTTGAGTCAACATAAAATAATTTGTAACCTGGCTGCCTTAAAATTTTACGTTCAGTCAACTCAAAAAAAAGTTCATTTAACTTGAAATGTTAAATTATACTAAGTGACAACTTAGATATTTGAGTTGAATCAACTTAAAATTTTAAGGCAGCTGGGTTACTTACCCATCTGTTAAGGTTAGCAAACACAAATATCCAAGTTGTTACTTAGTACAACTTAACATTTCAAGTTGAATAAACTTACTTTAGTTGACTGAGCTTAAAGTTTTAAGGCAGCAGGGTAACAAATTATTTTAAGCTGACTCAGCAAATTGTGTTTTTTATTTTTTACAGTGCATGTGACATGGTTCAACCTTAATTTTATGAAGCTACAAGAATAGTTTTTGCAGGCAAAGAAAACAAAAATAACTTTATTCAACAATTTCTCCTCCTTACTACTTTTCTGGGTCTTGAATATCTTGAACATGTCAGTTGCAGGTTTAAAAAGCTCTTGGATTCCATCAAAAATATCTTAATTTGTGATCCGAAGATGAACGAAGGTCTTACGGGTTTGGAACGACATGAGGGTGAGTAATTAAAAACCAAATTTTTATTTTTGGTTGAACTATCCCTTTAAGGATTTTGTGTGTCAAACTAAAATATTAACTAAAAGTTGATTAATCAAGGCATGTTTTCCACAAAATAAACAAATAAAATAATATTAAATGTACAAATATATCAATACTTGTTAATAAACAGTAGGTTCATATATTATATTAATAAAAGGCAGTTCATATATTTTTACCCCTGCTGATGTATACAGGAGGTTTTTACAAGACATTGTGGTTTGAGGGGGTATGGGTGTGGGGGTTGGTAAATCCTTTTGTTTAATATCCTTCATTGCTCCTTTGACCACTAATCTGATCTGACTCTAGTGATAGAGGCAATATTATGAAAATGCACTCAGAAGCAAATATGAATTACTGACATAGTGAATTTATTTATCCTCGTATCCAAGCTGAGTTGAGATCATGAAAGATGTGTATGAAAGCATTAGATGTGCATGAAAGCATTAGTAGTCTCATCTGATATGAGCAAATGAACACACACAGCTGTTTGAGGAGTGAAAGGGTATGTCCTTGTCTCCCTCCTTACGTACACACCTTTTATCTTTGAGGTTCATTTCAAAAGGCGTCATATTTTCATCTCCATTTGAGTTCGACTTCCTGACATCAGGCGTCTCTCCGTTCAGTTCCAAGACTGTCAAACATATAGAAGATTAAACGTTAAAGCACAAATCCTGTGCATAAAGTTGTGGTCAGAATTATTAGCCTTCTTGGTAAATACAGTGCCTTGCAAAAGTATTCATACCCCTTCATTTTTTTCACATTTTGTTGTTGCCTTATGTTTAAATACATAAATTTACACTCCATAAACCATAATGACAAAGCAAAAACTGATCTGTGACAACTTTGTAAATGTATTAAAATTAATAAACTGAAATAAGAACATTGCATAAGTATTCATACCCTTAACATAGTACTTAGTTGAAGCAGCTTTACTCAAGTCTTTTTGGGTATAATGTGACAAGCTTTGCACATCAGCCTTTGGCAATTATCTGCCATTCTTCTCACCTCTTCATCTTTCAAGCTCTGTCAGCTTAGACGAGGACTGGCAGACATTTTCAGGTTTATCCAGAAATGTTTGATTGGGTTTAAGCCCATGCTCTGGCTGGACCACTCAAGGACATTCACAGATTTGCCCATAAGCCAGTCTTGCTATGAGCTTAGGGTCAAGCTCAAGGAGGAGGCCTAGTTGTTCCAAACTTCTTCTATTATGGATAATGGAGGCTTCATGTTTCTGTGAACCTTCAGTGCAGCAGAATTTTTTTTTTTTAACTCTTGCCCAGATCTGTGCCTTGACGCAATCCTGTCTCTGAGGTCTACAAGCATTTCTTTTGACCTCAGGACTTGGCTTTTGCTCTGATAGGCATTTTTAGCTGTTAGATATTTTATTGATAGGTGCCTTTCCAAATCATACTCCAGGTTAACTAAACTGAGCTAAATGAGCTAAATTTCAAGTGTCCAGGAAAAGGGTATGAATACTTATGCAATGACTCATTTCAGTCAGCAAAGTTGTTACAAACCTGTTTTTTACTTCGTCATGATGATGTATGGAGTGTAGATTGATGTGTAAAATTTTTTAAAGCAGTTTAACATAAGGATGCAACATAAAACGTGAAAAAAAAAAAAAAATTATATATATATATATACACACACACTTTCGCAAGGCACTGTACGAGCAAAAAAGGCTTTGAAAATAAATCTACATAGTTTATCCTTTCATTTTTTACAGCAAGAATCTAACCTTTTATTGAAGTAAAAAAAAAAATAGAAAGTGTGTGTGGGGGGGGGCATTTTATGTTGCACATTTTATGTTGTAGCCTTATGTTAAACTGCTTTAAATTACTTTTCTACACTCCATACACAATAATGACAAAGCACAAAACAGGTTTGTAACAACTTTCCAGATTTATTAGAGAGGAAAAAAATTAAAATGATTCCATTGCAGAAATATTCATACCCTTTTCTGGGACACTAGCTATTTAGCTTAGGAACATTCATATTGCTTGTAGAGGTTACTACATTGAGTGGTGTTAACTTGTGGCAAATTCAATTAGAATAAATATATGATTTGAAAAGGCACAAACCACTTAATAATGAAAATGCATGTCAGAGCAAAAACCATGCCCTGAGGTCAAAAGAACTGCCTGCAGAGCTCAGAGACTGGATTGTGTCAAGCTACACATTTGGAAAAAAAATTCTGCTGCATTGAAGGTTCACAGAAGCATGCAGCCTCCATTATCCATAATGGATGAAGTCTGAAACAACTACAACTCTTCCTTAGAGCTGGCCTCCTGGCCAAACTGAGCAACTGATGGATAAGGGCCTTTGTTAGACTGGTGACCAAGAAGCTGATGGTCACTCTAGTTGAGCTCCATGATCATATATGCAGATGGCAGTTGGCACAAATCTAATTTGTGCTTTGTCATTTTGGTGTATGGAGTGTAGATTTATGTGGGGGAAAAAGTAATTCAAAGGAGTTTAACTTAAGGCTGCAACATAAAACATGAAAAATGCACTGTAAATGTTTTTTCCAATACACATTAGCTACAATTATTAGCATCCCTAATAACTGTGAGAGAAAAGCAAGCAATTTGGACCACAAATGTATAGTCTAGTCAACAGTTTGGAATGCCCTGAAAAAGAAAGAAACAACTGGTGACTTCAGCAATCAGACCAACCAGATCGACTAAGAAAAACCACATCAGCTGATGACAGACAAATAACTAGAGCTGTGAAAAAGAACTGTGATTATAAGAGTCATTAAAATCACCAACAACCTTCAGAAAGCTGGGGTGATGGTCTAACAGTCTACTGTTCGGAGAACAGACTTCGAAAGCAGAAATACCGGGGCTACACAGCATGATGCAAACCTCTGATCACCACCAAAAATAAAGGGGCCAGATTAGAGCACAAAGGTGAGCCGATGGAGTTTTGGAAGAGAGTTTTATGGACAGATAAGACAAAGATTAATCTTTATCAAAATGATGGGAAAGCAAAAGTGTGGAGGAAAAAGAAACTGAAAATAGTTCAAAGCATACAACCTTATCTGTAAAGCATGGTGGAGGTAGTGTCATGCCATGAGCATTGATGGGTGCCTCTGGAAGAGATTCACTCATCTTTATTGATGACTTAACAAATGATGGTGGCAGCAGAATGAATGCAGAAGTATCCAAAAGCATCTTGGCTTCCAATGTTCAAAATCCCACTCATTGGGAAGTGCTTCAAATGGCAACAGGACAATGACCCAAAACACACTGCCAATTCAGTTTATCAGGGGAAAAAAAAAAGGATGGTCTTGGATTGGCCAAGTCAATATACAGATTTAAATCCAATCGATAGATTTAAATCCTTTCTAAAGGCATAAACTCCAAAAAACAACATTTGAAAATGGCTACATTAAATGAGAAGTTCACTTCCAGAATGAAAATTTCCTGATAATTTCCTGATCCCCTTTGTCATTCAACATTTTTATGTCTTTCTTTCTTTCTTCAGTCAAAAATAAATGAAGGTTTCTGAGGAAAACATTTCAGGGTTTTTCTCCAAAATTGCAGTTTCCATGCAGCCTTAAAAGGCTCTACATGATCCCAGCTGAGAAATAAGCATCTTATCTAGTGCTCATTTTCTATGAAAAGTACGAATTTATATATTTTCTTTTTAACCACAGACGCATGACTTGCACTAGCTTGACCTCGCACATGCAAGAGTGACGTAGGCAGAAGTACTGACCCACAAACTGAACATTCAAAAAAAAAAAAAGAGTCAAACGCTCTTTACAAAAAAAGGTGAAACAACAATGTCGGACAATTTTGAAGTTGGAGGTGAAAATGAGATGAGTTTTTTGCCCTACCCTACCTTTTTGAGACAAAGTACACAGACGAAGAACCAACCGCAAGTGACTTTTCCTACATGATTACATAATACACATTGCACATGCGCATCGTAGAGCTAGTGCAAGACAAGCATTTGTGGTTAAAAAGTATCTTTTTTTTTTTTTAAAGAAAATGACTGCTAGAAAACTGCATTGAAACTGCAATTTAGACCTTCAGCCCACTGGCCACCATTTAAGTCCATTTAATGGAGAGAAATCCTGGATGTTTTCCTCAAAAACCTTAATTTCGTAGTGACTGAAGAAAGACAAGAAATCTTAGATGACATGGGGGTGAGTAAATAAACAGGAAATTTTCATTCTGGAAGTGAGCTTCTGCTTTAAAGGTTTACAAAGCATTTTTAACTCATATTATAATAATAACTATACAGACACCAAAAAACATTTCTAAAAGGCTAATCATGTGATTTCAACATGGCGGCCCATGAGAGTACCCGCTACATGTAAAATAAAACAGTTTTTAATAGGCCATTGATATGACCAGAGAGTCACATGTGAGTGTACATAATTTTTAAAGGGGCCATCGGATGCCCATTTTCCACAAATTGATATGATTCTTTAGGGTCTTAATGAAAAGTCTATAATATACTTTGGTTAAAAATTCTCAATGGTAGTGTAAAACACCCTTTTTACCTGGTCAAAATCAGCTCTGCAAACACATCGACTCCATTGCAAAAAAGGCCCAACAAAGGTTGTACTTCCTTCGACAGCTGAGGAAGTTCAACCTGCCGCAGGAGCTGCTCAAACAGTTCTACTCAGCCGCCATCGAATCTGTTCTTTGCACATCAATAACTGTCTGGTTTGGCTCAGCTACAAAATCAGACACCAGAAGATTACAGAGAACAGTTCGGACCGCCAAGAGGATTTTTGGTGCTCCCCTACCCACCCTTCAAGAACTGTATACATCCAGAGTGAGGAAAGGGCTCAGAAAATCACTCTGGATCCCTCACACCCATGTCATCCCCTTTTCAAACTTTTACCATCTGGTCGGTGCTACAGAGCCACAAATACCAGGACAGCCAGACATAAGAACAGTTTCTTCCCTCGGGCAATATACCTTATGAACAGTTAAATGTTCCAAATGTTCTGATTCTGATCAAAAATCATCCCATTCTGGTCGAGGCTGCTTTAAATGCAAATGAGCTCTGCTCGCCCCGCCCCTCTCTTCTCTCTGTGGAGTGACAAGCATGTTTACTTTAGCCGCATTTAGCTGCTAAACTTGCTAGCACATTATTAGGAAAGATGATCACAAAGATTCATAAAAAAAACCTTATACAACTGCTGTAAGTGAAGCTGGATCAGGAATGATTTGCGCAAACATAGACGGGTATATGTAGATCAGGAGGCGCATTCCCTTCACAAACCTAAACCACTGCATCTTCAGCAGCTCAGATTTTGGGAGTAAATGACGACCACTACGTTCATTATTACATCCAGCAACACAACACCTCAATCGCTCAATTCTTGTCTAACTTACATCCCTGGTCCGGCATCAAAACAAGGAGGTTGGATTGTTACAGCTAATCTTAGGGAAGACGCTAATGTCAATCAACTATCATGGAAATGGCCTCAGTTGGTGTGACGCCACAATGACAGGCATCTGAGAACGGCTCGATTTGAAAAAGGGAATATTATTTTTAGAGATTAATTAAAAACCACTACATGGATTTTTACCATTACAGGTTAGATTTGTACATACACTGCCAACACACATTAATGTTCAAACAACATGTAAAAGTGAACTTAGTATCTGATGACCCCTTTAACATTTTTACTAAATACTGTTTTAAACCTAAAATTACTACGTGCACGTTTAATTGTACAGTTGCCATTTATATTTATATTTCTACAAAATCTGTACAGCGAGATAACTGCAAAAAAAGAAAAACGGTAGTAAAAACACACGAGAGAAAAAGAAAAAAAATAAGCAAAAAGAGACCGCAAAATGGAAGTTTGGAGATACAGAGAGGGTGCAAAAAGAGCAAAGCGGTGTGGAGTACAGCCTGCAGTGACAGAAGGCGGCAGATCAGGATGAGGCTACAGCCAGTCTCCCTGCAGAGCTCTGTAATTGGCTAAGGCGATATTTCTTTCTTTCCTGATTGTGCAAGTGCCTGTCCTGAACTCTCTTACCGTCCTAACACATCGATTAGCTACCTCTTAGAACAGACTCCTGCACACTAAACAGCCCAAATCAATTATTTATGCCTGATGGTGAATTTTTTATGTCTCTTCATGTGATCCAGATACTCCGCAGACAATCGCAAGCATCTCTGTTCTCACAAAACCTGCTTTTGAAAGTAAAAACCAACATTAAAATGTGAAAAACCCATAATGAGGTTTGACTTCATACATGTTCCTGCTGAAAGATGCAAGATGGATTCCCAGGGCTCTGGTTCTGTTCCGAATGAGGCAACTATTTAATTTGACTGGGGCCTGAACAAACACACTCTCGAAAACGACTTTATTATTTAGGCGCACACTTAATTATCTGAAACAACTAGCAGAAGCACAGCCACACTTCCACCAATCCATGCTGAGATAAACAGCCCAACATGCTGCTAACCGCTTCTGCTGGAAGTGAACTAGTAGCTGACATTTTAAAGACTTTACTAATTCATATTATTGTGCTGAATAGCTCCTTTATAGCACAACAGCCTTCCTTCAAAATAAAAGATTCAATGTGAAAATAGTTTCTATTATACCAGTTTAATGATACATAGAGGGACAAAACGGAATGACTATGGCAACGCTAAAATGGAAAAATGCTGTCAATTGTTTTTAAATTGAATTTTGATTGATTTATCATCAATTCTCAGAATCCATTTCCTCTAAACAGAACATTTTAACCCTGTAAAATCCTGACATTTGAAATAACAGAAAACCTTGAGAGAAAAAGAAAACTTTTAGTATAATATTTGATATATCAGGTTTTTATGGTTTATATAGTATGATATAGAAAAATATGGAGCTAACACTCGAGTGGAAATAAGCCACATCAAGTTGATTGGTTGTGGTTTACGGTTTGAACCGGTATACTTTACACCACTACTTTACAGGGTTAAGAACGTGTAGAAAACCTGTAATTTTTTTTCAATAGTATATCTATGGGCTTCTGCACACCTGTAGGGGTTGATGTACCTGCCGTCTCAGGGTCAGGATCAATGGTGTAGTTGAAGGACAGCGCGCAGCCTCGTTCCGTCACCTGGAAGGGGAAGAAGCTCTCAAACAGGTCGACTCCTGCTTCAACACAGCTGATGACCTCATCAGGACGGCCAACCCCCAAAAGCAACCTAATACGGATGGCAAAAGCTCAATGTCAGTGCACTGCATGTTCCGGCTTAAAATACAATACGAGTCAAATACAATGTTTTTTTGCCTTAATGGGAGTTATTATTAATTAAAGGTTAACTATAAAGGTTAATTAAAGGTCATAGTTGTCTCTGCATGTTAAGCTGAGATAGAAAAACGTATTTAAACATTGAATAAATTACACACTTCAGCTGCAACAGGTAATCTAAGGCTTTGGATCTCACAATGCATTTTTTTCCTATTGGTTTGGGAATGTTTTTCTCAGTGTACCTCAGTAAGACAGATTATAGTGAACCCCAGAGATAAATCAAAGCCAAGTTCAGCCCAGGTAAATCATTAAGTATTACTACAAAACCAGTGAATCGGCAGTTTTTTGTGCAGGTCTCCACATTGCATTTCAATGGAAATCCAAAAGCTATCTTGAATACATCAACAAAGTCCTACAGTGAAACAAAAATAGTTTTTGAGGTTTTATAATTTTTTAGAAGTAAAATGAGGACCACTAGCACATTCTGACATGTACAAATAAACGCAAAGACAATATTTCTGTGAAAACCATAATATTTAAAGTAGAGGTTTAAAAAGTTCAGGTCAAAAGTTTACATACACCTTGCAGAATCTGCAAAATGTTCATGATTTTACCATAATAAGAGGGATACAAAATGTATCTTATTTTTCATTTAGTACTGACCTGAATAAGTTATTTCAAATAAGACATTTACATATAGTCCACAATATAAAATAATAGTTGAATTAAAAAAAAAAAAAAAAAAAGACTCGCTTTAAAAGTTTGCATACACTTGATTCTTAATACTGTGTTGTTACCTGAATGATTCATAGATGATTTATTTTTTGTTTAGTAATAGTTGTTCATGAGTACCTTGTTTGTCCTGAACAGTTAAACTGCTTGCTGTTCTTCAAAAAAAATCCTTCAGGTCACAGAAATTCTGTTTATCAGCATTTTTGTGTATTTGAACCCTTTCCAACAATGACTGTATGATTTTGAGATCCATCTTTTCTCACTGAGGACAACTGAGAGACTCAGAGAGGCAACTATTACAAAAGGTTCAAACCCTCACTGATCCTCAGAAGGAAACACGATGCATTAAGAGTCTAGGGGTGAAAACTTTTTGAATTTGAAGGTCAGGCTAAATTTAACTTATTTTGTCTTCTGGGGAACATGTAGGTATCTTTTGTAGCTTCTAAAAGGCGGTACTAAATGAAAAAAATATGATATTTAGGCAAAATAAGAAAAATGTACACATCTTCATTCTGTTCAAAAGTTTTAACCCCCAACTCTTAATGCATCGTTTTTCCTTCTGACGCATCAGTGAGTGTTTGAACCTTCTGTAATAGTTGCATATGAGTCCCTCAGTGTGAAAAGATGGATCTCAAAAAAAACACACAGATGTGGATTATTCAGGTAATAACACCGTTATGGTTATGGTTATGAATTATGGTTATTTCTATGAATTCAGCTAGAATTTTCTTGTGGACTATATTTAAACATCTTTTGTGTGAAATACCTTATTCAGGTCAACATGCATTTTATATGATCCCTCTCATTTTGGTAAAATAATTAACATTTTGCAGATCGTGCAAGGAGTATGTAAACTTTTGACCTCAACTGTATGGATAGAAATTTAAAAGTAACAGCATTTATTTGAAACAAATCTTCTGTAAGATTGTAAACATTTTTATTGTCACTTTTGATGATTGCTGGAAAAAATATATTTCAAAACTATTGAAAAAAAAACGCACATCATTGTCCAATAATTGCATAAATACTGCAGGACAGAAACATCTTGTCCCATTCTAAACCTAAATTATGTATCCTGTCCCACAGCCTGTCTGCCTCACAACCTTCTTCAGCTCCAGTTATTTGTGACCTGAGATACACCCAAGGGAAATGTCATTTTCTAACAAGACTATAAAGCCCAGTGGGAAGCAGCCCTCTTAAGACCCCGCTGTGCCACAAGGATGCTTCCAAATCCTCACTGCTTTACTTCCTGCCATTGTCTTGCTGTCTCTGTGTGATTCTCGAAGCTCTAGTCAATCTCCAAGAGAGGGAGATCAGAGAAATCAATCATTACACCACTAGGAACTCAAAATGAAGTTTGTTCCTGAAACCTTTCTAACCCCAGCACTTTCAGCTCCCCGGAAGGAATGAGGTGGTTGCTATGGGCTCCTGATGGGATGGCGAGTTGCTATGGCTGCCGAGAATTGAGGTGCATAATCAGAGAGTAATAAGAATGGGAAGATCTAGCCACTCAATCTCCAACTCAAGAAATGTCAAAACCTGTGAGGCAGAAATTTAAATAGACACCTTTTTTTTTACCTAGGTTTTTCCTCGGGAAGCTCTGCAGATGTCGCTTTAATCAGCTGAGCCCTCACATCCTGGTCCATGGCAGCAGAATGAAATCCATCCAGGACAAATCCGCCCACAGGACGCTTAGCAGTCTCTCGTGCCGAACGGAGCCTCTCCTCCATTATGTCCCCCCCCTCCAGAACCCCAAATATCTCAGCCTGTTTTAATTCCTGTAAAAGACAGTACATTTATATTTAAATACATTTCCTGTTAAGGCAAACTAAATATTTAAATACAATTAAAAACACACACATGCATACATATATACATATGCACATTATACACATTTATATATGCATTTTTGATCTTCTTGATCTTTCATTCAAAAAAAGCATCCTTTTACCAAGATATCAGCTCTGAGTTTTCTCCTATTCTGCCTGTTTAGATTTTATATCTCTTGGTATTTAGAAGAATCCATGATGCCATGTATCTGAACAAGATGTCCAGAAAAATAGGCCCGCAACATTACAGATCCAGCAGTACATTTAACCATGGACATGGGGTACTTTTTATCCCTGTCTGCACCAAGCCCATCTGGTGGGTTTGCTGCCAAAAGGCTCTTTTTTTTAGTTTCATCTGACCATAGAAGCCAGTCCTGTTTGAAGTTCCAGTCGTGTCTGACAACTCAATATGCTGGAGTTTGTTTTTGGATGAGCAAGGAGGATTTTCATTGAATCCCTCCCAAAAAACATGTGGTGATGTAGGGGCTGTTTGATATATTTTTTAGGCTTTCTGAGCCCAAGATAATTCTTTAGCTGCTACCATTGGAGAGTCTTCGGCCAGTCAAACTCTCTTCCTCACCGTGCATTAGGATGATATAGACACGTCGTCTATCTTCAGTTGACTGGAACTTCTTAATTATTGCCCTGATGGTGTAAATGGAGATTTTCATGCTTTAGCTATTTTCTTACAGCCACTTTCTATTTTGTGAAGCGCAAAAATCTGGTTTTGCACATCAGAACTATATTCTTTGATTTTACTCCTTGTGACAAATGGGTACGTTTCTCATATTTATAATCCTGTGAAACAGGAAGTCACGGCTGTACAATAACAAGCTCCTAGTCTCCCTGGTGTGCTAAAAAATGTAAATATGAATGGGAATATTCTTCAGACAGAGATATTTACTCAAAAGAATTTCTAGGTGTGCCAATAATCGTGGCGAACATCCATTAGAAAAAAAAAAATACTTATTTCATAATGTGAACTTCCCCTACTTTCAATTGTTTAACTTCAATGAAAGGTTAGAATTTTGTGGATTTTTTGTTTTTTGGTTCTTTTGAACAATGCAGATGTATTTTTACTGCCGCCTTTGCTCATATTTATATATAGGCCTATACACACAGTTGAGGTTAAAAGTTTACATCCCAGCTCAGGTCTAAAATTTACATACCCCCTTCAGAATCTGCAAAATGTTAATTATTTTACCAAAATAAGAGGGATCATACAAACTGCTTGTTTTTGTTTATTTAGTACTGACCTGAATAAGATATTTCACATAAAAGATATTTACATATAGTCCACATGAGAAAATAACAGGTGAATTTATAAAAATGACCCCACATGAGTCTAAATCCCCTTGATTCTTAATTGAAAATCTTTCCAACAATGACTGAGATTTTGAGATCCCTCTTTTCACACTGAGAGTAACTGAGGGACTCATATGCAACTATTACAGAAGGTTCAAATGCTCACTGATGCTTCTGAAGAAAAAAAAACATGCATTAAGAGCTGGAAGATCAGGGTAAGTTTAACTTTTGTCTTCTGGCAAACATGTAACTATCTTCTGTAGCCGCAGTACTAACTGAAAAAATATGATATTTAGGCAAAATAAGAAAAATGTAAAAATGTCTCCATTCTGTTCAAAAGTTTCCACTCCCCGGCTCTTAAAGCATTGTTTAATTTAGCATTATATATAGTATATGTTAACAAAATTACATTTTGTATGAAAATTTTGCAAAATGAGTGAAGGGTGAAAAAGAAATAAATATCAAATTAAATTTAATTAAAACAGCAGGGCAACAAAAATACATTTTAAATTTAACTGCAAATTGAGCCATTTCACTAATGTCATGTACTGTAAAAATAAATGCTCACTTATTCAAAGAATAAGTCACTTACACTAAAGTTAATCCATTCAAATTATTTGCAAAAAGTTGAGCATATATTATTTCCACCCCAGATTAAAGCTCCTTTGTAATTTTTCTTCACAACAGGTAAGGCAACTTTTTCTAAGGTGTCCTTTTTAAAAAAAAAAAAACAAAGAACAAAACTAAGACTGAAATGTGAACCAACAAAATAAAGTTCTTTACATTCACACTGTCCTTGTCCTTGAAAATGGATTCAGTCCACCTTCCATTGACACTGTTATTTTTGCGATCTAAGCTTATGAGAGTACTATACCACTTTCCTATGAATTACTAATAACATAATTATGAAATCAAATATTTAGTAAGTTGTTTAGAAGAATCTTTCTGCAAAAAGTCTCAGTTATCTGACTTTATTCTGCGCTTCTCTCTGACAGTCAAGCCCTGAATAGTATAAAAATGACCATTTGGCATTTTTAAGGGAAATGTACACTACTAGTCAATAGTTTTTGGACAGTAAGATTTTTAATGCTTTTTAAAGAAGTCTCTTCTGTTCACCAAGCCTGCATTTATTTGATCCAAAGTAAGCAAAAACAGTAACAATTTTGAAATATTATGTAATTTATTCCTGAGATTTCAAAGCTGATTTTTTAGCATCATTACTCCAGTCACATGATCCTTTAGAAATCATTCTAATATTCTGATTTGCTGCTAAAAAAAAAAAAAAAGACATTTATTATTAGTACTGTAATTTCAACATTAGATGCTGAAAACTGGTGAGTAGAATTTTTTCAGGTTTCTTTGATGAATAGAAAGTTCAGAAGAACAGCATTTATCTAAAACAGATATCTTCTGTAATATTATGAATGTCTTCATCATCACTTTATCATCATAAATGTCTTGATCAATTTAAAGCATCCTTGCTAAATAAAAGTATTAATTTCTATAATTTCTGAAGAATGGAGTAATGATTCTGAAAATTCAGCTTTGATCACAGAAATAAGTTACATTTTTAAATATGTTCAAACAGAAAGCAATTATTTTAAATAGCAAATCTATTTCACAATATTACTGTTTTTGCTGTATTTTGGATTAAATAAATGCAGGCTTGGTGAGCAGAAGAGACTTCTTTAAAAAACATCAAAAAACTTTTGACCGGTAGTGTATCCTGCAGCGACTTACAGGCATTCAGGTATTGTCTGTTTTTGTGTTTTAACCTGAGTTTTCTGGTGCAACACCAAACATTCATCCAGATGGGCCAGAGTCCTGTCCACTGCTTTGCGGACTCTCTTGCGAGAGGTATTGGCTTGCCAGGTCTCTCCGTCTGCCATGCTCTGATAGCAGTCCGGCTGGATAGCTGCCTGAATTGCCATGAACCGAGCCACTGTCAGCTCTATCCTTCCACCGCTGCCCCACACCGACACCGTCTGTTAAATACACACAACCATTAAATCCCTCACAATTAACAGTAAAGGAATGGCATAGCTTCAGAGAGCACAAAGCTCTCTGCAAGCCAAACCACAGCAGTTGAAAACCAATGAGATTTTACTAAATTGACTATTTGTAATGATTTAATGGAATCCGAGTAAGTGACAAAAGAAGCTTTAAACAATCAGTTCTCTAACCTTGTTGGTGACGTGACCGGTGGGGCTGGTGTTTGCAGAATCATGCAGAGAGCAGAAAAGCACAGTATCATGAAGACCTGCATAGGAAACCATCAGAGAAAAATCAGAGCTGTTCAGACGTCCTCTGTAACTCAAGCAGCTACTTCTAATCAAAACAGACGCCTTGCATATAAATCTAAAACGTTTTAACATCAGTTTCAATTACTGAAATTTTAAAGCTATAAATAGGGCACCCACAACTTATGACAAACTGCAAAATACACTTGTATTATTCATCCATTTACTAAACAGCGGTGGAATGCATAAGAACAGTCCAATGCAATCAGGCAGAACACTTGTTCATTATGACAAAACTGTTTACTGGCGAAATAAGCAAGAGCTCATAACTCTGAATGCATTTATATGGAGATTAGGACAAATTGGGGCACTGATGAGTGTCGTCAATGGCGAAAGTGTATTCGTACATGTATGTAAGAAACATAAAGAGGAATATAAATTCGGCAGTACTGTATGAAAATGACGGAGGTGAACTTCAGTGACCAACATTATCGTGTACAACCATTTTCTTTTTGTAATTATCCAAATGGAGAACTAGCAGCTGCCTCAAGTCACCCTTTGAAATGTCTTCACGGTCACACATCTTAATATCGTGAATGCAATTACCTTTCTCATTTCTGGTTGGATTGCTGTAGGCAACGACTGAAACAGTGCCCTTCTTTTCGTTACGGTTACAAAATGAAAACTGAAAACTCATTTTTCAAAAATGCATCTGCGGTAGGCATCCAAACATGAATGCATAATTATTTCTAAGCAGTCACTTAGAAGTCAGTAAGGGAGGGAGAGCATCTGAAAACATGCCTTCAGAATTAAAAATTAACACCTGCACTGCTAAATTTAGACTGGTTGAAAGCTACATAGAATTTTAAAACCAAACCAAACTTTTTTGATTTGGATATTGAAGTGTGTAATTTCTACACTGTAAAAAATAATAAACAATTTGTTGAGTCAGCTTAAAATAATTTGTTACCCTGCTGCCTTAAAATTTTAAGTTCAGTCAACTAAAATAAGTTTAGTCAACTTGAAATGTTAAGTTGTACCAACTTAGATATTTGTGTTTGCTAAACTTAACAGATGGGTAAGTAACCCAGCTGCCTTAAAATTTTAAGTTGATTCAACTCAAATATCCAAGTTGTCACTTAGTATAATTTAACATTTCAAGATCATCTTTTTAAAAATCTAATTAAATCTAATTCCTTATGTGCATTCCTAGTCATCTCAGTTGCAGTTGCTGGACCCGTTTGAACTATGTGATTTTAAGGGCCTCAAAACCTTTTGCGTCAGTGACCTGAGCCATGTAACCTATCACTTTAGAACCACAGGAAAATTGTATTATGACAACATTGCGACTGGCTGATGGCACCACAAAAGCCAAAACTTTTCATTAAAGTGGTGATTCACCGCTGGCAAATGGGGTTTTAATAAAGGTTGGTTGTCTATGCAGTAGAAACTCAATTTTTTTTTTTTTTATCAGTGCTACTAACTGGAGAAAACAGATAAAAATGGCATGCATGGAAACAGCCCAATTTTAAAACCCATTCTAGTAAAAACTTTTCAAAACCATTCAAGAAAATCTTATAATTAAATATTGGTGATATGTATGTTGCTAAGCTAAGATATTCTTTCAGACACACTGTTTGAAGACATTTTTAGCAAAAGCAAATCACAAAAAAGTTGAAATTCAAAAAGTCAAAAAAGTTAAATACTAACCAGCAAACTTTCTGACACCCTCTTTGAATTCTTCCAGAACCTCCTGATGCTCTGCACTGAAAAAAAAAAAAAAAAGTGGTGAAAATCTGAAACTGTAGGTATTCAAAAAAAAAAAAGTAAATATAAAATAAAATAAATATATAAATCAATTATAAAATAAATACATTATTTTTCCAATATGAAAAAAATTTGCAGAAATTAACGCAAGATGCATCCTTAATAATACTTTTTACATTTAGTAATTTAGCACACGCTTTTATCAAAAGCGACTTGCAAATGAGGATAATGGAAGCAATGAAAAGCAACAAAAGAGCAATGATATGCAACTGCTATGACAAGTCTCAGTTAGCCTAACACAGTACATGTAGCAAGGTTTTTTTAATTATATAATAAATAAAAACAAAACAAATAAATAGAACACAAAAACAATTGAGCAGCTAGTATTAAGTTTTTTTTTTATTTAAAGCAAACCAGTTAGAAAACAAATAGCAAGTCTTAAAGGGTTTTTTTTTTTTTTAAAGAACAGCATTAGAATAGAGAGTGCTAGAGTTAGAGTATTTACACTACCAAGTTTTTTGTTTTTAAAAGAAGACTGCTCACCAAGTCTGCATTAATTTGAAAAAAAAAATACAGTAAAAATACAAATGTTTTTGAAATATTATTACTATTTTAAATAACTGTTTAGATTTTAATTCTAAAATCTACACAGCAAAAGCTGTTTCCAACATTAATAATAGTAAGTAATGTTTCTTGAGCAGCAAATCAGTAAATTAGAATGATTTCTGAAGGATCATGTGACACTAAAGACTGTAGTAATGATGCTGAAAATTCAGCTTTGCCATCACAGGAATAGATTGTATTTTAATATAATTTTTATATGTTAAAATAGAATACAATTATTTTAAATTGCAAAGATATTTCATAATATTACTGTTTTTATTGTATTTTTGATCAAATAAATGTAACCTTAGCAAGCATTCGAGACTTCCTTCAACAACCTAAAACAAAATTATTTTTCCAAACTTTTGATTGGTATATAAAGCACCTTTCCAGGAACTCAAGGTCGCTTTATATACGACAAGACAAAAATATAATAAACCACTACTCTCATAGACATCCGCTGTGCATGCTATGAAAAATTCAAGTTGCCATAATGTTATGAACTGAGATCTCCCAGCAAATTACGCCATTTTACAAATCCACATGTTTGGTTACAAAGTAAACTATTTGCCAAATATTCAGTGAATCCTTGTACCTGAATGAATATTCATATTTTATTTCTTTATATTTTAAGATTAGTTGGTGCAAGTTTCTTTCAGTTGAAACAGCTTAGACTTGCATTTTAGTGTAGCAATTGGCTTAAGCCTTGTCTATGAAACCTGGGGATAATGTAAAAGTATAACTAGATTCTTACAGGCTATCCACAGACACTTGTGTGACTGATGGCAGGTCTTTCAAAGTGTGTAATGTGTCCTGGGTCAGATGGGGAACAGTCGCACAGCGAGTGTACAGAAGACAGCCGGGCACCTCTAGTGAATGCTGCCCTGATTTTCCCAGTCCAGTCAAAACTCCCAGGCGACATCCCTGTACCACTCGAGACAGTTCTAGTTTCATCCCACTTGTGGAGCTGTAGCTTCCTAATGTGAATGTTTATCAGCTCTAAAGAAAATGACAGCTCGTCACCTGCAAAAACAACATCCAACCTCTTTATTCTCTCATTTTCTAGAGAGATATAGTGCTTGAGATGCAAACATGCACATATGAATGAAACAGAAGGCATTTCTGTCTAGTTTACCAACCTGAATGTATCTACTATATAGAGGAAAGCAAAATTTACTACACAACAAACACAGTCCGCTGCAAAAACCTATTAACAATGGATTAAAAAATAATATGTCATATTCGACAATAAATCATTTAAAATATTCCCAAGCTTACCGATTTGATATTAGCTGCTTTAGAAAGCAGGACATGTGGGAAGCTAAGGTCGCAGAAATATTAAGTAGCGCTTTGACTTGAGTCTCACATTTATGACGTCACAACAATATCTACAGTGCAGAGCTGTGTATTTGATTTTTATATACATATGACTGCGTTTTTTATTATTTAATACAATTCAGTACAACAGGGTGCATTCAGATCAGAGTTATTATAGTTAACTGACTGAACTTAAAATTAAATATTAAAAACTTATTGGATTTTAACTATAATTCCTAAGTGAATAATAACTAAAACTAATTAATAAAAAAGTAGCGTTTAAACATTTATTCATTACAACATGCTTATATATGAAAAGTAACATTTCAGGTCTAATAGACAAAGGCATATTCCTAATAAAATAACATATAAATAATAAAACAAGTTGGTTATAAGTCCATACAAATCAGTATTATTTTTAGTGGTATTTAGTATTTAGTTTTTTTAATTTATTTTCAGTTTTATTTTAGTTCATTTCTAATATATATATTTTATTGCATGTTCAGTTTGTATTCATTTCAATTTTATATGTATAAAATACAATTTTAATTAAGTTTTATTCACTGTATTCACAGTTTTTTTTAATTCATTGTGAATTCATTTTATATATTGTGTAAGTCCGACAGCAATCACCATAAAATCTTCATAATGTTTATGGCACTAGGAAAGCAACTGTTTTTAAATCTCCTAGTCCTTGTTTTAACAGACCGGTAGCACCTGCCTGATGGCAACAGCTGAAACAAGTGAAAACCAGGGTGTGTTGACTCCTTTAGTATATTTTTTAGCCTTGAGGTCTTGAGAGTTGTATACATCCTTCAGTGGTGGAAGGGGACTTCCAGTGATCCTCTCTGCAGTGTTAATAATCCTCTGAAGCCCCCTCTTGTCTGCCTCAGAGCAGCTAGCAGACCATTCTATAATGCAATACCTCAACACACTCTCAATAGAACATTGATAAAAGTTTACCAGCAATGTTCCACTCAGGCTGATTTTCTTAAGGATTCTTAAGAAATGTAGATGCTGCAGTGCCTTCTTGATGACCGCTGTAGTATGTCCCGTGTGAGGGACAAGTGAGGGACTCATATGCAACTATTACAGAAGGTTCAAACACTCACCGATGCTCCAGAAGGAAAAACTATGCATTAAAAGCCAGGGGGTGAAAACTTTTGAACAGAATGTAGATGTGTACATTTTTCTTATTTGCCTAAATATCTTTTTTTTTTTCATTTAGTACTGCCCTTAAGAGGCTACAGAAGATAGTTTTCTGGAAGACAAAATAAGTTAAAACAAAAAAAGTTTTCACCCCCAGCTCTTAATGTATCGTTTTTCCTTCTGAAGCATCAGTGAGCGTTTGAACCTTAGTTGCATATGAGTCCCTCAGTTGTCCTCAGTGTGAAAAGATGGATCTCAAAATCATAGTCATTGTTTGAAAGGGTTCAAATACACAAAAATGCTGGAAAACCAAAGAATTTGTGGGACCTGAAGGATTTTTCTGAAGAACAGCAGGCACTTTAACTGATCAGGACAAAAAAAAAAAAAAACATGGATCATTCAGGTAAAAACACAGGATTAAGAATTAAGGGGATGTAAACTTTTAAACAGAATTTTTTTTATAAATTCATCTATTATTTTCTCCTGTGGACTATATGTAAACATCTTTTATGTGAAATATCTTATTCAGGTCAGTACTAAACAAACAACAACATGCATTTTGTATCCTTCTTAGTTCAATAAAATAATTAACATTTTGCGGATTATGAAAGGGGGATGTAAACTTTTGACCTCATCTGTATGTAGAGGGAGTGTATCGGTCTTATGCTTAATGAAGTCTATAACAAGCTCCTTCGTCTTAAAGCTTGTTAGCTGAACTCCATGATGTTAGTTGCTGTACCTCATCTCTGCAGAACAGCAACAGTCTCATCCTCATCATCACCCCCCCAGTAATAAGTCCAATCACCTATGTATCATTCACAAAGTTGATAATGGTCTTACTGCGATACAGAAAATGAGAGAATACAGTAGAGGGCTCAACACACACCCCTGTGAGCCGGTGCTAAGAAAGGAGGTGTGGGAAACATAAGGACCCATCTTCACACCCTGAGAATGGTTTGTCAGGAAGTCCTTAATCCAGTAACAGGTGAGTGTGGTAAGACCTAAGTTGACAAATTTACTGACTGGGGTGTCTGGGATAATGGTATTAAATCCTGAACTATAATGAGAACTATAATAAGCTGCTATATAACTATAACAGCATCCTGGCACAGGTTCCTGGAACAGCGTTTAGAGCTAGAGTTATAGCTTCTTCAGTAGGTCTCTTTGC
The DNA here is from genome assembly GCA_012976165.1 of Labeo catla. NCBI lineage: Eukaryota > Metazoa > Chordata > Actinopteri > Cypriniformes > Cyprinidae > Labeo > Labeo catla. The sequence goes on along the minus strand of VONZ01000142.1, from coordinate 420,333 downwards.
TCTACAGGCTCAACTGATGCTGACTAGAGGTGGAAGGGAGACTGGCTTTAAAAAAACTAAAAAAATCACTTCATGATTACTGGTGTAAGTGCCACTGGGCGGTAGTCATTAAGACTGCCCGATAAAGATGTTTTGCATATGATGCCTAGTGTCAGGGATTGATTGAAGATATTAGTGCAAACCTGTGCCAGTTGGCCAGCACATGCTCTGAGAACCCTTCTGGTAGTCCGTCTGGGCCAGTTGCTTTTCTCAGGTTCACTGACCTGAGCACTCTTCTCACCTCATGCTCCTGTAAAGTGCCTGCGTAGGTGTTACCTGCGGGTATAGGCCGAAGTGACAAGACTGTATTTTGCTGGGTTCCATCAAAACGTGCAAAGAAGCAGTTCAGCTCCTCTGGGCAGAGTAATTAGTTCCTGTAGTAGTATCAATATAGACATAAGCCAATGTAGACTATTTTTGGGTGTCTGCACTAGGCCATTTTCTACCTTACTTCCATCAGTGAGCTTTTGTGTGCAAAAAAAATTCTTATATGTTTATATGTTATATGTTATATGTTATATGTTACAATATCTTCAAAATAACAATGCTGGTAACCAAACAGGGTTGGTGAACACTAGCTTCCATTGTATGGATAAAAAACACAAATACCACTGAGACATTTCTAAAACTTCTTCTTTTGTGTTTCACCGTTCAAAGCTGTTTGATTTAAAGCTATTCTTATAGCTGCACTCTCTTGAAAGGATGTTTAACTTTGATCAGGATCCTCCACTTGTTTACCTTCAGGTTTCAGCTTCAGTTCAAAAAGAATATTTATTGTTTCCACTCTAAAAAACAACTTGTTTTAAAACCACCTGCATCCTTAATTTCATTGTTTTTTTTTACTATAATAAACACTAAAAGTGTAAAATATCCTATGAGTTGAAAAACTAATTATCAATGTAATTTTTTTATTTTTGGCAATGAATTTAATTTCACCTTTTTATCAGTAAGTAGCAACCACCTTATTTATTCTACATGGAAATAACGAGAAGAATAACGACATGCAAAAAGTAAAACTGTTTGCACTACAAACCAGTGTGCTCTTAATTAAGATAATACAATAAAATATAGTAAGACATACCAATTTGTAATATCAAGCAGCAAAACAAACTGTTTTGTACAGCTTAAAATAGCTAGACGTGGACGAGACACGTTAAATTTACAAACTCTTACAGAAAAAAAGGTGGATACAACCTTCATTTTAACTTTAACTTAACATTTTACGGTTTAACCAACCGCTCTTTACTATAATTAATGCCACATTAAGCTTGGGAACTACGAATTTTACTTTATTTGTTTAAAGTATACAACAAATATTGCAATACTGGTTGTTACATTTACAGTTATTTCGACTAAAAATATATCTGATTTGAAGTAAATGTATTCAGTTTATTAGTTTGCCTTTACGTTCAACTATGGCCGGTAGATCACAGGTGAAACAACTGTCTCCATGGTTTCAAAGTAGACGCTTCAGTCCTCCTCAGTTCTTGTTGGGATTTGTAGTCCTTTTTTAGGAGCCAACTCATGCTACGCCACTTCGCGCAAACTACAAATCCCACAATTCCATTGCTGGTCGAAAAGTTTCTCACTTAAGTACATGAATGTTTTGACGAAGCTAAATTTTGTGTAACCTGTACTGTAAATTGCTGCTACATAGATTTTGCAAACATGTGAAAATATATTATATTAGCTTACAATCCAAATGCATGTCCATTTACAAGCGACCATGGCTTATCCCATTCACAGACCGGATATTTTTCGATGGAAAACGACAAAGACTAAAACACCAGGCAGTAATAAGGCGAGTAAAATCTGCTTTCTCTTTTCTCGCTCGGTTCTTCACAGATTTAGCTTTGTAATAGTGTTAATCTTCATTTCCTTTTTTACAATATTCAGCCAGAGGTATTAATCTAAATAAATGTCACACTCAGGTTATCTTTGGTCATGCACATGGTTATTATTAATGAATAGATTTGTGGCTCAGCAGAAGGATTTAGCTCAGATGTGCAATAAAAACCCCTCAGGTGTATCTACAATAGAGCCAGTTTAAGGGAAGATGGGATATTTATCCAGGGATTATATGTGTGAGGCCAGTGTGACTAAATATTCATATCAGTTTATGTCAAGTTCAGCCATTACCAACGTTGGAAAGCTCTCGGTTTAACCCAGTGATCAGCTTATGACTGTAGAGAAGCTGCTAATACATTTTGAGGTCTCAGTCTATTTGGAAGTGAAACAATGAGCAGAGCTTAATTCATATCTCATATTGCAGGTGCAGCTGAATGAGAATGACATAAAGCAGTGGGTGAAAGTAAGTACATTTCAATCATTTGAATTCATGTCATGCAGAATTAATGCATATGTATGTTTTCTTCTTCTCAGAGGGTGGAGAAGGCTTCAGAGTTTGCTGTAGCTGAGGTGTTTTCCATCAAGAAACCCTGTGGTGGTAAAAACAGTATGGCGCTGCAGACCGTAGAGCAGCTACGGGATCACGATGATGCGTACAGCGAAGGTAATCTTTAACTAATTAATATTCCACACTTAATGCTTATGCAGGTTTTTATAATCAGTATTCCACTTGTATTCCACAGCTCAGTCTGTTCTAAGTGAATGGATGAACCAGAAGTTACGTCTGGAGCTTGAAATGGATGATGACGAGGAGGAAGAGGAGATGGAACAATCTAAACAGCTTGTTAAAACCACACAATCCAGCTATAGCAACTTTGATGGTACAAGTTTACCCTAAAAATCCCATGAAATCTAATCAAGTGGTATTTATGTTCTATAATAGTATTTATTAATATTTTAAATTAGATTTTATTTTATGTTTTCAATTTTCATTAAGTTTTGGTAATTTTCTGTACTTTCAACTTATTTCATGGTTATGCTAGTATAGTTAACTAAAACTAAAACTTAACTAAAATTAAAACCATTAAAAAAATCGTTATTTGAAATAAAATAAATGTTGAATAAAAATATTTCTCTTTTTAATTCAGTTTAATTTAGTACTAAAATAAAAAATGAAAATAAAGTTAATTAAAAAAATTACACAATTACTACAACTTTATCTAAAGTTACAATGAAAACAGAAAATATAAAAAAAACAATAATATTGATAAAAAAAACAGTAAAATGATAATAGTATCTCTAACACTAAAATAACACTCTTTCAGTTGTCAAGGAAACATTTTCATTTATGTTTTTTAGGATACATTTTTCTAATATCTAGTATTTATATTTTATTTTATTTAAGCTGTATTTCAATAACCAGAAACTTGTTATTAAAATTTCATTTATTTGATCCAAAGTACAGCAAAAAGTCAAATTTTGAAATATTTTTACTATCTAAAATAACTGTTTTTTTATTTGAATATGTTATAAAATGTCATTTATTCCTGTGATCAAATCAGAATTTTTATTTCTTCTTCTTCTTCTTCTTCTTCTTCTTCTTCTTCTTATGTTGAAAACAGCTGAGTAGATTTTTTTCAGGTTTATCATCACTTTCGATCAATTTAAAGCATCCTTGCTAAAAAAGTATTAATTTCTCCCCAAAAGCTTTTTATTTCAGATAAATGCTGATCTTTTGATCTTTCTATTCATTAAAGAATCCCGAAAAAATAATAATAAAATATTAAAAATAATTTTAAAAATGTTTCTTGAGCAGTAAGTCAACATATTAAAAATGATTTCTGAAGGATCATGTGACTGGAGTATTGATGCTAAAAATTAAGCTTTGATCACAGGAATAAATTACTTTTTAAAATATATTTAAATAATACACTGTTATTTTAAATAGTAAAAATATTTCAAAATTGTCCTGTTTTTGCTGTACTTCGGATCAAATAAATAAGAGACTACTTAAAAAAAAGCATTAAAAACTTACTGTTCAAAAACTTTTGACTGGTAGTGTAGTTAATAATAATTTATTTGTTTTTAGTGTTTAATTTGTTTTCATTAACATTAACAACACTGCTCTAACCTGTAGCTTTTCTTTTTTATTAGACATGTATTCTCACCTAGCACAGGAAGAGGAGGACACTGTAGTGCACAATTTCCTCCAGGACCTAATGGAAACTGAGGTCTTGGACCTTGGGTTAGTGGATGACCTTAAAATAGACTCTGATCAGATTAAGAAGAGATGGAGGGACCCTAGCATCACCATGGAGGTGCGTCACAAGCAGGTAAAGGAGAATCGCATGCGCAGAGACGCAGAGCGTGACAAAATGCGCAAAGAAAAGGAAGCGCTAAAGGAGGCCCGAGATGAGGCGTGGCAACTGGAAAAGGAGAAGCAGCGAAAGAAGAGACGAGAGGCACGTAGACAGGAAGAACTCATCCAGCAGGAGATGATTCGCCTACGCAGAGAGATGGAGGAGAAGAGGAGTGTGGAGCAGCTTGCACGAAACATGTACAACAACCACAAGAGTATTTAGACACTCTAGCCACAATTAAAAATACATGGATATTAAAATAAAAGAGGTATCATGCTAAACCTTTTCTCAAAACTAACATGGGATCTTTAGGTGATTTTTAGTGGATGTGTGAAGTCAGTTGCTCAAATTCGTAGACAGGCCTGATCAAAGGACCATGGGGCTTTAGGACACAAACGTCCCACTATATTCATTGCAGTTATTCTATAATACACGCTACCAGTCAAAAGTTTTATGTTTTTTTTTTTAAAGAATTCTCTTCTGCTCACCAAGCCTGCATTTATTTGATCCAAAGTACAGCAAAAATAGTTAAATTTTGAAATATTTTTACAATTTAAAATAACTGGTTTTCTATTTAAATATATTTTAAATTTTAATTTATTCCTGTGATTACAAAGCTGAATTTTTAATATCATTACTCCAGTCTTCAGTGTCACATGATCCTTCAGAAATCATTCTAATATTCTGATTTGCTGCTCGGAAACATTTATTATTATTATTATTATATTGAAAACTTTCAATAGAAAGTTCATCAAAGAATCCTGAAAAAAAAGTACTCAGCTGTTTTAAATACTGATAATATTAATCATTAAAAATCAGCATATTAGAATGATTTAATGCTGAAAGTTCAGCTTTGAAATCACAGTAATAAATTATATTTTAAAATATATTCAAATAGAAAAAAGTTATTTTAAATAATACAAATAGTTCAAAATGTTACTGTTTTTGCCGTACTTTGCCTCAAATAAATGCAGGCTTGGTAAGCAGATAAGACTTTTTAAAGTTTTAAAACCATTAAAACTCTTACTGTTCAAAAACTTTTGACTGGTAGTGTATGCATGATTATTTTAATTTATGTTTTCCTCATTTGCCATTTTAGGACTAGTTAGAAGGATCTGATCGTACATTTAATGAGACTAAATTTCTCACGTTTTTCTTTGAAGAGTGTATTTGTCCTTTTTTCTTTTTAAATAAATGTCACTTGGTTTGATATTTTCTTATCCATTTCAGTCACATTAATATATTTTGTATTGTGGTTTAAGTGTCCAGATACTTTTTAGGGCAATTATACAATTTTCTTAAATTTAAATGGCATTCAGATTTTTGAAGAGATGATTGCGTGACATTTTAATTTCAATTTTGAACAGGGAAAGGGAAAGGCTACAGAAACAAAGGGCCACTGAAAACTCTCTCAATCCAAAACATCATAATTCCACCCAGAAGAAACAGAACAAAGACCTTCAACTTAAACTGAAGAACCTTGAAGCCAAAGTTCACCTACTTAATTTGCAGGTTAGAAGACATTATGGGTATTATGTTAGTATATAAGAAGAGTTCAGATGCAAAACCAGCTAAAAGCCATCTTGGTCAAAAGTGAGAATGCTGATACTGAGTGAATACTCCTGACACATATTATACGTCTATCAAATACTTCAAACTCACTAAATTCCAGCCTCAGCCCAATCAGAAGTACCAGTATTTGCATAGAAACCTATACAAAGTAGCCAGAAAGAAATGCTAATTTTAAAGACAAACGTCATATGGATTTAGAGGCTTTTGCATCTGAACTCGTCATATATTTAACTCTTATGTTTTTTGACTGATTACATATATGTTTTAGTGCATGCACAGGCATTTTACTGCATGGTACTCTGTGATATTGGAAAGAAGGGTGCGCATGGGCAAGGCAGCGGCGCTGTGTGATTGGAGGAGGCAGCTGAGAGCGTGGCGGGCATGGCGGGCTTTCGTCTGGGCCAGAAGAGAGAAGAAAGAGGCTGAGAGGACTGAAGAGGAGCTGAGGCTGGAGCACAGGCAGGAGAGCTCAATTTAGAATAACCTGTCACTGTCAACATAGGCCTGATAAACATTTGTAGGAAAAGCAAAGCTCTTTAAATAAACGATTAGACTAAAAGAGCACGTTAATTGCTTATTATAAAGGTTAATTAAAGGATTTAATTCATCTTGACAGTCAGACTGGTTTTAAGCCATATCTGTCTTTCCCACAGGCGCAGTCAGCAGGCACTGGAGAGTGACCGCAGGAGGCTTTTGAGGCGCTGCCTCAGTGATTGGCGTGTGTGGTGTCAGGTAGAACGTCATCGTAAGGAGCTTCTGCAACAACAGGAAGAAACTCGACGGAAAATGGCTGCTTTGATCAATGCGGCAGCTTCCGGGAAACTAGTGGCTGAAAAATCTCCACCAGTTACTAATCCACCTGAAACACTCAGTCTTACAGAAAACATCAGCCATCAGGTAAAGACTGTAACTTACTGTAATTAGGGGTTTAAGCGTGTAGCGCTGAATGGTTACAGATCATCGATCTCCATGTAAAAATGATCTTGCAGGCCAAACCGTAACTTGTAGAGACCTGAAACTTGGAGGGATGGTAGTACTCACACCGTCAATAACGTGACCAAGGTTTGCCCCAAATAGCTGACAGGGGGCACTACAGCAAACAAAAGTATGAAATCGTTCACAGCTCCTAAACCGTCAGTCGCAGGCTCAAGTGTCTCATGTCGTTGGAATCCTGAGCCTGGCAAAATTTTCGGGTATTTTGGATTTTTTGAAAAACTTTTACGAACTATTGCTAGGTTTTTCACTCGATCGGAACAAACTAGTGCTGAAAGATTCTCTGGGGAGTGAATATCAATAATTATCAAAAAAAAAAGTTTAACTTTCGACTCCACGTCGCAAAGGGGCGCCAAAACATTCAAAAGGGTCAGGGCCACTTTTAGTAAAATGCCTCTAACAAAATCAAATCTTTTGTTAAATGACTGACGAGATGTAAAACCTACTTATGCAAACTACTCCTAGGTTTTTCGATCAGTCTGGAAAAATCACTGCAGTATAATTCTCTAGACTTTCTAGACCAATAATTATCAAAAAAATGTTAAAATGTACCCTTTGGGAAGCTATAACAGGGTTGTTTAGAAAAGGGGCCTGTCCAAATTTACCCAAAATCCTATAAAGCCTAAAGAAAAAATCAACACTTCAGGAAATCTGCTGATGCGATAGGTGATTCTAAACAAGCATGCAAAGTTTTAAGGAGATCGGACCATAGCTAGCGCTATAACAGTCATACACATTAAAAAACATTATATTTCTATGGTAAATTAGCTGGATTTAAATGTTTTTTAATCATTGATTTAGATGGGTACAGCCTTGCTAAATAATATGTAATGTTTTTTTCCTTATATGCTTAAATGACTTAAGCACTTGAACCCTGGTAATCGCTGCTTGCAGCTATATTATTTTTTATTGTAATTATCAAACAATTTCACAAACTCTCTTCATTCTACTACAGGATGTTGCATCAGCTCCAGACAGCAGTTCAACGACCGCACAAACCACTATCAGGATTGGCCATTCAGAAGCCCCGCCCACTCAGGCCTGGCAGGTGACACGCCGTCATGCCACTCTCTCAGCAGCCGAGCTACGACAGGCCGGACAGGGGCAACAGCAGCAGACCTTCCGAAGCGGAAATGCAGAGCATAGCGGTGGACACTTCAAACATCGCCATGCGGCCCTGCAGCAAACCGTAGCTGAGCAGAGGCGTCTTCTGAAAGAGCAACAGGAGCAGATTCGGCATCTGCAAGAGAGACAGAACATTCTGGAATTGAAGCATGAGGAAGAGAAAATAGCACTGTTGGCAACAGGTCCTTCTGGAGCTACAAATATAAGCTGTCCACCTAAACCAAACACAGAGACAGCAAGAGGAAGTACAGAAAAACCCTCAAGGTACTATCCAGGTACCCTGTCAAGGTACCCTCATGTGTGTGGCTTATTTCTGGGACATATTTCACCCCAAAATTAAAAAAAAAATATATATATATATTTTAAAATATAAATGACAACAATTCGCCTGTGTCTACTAAACCTTTGATTAAAGTCATACCGGGACATTCTAATCTGATTTTGAAAGTAATTGGTGCTTTAAAACATTTGTTAATTACAATGTTGATTACATTGTTTGTAAAGTGACTGTTAAAATTGTATTTGTCATTGAATCATTCATTCAAGAGATTCGTTCAGACTCGTTCAGTAATGAAACAAGTGAAGTATTTATAATTGAGTCATTGAATAATTCATTCAAACAGTCTTTTTTTAAAAATAATTAATTCAAATTAATTAAACATTTTTAATAGACAGCAGCAATTGATATTTTGTCTATAGCCTATAGCAAATTGTTATTTTCCTTAGTTCAGAATCGTTATCTCTATTTGAAACAAAAAAAATCATGATTCTTAATTTAACCAGAAGTGTGCAGCTCTTGTTTTTTTAATATTTCAGGTGTTTTTAAATATTTCAGTTGATTAAATTACATGGTAAAATAAAAAGTTATTAATTAAAATCAGCATAAATTAAATTCAGTAAAAGAAATACTATTATGATGTACACTTTCAGATTTAAAATTTTCTGTTACAGTTTATGTATACTTAAAATATATTTATATATAAAATTATACAATATATTAATATTACAGTAAGAAATTATTTCATTTAGCAAAAATGTGTTGAACTGATAAAAAAAGCGATGATAAAGACATTTATAATGTTACAAAAGATTTCTATTTATAAATGCTGTTTTTCTCAACTTTTTATTCATCAAAGAAACCTGAAAACATTCTACTCAGCTGTTTTCAACATAATAATAATAATAATAATAATAATAATAATAATAAATGTTTTATGAGCAGCAAAACAGAGTATTAGAATGATTTCCAAAGGATCATGTGACTAGAGTAATGATGCTTTGAAATCACAGGAACAAATTACACTTTAAAATATATTCATATAGAAAACAGTTATTTTAAATAGTAAAAATATTTAAAAATTTCACTGTTTTGCTGCACTTTGGATTAAATAAACGCAGGCTTGGTGAGCAGAAGAGACTTCTTTAGAAACATTAAAAATTAAAAACCGATATTTTCATTAAAAAACATATATTTTCAATTATAATAATATTTCACAATATTACTGTCTGTTTTCACTTTATATTTGATCAAATAAATGCAGCTTTGGTAAACATAAAAGAATCTTACCAACACCAAACTGTGAGGTAGTATGTTAAATACAAAACTTAATATCATTATTTTTATTGTATAGTACTTATTTTTATTTATTACTTTGAAAATAAGAATTTTTGTGCATTACAGTAAGCTACTATATTAATAATATATTAATAGTCTTAAAATAGGCATAATTTTCCTCACGTAAAATATATCTTTTTTTCTATTCGAATTTTTGGCAAAATACAACTCTGACGTTTTTCAACATTTTTTGTGAGCTGAATCTTTACAGTTTCTTCGCATGAAGAGAACAGATTTCTTTATTCTGTCACCTCAGGCACCAGAGTAGATCAGAATATAATACTTGCTTGTTTCATGTACTCAATGTAATCCCTGTAGATTTTACCAAAGGGTCACTTCTCACAGCTGTTCTATCCGTGTGTGCGCGTAGGTGACACAATGTTGGTTATTAGTCCCAATTTCACAAAGATATTCATTCTCTTTACAATCCCAGAACAAAGAGTGCCTCGGGGGAAAATGCCAGCAGCCACACCAACCAAAAAGTATCTCTGCATCATGCAGCTCTTCCCCATCCCGCAGTACAAGGTCAGTCATACACACAGACAATTGAGCGGTTGGAAAACTGTCACTATGGTGGTTCAAGCATGGAAAATTGATTTCACGGATATGTCCTAGTTTAAATCCTCTCTCATACTGAATGCATTGAATACAAATGCACACAATCGCTATACACTCATAATCCACTATGTAAACCAAGAACAATACCAAAACCGCTCAATGGCTCTTCCATGTGTTAAACCTAGAGCTTCATTGTTATTGAATACATGAATCAGGGTTGTTTGAATATCTGAGGGGGTTTGTGCACGTTTGCGTCTCTCAGTGGGTGGTTGTTAAAAGCCCCCATGAGTCAACATCCTGCTTAGTTAAAGGCCCTGTTGATTTATCAATGACATCCAATATTTTTGATATTATCATTCAATCTGTGAGGCAGACTGTCCTGGCCTTGGAAGTGACCAATGAGATTTTTCTCACAATGAACAACTGACAAGCCATTGTCCTGCTCAGATCTGCTCCAGATATTCTCCAGATTCTTTTTAAATTAAAGGAGAACTCCACTTCCAGAACAACAATTCACAAATAATTTACTCACCCCCTTGTCATCCAAGATGTTCATGAAGAAATTATGGTTTTTGAGGAAAGCATTTCAGGATTTTTCTCCACATAATGGACTTCACTGGTGCCCCGATTTTGAACTTCCAAAATGTAGTTCAAATGCAGCTTCAAAGGGCTCTAAATGATCCCAGCCGAGGAAGAAAGGTCTTATCTAGCGAAATGATCAGTCATTTTTTCGGAAAATACATTTTTTTATACTTTTTAAGCACAAAAGCTTGTGTAGCACAGGTTCTGGGATGCGCGTTCATGACGCTACGTACTGTTGAATAAAGTCAAAAGGTCATGCGGAATGTAGGCGGAACTACAGACCCAGTGTTTACAAAGCGAACGAGCGAAGACTAAGAAAGTGCAAGTAAGTTTGTAAACGTTCAAGTTGTAGGAGAAAATAAGATGGAGTTTTTCGCCATAATTAGTACACAGACAATGAACTTACACGTGATTCGTAGTAATGATGGGAAGTTTGGATCATTTTACTGACTCGGACATTTTAGTCTCATTCAGCAAAATGTACGAATCTTTTTTCGAGTCATTTCGTTCATTTTAGCAAAATATAATTAAAATGTTATGTGTTACTTCCCTAACACATCTACTGCTTACATAAACGTTGATCACACTACAAACAAGACAAAACTATAATGCTATAAGAAACAGAAAAGATGAATTCATTGTTTACCTGAGTCTTTAGTCTATGATTAGCTCACCTCACCTCTTATCTGACAAGTTTTCGGGTTTGAGTCGTTCGTTCATCACGTGACAGCCCCATAAGATGAACGAACGACTGGAAAAACCCGAAGACTTGAAACAGGTGAACTAATTAAAGATTCGTTCAAAATGACAGAATTGTTCAAAAACGACCCATTACTAATTCATAACATTGTGGACGTGCATCCAAGAGCCTGTGCTACACAAGTATACAAATTTTTATTTTTCGAAAAAAATGACCGATCGTTTCACTAGATAAGACCCTTCTTCCTCGGCTGGGATCGTTTAGAGCAGGGGTGGCAAACGTCGGTCCTGGAGAGCCGCAGCCCTGCATAGTTTTGCTTAAACCCTAATCAAACTAATCACGGTCTGAAGGGTTACTAGAAAGCAACAGGCAGGTGAGTTTTAATTAGGGTTGGACCTGAACTCTGCAGGGCCGCGGCTCTCCAGGACTGGAGTGTGCCACCCCTGGTTTAGAGCCTTTTGAAGCTGCATTTAAACTACATTTTGGAAGCTCAAAATCGGGGCACCATTATATTTTAAAAAATCTTGAAATGCTTCCTCAAAAAACATATTTTCACAGAAAGACATGAACATCTTGGATGACAAGGGGGTGAGTAAATTATTTGTAAATTGTTGTTCTGGAAGTGGACTTCTCCTTTAATAATAAATAAATACCTAATAAATTATATTGTTTATTCAGACTGATTTGCGAACGCGCACAAACACAAGGGGCGGGATTTATTGCATGAACCAATTACAGCTGATTATCTTCAGAACACGAATTAAGATGTTTTCATTTGTGTTCCGAAGACGAACGAAGGCCTTACTTGTTTGGAACAACATGAGGGTGAGAAATTAATAACAGAATTTAAATTTTTGTGTGAACTGTCGATTTAATCGGTGGGACACACTACAAATAAAAATTAGATTTTGAGCAAAATCAGTCAGTTGGTGTGATACAGGATGCCGCCGTGCATACAAATGCATGCAACACAAACAAACTTCTACCAGAGAACCATAAGAAAATGCTGCAGAAATTCACAGTGACCCTTTAATCTGGCCCTATACAGATGTCTCAGTCTCCCACTGTCCTTTTTTATGTTTCTTTCAGCCATGGAGGAACGAGCACGGCAGCGTGCCGAGCGCAGGAGAGAGATAGAAGAACGGAGGAGACAGAAACAGGAAGAGAAACTGGTAAGACTTGCCTGTCTTCAAGCATAGAAACATGTAAATGTAATGAAACAAGCCTTTGCTTTTTTGTTCTGTAGGCTGAAATGAAGGCAGCTGAGGAGGAAAGAATCAGAGCTGAGGAGGAGGAGAAACAAAAGGAGGCAGAGAGGAAGAAGGAAGAGAAGAGGCAGCAGAGAAAGGTGTGTGGTGAAACACAATCATAGGTTTTACATAATTGGATTATGTTACCGTTAATGGTTTATTAGTAGTTTATGCTACAGACATGAATGATACCTCAAATCATGCAGCTTATTGAAAAAAGGGGTGCGTTTATTTTTTTTTTAAGTAACTGTAATTATGATTTTTCATCTTTTTTGGATGATGAAATGAGTGTAAAATATTCCCAAACCTATCTAGGAAAAAAATTGTAACTTGAAAATGGTAACATCTAAAGTAACTGGTTTTATTCACATCTAAAATATTATTTAACATCAGTGAATTAATCTACATACACTATTTTATACCGTCAAGACACATTTTAATGTTAAATCAGGCAGAAATTATGGAAGTTCATTTTCACCACAAAATAGAAGAATAAAAAAGGTAATTGTGACTTTTTAATCTCAGTATTATGACTTTATTCTTGCTTCTGATCTTATTCTGAGTTTATATCTCACAATTCAGAATTTTGTGAGATATGAATTTGCAGTTCTGAGAAGAAATGTTTGAAATGTGTGATTGAAAAAAAGTCAGAATTGCAAAAAAGTTGCAAATACTTTTTTATTCTGTGATAGAAACAAAAAAAAAAAAAACAATTCTGTCTTTATCTCACATTTCGGACTTTGTTTCTCACACTTGTGAGATAAAAAGTCACAGTTATCTTTTTTATTCTACGACGGCATTTAAGTGCCACGGTAAAAAATTACAAAAACTAAAATTACGAGATTAAAGCCGTAATATTTTGAGAATCAAGTCGAAATTACGAGAATTAAAATCGAAATATTACGAGAATAAAGTCGAAATATTTCTAGAATTAAGTCAAAATTAGGAGAATTAATTTGTAGCAATTACGAAATTAATATTTTGAGAGTATATTCTAGCCTTTTTGCACATTCCAGCCTCAGCTTTCGAATTCTGTCAGTTTTATAGTGAAATACAAAGAATATGGCAATTACAATAATGTTTTTCACACTCTTTAATGTGGCATGACAGATTGCTGTATTCGCCTGAGTTTAAGCGGCATGTGAATCAGCCATCTTTCTGATTACAGTGAGACATTTGTTTCATTAAATTAGGCTATACTGTTTTTTTCATTCCTTCTGATGTTCCTTTATGTTTATATCTTGTTATAAACTTGAAATAAAGAGGAAAAACACAATTATAATTTGTATTTCATGATAAAATGAACAGAATTTGAAAGCCAAGCTGTGTGGCTGAGACTACAATATAACTTTATAATTTATAAACTTTATAACTTATACAATGTTAACGAGTTGGAGTCCACTTCAACCTTTAGAATGTTTTATTGTTGTTTTTAATTAAATACATTTGAGGAATAAAAGATTGGACACCGCAGACATTTTTGCAGAGTAGGTAGTGGAATTTTCACAAAAAAAATTCACAGTATAATTTAATGAATTGATTCACATGAATGTGTCATGTCACATTAAACAGCGTAAAAAACACATTATTGCAAGACACATTGCTTGTATTTTGCTATAAAACTGACAGATTTTGAAAGCTGAGACATTGTTTTATATTAAAAGAACCAAAAGCACAAAGCTTATTACTATTATTGGGTGGCTGGCGCACTACAAATAGGCCTAATGAATGCAATCAAAGATGTGAAATATTATTTCCAAGCATACTGTCCGTGCGAGTATGACACATGGTGTGATTTCTGCTAATAATCCCACATATATTCAAATTAATTCCGGTGGCCTGGCAACTTCTTCTAGTGCTCCCAATCTGGGCCATTTGCATGCACAGGCTATACTCTTAAAATATTATAATTTTAATTGCTATGATTTAATTCCTGTAATTTCAACTATTCTTGAAAAATGTTGACTTTTTTTTCTTGTAATTTTGACTTTATTTTCGAAATTTCAACTTTATTCTCAAACTTTTGACTTTATTCTCGAAATTTTGACTTTATTCTCAAAATTTCAACTTTATTCTTGAAATTTCGACTTTATTTTCGAAATATTTCAACCTTATTCTCGAAACATTTTAACTTTATTCTCAAACTTTCGACTTTATTATCGAAATTTTAACTTTATTTTCGAAATATTTCAACTTTATTCTCAACATTTCGACTTTATTCTCGAAATTTCGACTTTATCCTCGAAACATTTCGACTTTATTCTCGGAATTTCGACTTTATTTTTGAAACATTTCAAATTTATTTGACTTTATTCTTTAAATATTTCAACTTTATTCTCGTAATTTCGACTTTATTCTCAAAATTTCAACTTTATTCTCGAAATTTTGACTTCATTCTTGAAACATTTCAGCTTTATTCTCATAATATTTTGACTTTAATTTCATAATCTTAGTTTTTTTTTTTTTAACACAGCACTAATACACAGAACACAGGTGTATTATTCTGTGTCAGAAATGAGTGAAATCCACGCTGAGAAACTCCTTCAGTGGTTGCTGCGTCATGACAAGCGTCAGCATGTTCACATCCTGCCAGGATGGTATCTAGTGTTTCTTGTCTCTGCCATTTGTAGGCTCTTTCAGTAACTATGGTCGACTAAAAACCTCAAAGGCATCAGGGCTAAAGTGGAAAGAACAAAGACGCAGGTCTTTAGGAAGTTTTATTCCTCCACAGACATCTTCCCATTCTTTTCTCCTCTTCGTATTTCTAATAAAGCAGTGAAGACTTACAGCACTTCTCTTGCTGGCCTTCAGTTGAAAATTACAACCAAAAGCCACACAATGTAGCATCGTATCAGTATTTTATTTTTTCGAGTTGTGTTGCGGCAAAAATAGCAACAGGTAGCGCCAGTAGCTCACTAAGTACAACCAATTTGCGTCATTGAAAATAATGGGACCCCCAATAGTCCAAAATATGTGTAAAAAAATTGTTTTCCATTGGTTTTCTACAACATATTTCAGTAAGAGACATCATTTGTTATATTAAGCTACACAAGTCTTAATACCTAGGGTTACCTTTCAGGTAACAATTGTAGTTTACCACTATTTAGAGTGTAGAATACCAGTATGTGACCACCCAGAATGCTCTAGGAAGTAATTAGCAGTATGCTGAAAACCACTCATAATAACTTGGCAACAATGTAGCACTGTGCAAACGAGTGCATTTAAAAAATGCAAAAAATTTAAAGGCTACTTAATGTATTCATAATGTTTATGCACACAGCCTTCACTTTAAGTTTTAAGTAACTGAGTATGTTAATGTGAACTTAGAGGGAACTTGAGAAACAGAAGAGAGCAGAATGGGAACAGGAACTGTCAAAGCGGGCGGCCCAGCATTACCTCAGAACCCTGTTACTGCACCGAGGCCTGGCACCATGGAAAAACCTTCTGGAGCAAAGCCATGTCAACACACAGGTCAGCGTTACCGCGAACACACACAGACACACACCTACAGTAACAATACAGGCCGTTTGCCTGCTTTCCAGACAAACACTCACAAACTCAATTATTCATCTAAAGAGTTATGGGCAGCTCACACACAGACAGGAAGACCAGCTGTTGCCTTGCATTAACTCTTGGTCCATTCCCCAAATTTTAATGATGTTTACAGTATACTGTTGCGTTTCCACCTGGCTTACCACCTGTTTGCGAAATAAATTAACAGAAAGCAGATATATGAGATTCAGGAGGGAGATGGAGTGACTGAGAGGGAGAGATTGACAAGGACAGAGACACAAAGAGAGAAACTGAATAGCTTTGAATTCAGAATTTTCATTGTTGTTTAGCTATTGATCCACATTCATGAAATCTGAAACCGCGAGGTCCAATTAGTTGTGAAACTAGCATGTGCATCTATAATATCTCTGCAGGGAGTCAACAGGGAAAGTTTGTAATCCATAAAAACTAGGAGAGTGGATGAGATGATGACGGTCTTAATTAAAGCAGACAGTTATTTATGTTCGGGTGCTTTTGCCTTTTCGGTCTCCTCTAGAGAGCGGTGGATCATTACACACTGGCTCTGCAGAGACGCTGCTTCTACTCCTGGCTTCAGTCTGTGGATGAGGCCCATGCAGGGAGAGAGGCCAGTGCCAACCAGCTGTATCACCGCATCTTACTTCAGAGGGCTATGTGTAGCTGGAAAAGGGTAAAGTGCCACACACACACACACACACACACACTCACAATTGTTTGGTGGAAAATTGTGAATGATTATAAAAGCTTCAGATTTTGACACATCATTTCTGTAGCTAAATTTGGTTTAGCCAACAAAAGAGTAGTTTACTTCCAGATTAAAAATTTACAGATAATGTACTCACCCCGTTGACATCCAAAAATTTCATGTCTTTCTTTCTTCAGTTGTAAAGAAATTATATTTTTTGAGGAAAACATTTAAGGAATGTTCTCCATATAGTGGACTTCTACGGTGTCCTGTGAGTTTGAACTTAAAAAAATAGTGTTGTGTAAAGGAAGTTTGACCTTCTTTGCATTTTCACTCTTTTGAAGTTGGAGGAGAAAATGAGATGGGTGTTTTTTGACATACCTTAACTGTATTGACCCGGAATGCACAGAGTACACGCAGAGCTAGACAAGATGAGCATTTGAGGGTAAAAAGTATATAATTTTTATGAAAATGAACGATTGTTTTGCTAGATAAGACCTTTACTCCTTGGCTGGCATTTTGGAAGTTCAAATTTGTGGGCACCACAGAAGTCCACTATATGGAGAAAAATCCTGAAATGTTTTCCTCAAAAAACAGTTTCATTAAGACTGAAGAAATAAACACATGGACATCTTGGATGACAACGTGGTGAGTACATAACCTGTAAATTTTTGTTCTGTAAGTGAACTACTCCTTTGTAGGTAAAAACATAAAAAAAATTAAATAAATATCGTCGACGCTAATAGCCTTGTGGGCAGTCTGCCGACACATGGTGCAGTTGAGCTTTGGGTGTCCCGAGTTCAAATCCCGGCTTGTGGACCTTTCCCGATCCCATCCCCCTCTCTCTCCCACTTGCTTCCTGTCATTTCTCAACTGTCCTATCATGAAAAAATGCAAAACCACAAAAAAAAAAGAATAAATATCTATATGTATTCATTATTTTAATATTTATAATTATTGATGAAAACAGACTTAACAATTTAATATAAATATAGAGAATATAAGATATTTAAATATTCTTTAATTACAAAATGAATAAACCATAATAAATTCAATAAAAAAAATTTTGGTATAGCCAATATTCATTACTTTAATGTAAAATATTTGTTTAAAAAGGTCTTATCAATGTAATATAAGTAAATATAGAGGCATATGTTTATTTATAGACATAAATCATTGCAGTGTTAATAGTAAAATAATTAATATTTTTATGTAATAAAATATGGTTTAGCCAAATGTTATTATACAAGCAAGAGTCAAAGAAAGTGTCTTTTCAGCTTATTATAAAAAAATAATATAGATAATTGATAATATATTTAAAAAAGACATAATACTTATTCTTTATTTTAATATTAGTATTTGTTTAAAAGTAGTCTAGACATAATATTTGTATTTATCTAAATATTTATATTTATTTATATATTTATAATATTTATATTTAGACATATTATTTTAATATTAGTATTTGTTTAAAAGTAGTCTTAATTAATTAATATCATATAAGTAAATATAGAGACATCTTATTTGTAGGCATACATACAAATAATTAAGATTTATAATCAATTTAATATACATGCCTACATATATATATATACACATATATTTACTTATTCATATAATTTAAGGAATTGTTGTATTATAAATAATTTAAAATAAATAACTGAACTGTAATTAACAAATAAAAATTGTATTATTATTATATAGGCAAGATGTATAGTGTCGTATCAACATACTATAAAAAATTATAGGTATACTTACAAATAATTTATTTATAATCAATTTAATGTACATATATACATAATAGCATATACATATATTTACTTACCCATATAATTTAATGATTTATTGTGTTATTTATAATAAATATTTTCACATAAATAATTGCATTTAATTAATAATTAAAAATGGTATCATTATATTTATCATTTTTACATATTCTGAAAAAAAAAAAAAAGATCAGATGTCCTTCCCTAAAACTCATCACCATGTTGCTATATGGTTGCTAAGGTGCTCTGTGTGATTTATTACTGGCCCAAACAAAAAGAGCTTACCATCAATTTATGTGTCTAAAGGCCTGTTCACACCAATAATGATAACTAGAAAGATAACTATATTAGCGTCCACACCAATGGACAATTTCCTGTTTATTCTAAGCACACGCAGGTCAAACTCATGATAGCAGGATTGATTCTGATTGGGTATGTTTTCATCATTTATCAGCTGGAAAAAAATCATGATTTCAACAATATTGTGCCTTTATCACTTCAGTTGTGGTGAGAACAGTTTTTATAACTATGTCCTTATAGTTGTCGTCCTTGCAATTGTATAAGCAATTGTCTATGTTTGATTTCAATACTGACCAGTTAAAAGATCTGCGCTTTATACTGGAAGCACGAGCCGAGCGGTTTCACAGAACACGGACCCAGAGGAAGGTGTTTATGGCCCTGCTGGATCACACTACAGAGGAGCGAATAACAGCCTGGGACAATGAGCAACGGGCAGAGGAGCACAACAGCAGGTCAACACATATCCTTCAATGTGACAGTTTTACTGCACCATAAGGCCAAACAGCCATTTCTGAAAGACAAACCTGAATAGTAGGAAAAAATATGAATGGGTTATTTAGTATTTTCAGTATTTAGAAAAATAGAAAATGTGTGTTTGCTCTAATACTGGCTCTCTGGGCTTTGCAGGAAAGCTGTCAAGAAGTGTTTTGCTGGCTGGAGGCGACTTCCTGTTGTCTTGCGAGAAGAGAAAGAAAGAGAGGCACGCAGAGAGCAGCTCAGACGCAAAGTGGCGGAGATTTTGCCCGACTTCCGCTCCTCCCCTGTCGGCTCCCCATGGCGCTCCGTAAATCCTCTTTAACTGCACACACAGACATCGTCAAAATGACATTGAAAACATCTGCAGCTTGATGAGCTGCCGTGTTTAATCAGTTTACGCTTGTTTATTTTTCCACGGTACAGTTTAATTGAACAACTTGTAGAATGGGAATGCATTACATTATAAAACCGTCTCACGTGAGACAAACAAACATCCGGATTCTCAAGTGCTTCTTTAGCGGTTTCTTTAGAAGGCGTGTAATGAAAGGAAACCAACTTTGATTCAAAAACGCTGCGATAATTCCTGCACATCAAAATGGTACGCGCCACAGTCCCCAGTTGAAGCACATGAAAAGAAATACACAGGCACAAAGACCTCGAATAACAAATATGAAGCTTCATATAAAACATTCATACAGTGATGACAGTTTTTAAAGCTGTGTGCTGTCTGGATATAGATGCAGTGTTGCATCACTTCTGGTGTCCCAAAAAGGCACTAAATAAGGCTTGATACTGAATGTGCATTCACGTATAAGACACACTTTGGAGTTGAGAGAACAAATATTAGACATTAAATCTATAATTGATCCAGCTAGCAGTGAAATGCTTGATTTTTTATTTAAATAGACATTTATCTTTTTTTTTAACTACTG